>SPJY01032824.1:2302946-2423463 GCA_005191435.1 Raddia distichophylla
ATATATATATATATATCCTTAACATCCCCTTCAAACTCAAGGTGGAAGAGGAGGATTTGAAGCATTGAGGTTGAGCAGACGATGATGATGTTGCTCCCGAGTCTGTGCTTTAGTGAAGAAGTCCGCCACTTGCAATTATGATGACACATAGTGAATAGCAATGATTTTCTAATGACAATGAGACCGATTGAATGAAGCATCAACACCGATATGTTAGCTCATGCTTTCATAGGATTATTAGCAATCTCTATGGCTTCAGACCTTCGGTATTGTCACACAGAAGAGGTGTGGGGGGTATCACATGGTACTCCAAAATCAGCTAACAACCACCGAAGCCATACAATGTCTGAGGTGGCAGTGGGAAGTGCTCGAAGCATGGCCTCCAGTCACCTTGGCATTAGGGTCCCCAACCTTGCGAAGATGACCCTGAGTCATTTGACGGGGGTCATCTATCCCTTCTTCTGGCAACCTGCCGGGGTGGTTGGTCCCCGCCAAGTCTCCTTATGTCGTTCCACATTCCTAGCTCCCAATAGTAGTCATGAATCATGGGGTAGCTACCAGCATCTTCCAGCTGATTCGAGGGAACAAAGTCGATGACTGAGTCCAGATGATTGATAACCTTGTAGGTTAGGAACCCTGGTTGAACGATCTGATAGGTTTGTATGGACATGCTCTGTCTTCTCATAGTTCCTCTTCCAGCTTCTGGAAGGACATGGGGGGATAGCGGTTGATCTCTGGCACCTAAGCCCAAACACACATACCATTTGATTCTTTGTCAGTGATTTGTTCATCTAGCACAAGCACCACCACCCCATGTCCCTGAAACAAATTCACAGATGTCTCCACAAACCAGTAGTGCCTCAACACCCCCTTCGAAGCAGAATCGTACCTCGTAGTGGGCATAATCAAGCTCAACCCCCATCTTCGGGCTCAAGGGGACAAAGCAGAGACCAAAGCCCTCCTCGCGGAATGACTTAGCAGCGAGGAGGTAGTCACAGACTGATTTGGAAGAACACTGCCATAGGAAGCTGTTCCTGGATTGGAAGGAGACCTTGAGATCATCCTCCCCTAGGTGAAAGGTCTGGGTAAGCGGTAGATGCAACGCCTTTAGATTGAAGTGTGAAGTATTGAGACTAAGCCCAAGAAGAGCCTTGGAAATTAGGTCTTGCTCAGTGAGGGGTGTAAGCCCAAGGACCCCTTGGCCGTTTGGTTTTGACATTTGATAACACGTGCCAACCTCACAAGATTAAGGACTTTATTCAATAGTTTCTCTGAATTTCTTGTGTGAGTGTTGGCATGAGTATGTCGCCTGAGTGGTAGACTCTTTGGCAGTTAGGTCCCAAGAGCATATAGAGTCATCTATCCTTATCCCTTCCGTGCATTCGAGAGTCGGTTCATGTCTAGGTAGTTGGAAAGAGGATAAGGACTTGGTAGATTCCGGGTTGGTTTCAGCTGGTCGGGGGTTACGTAGAAGCCAAGCCACCAGTCCCCCGGTAGCCGAAGGCCAAAATCAAGCACGAAGGGCAAGCTTGGAAGAACAAATTGAGCAACTCAAGAGGGAGCTGGCATCTGTACGAGCTCACCAGCAAACACCATCAAATGAACAAAGAACCATAGAACCCGAAGACTCACACGCCAATTCATGGTTGATCAATCCAGCAATGATTCAACCGTAGAGAAGAGGAGGTGGCCCCTTGATGACCACCTTCATAGCAAAAAATGGCCTGAAGGATTCAAAATGCGATGAATCATCAAGTTCATTGGAGACAGACTCGATGGAATTCCTGAAGTTGTAAGACATAGCCAATGAAGCAGCCGGAGGAGATGACAACATAAAGGCAAAAAGTTTGTTGTTAGCACTTAAGAACACGACTTTATCCTGGTTCACGTCACTACCTTCGGGATCAATACGTTCATGGGACCAGCTCAGAAATGCCTTCGCCAGCAACTTCCAAGGGAATTCTGTCGCGAATAATCAAGAAAGCCACTTGTTCGCACTAAAGCAAGGATAAGGGGAGAGCATCAGAGATTTCTAGAAAAGATTCACAAATGTGCGATGCCATATAAGAACAGTGCATGATTCAACAACTATAAATGCCTTCACAAGCGGCCTACAACTGGGGGACCTCTTGCAAAAGCTCACAAGAAAACCACCTGCCAAAGCATCGGATCTATATGACAGAGTCGAAGACTATGCCAAGGGCATGGACGAAAATTGACGGAGAAAAGAGTTGGTGAAGAAAGAAGGACAAGAAAAAAAGGTGCCATGAGCATCGCAATACCGAAGAACCCAAGTCGTAAGGGCATCACAACCCACGAAAAAAGGTGTACCATGTAGAGGAGGAAAAGCCCCGAGAAGAAGCACGAAGGGGTAAAGTATTATGTAGTGCATGGAGAAAACAATTCTCATAACACCGAAGAGTGCAACAACATCAAAGCCCAACGAGATGAATATAGAGAAAAGTGGCCCAAACAAACAGAGGAGACCAGGCACAAAATCAAAACCGAAGGTGGCAAAATCATGATGTAGGTAGGAGAAACCAAGACAACGATCAGGACAAATCGGGACAACGCAGGAAGGGGTGTTAAACAAGGATTTTTATTTCGGTGAAATTTCGTTTGAAATTCATGAAATTTGCCTTTTTTCGCTGAGGAACGAAACTAGAAATTAACGTCCGAAATTTTAAAATTTAAGTGAATTCTATCAAAATTTAAAAGAACATATAAAGGATTGTGTGTGTTTACATGTAACACAGCCACCCACACAGCGTGGTGGGTAGTCTTGTTAAAAGCCCACAGGTTGCAGGTTCGACGCCCAGTGCTGCAGTTTTTGCATATTTTTTGTTTCCAGTTTGACATTTTTTGATCTTTTTTGAACGAAATTCAAAACGAATTTCGCATATTTTTTGTTTCCAGTTTGACTTTTTTGGATCTTTTTTGAACGAAATTCAAAACAAATTTCACGGATTTCACCAATTTCGGTAATTTCGCTGAGGACCAAATTTTTTTTCCATCAAAATAAAAAACCTTAGTGTTAAATGTCGAAGCGAACAAACAGAATCAACCCTGAAGGGTAATTCACGTCATATCAGGAGGATCTTCAGTGCAACCCCATTCAAAGATACAAATAAAGCAATATATTCGGCAAGTCTCACATGCATCTACTGCCAACAATTCAAACCCTGTGCCGGCTAGGGGTGTCCATTTCCCACATCAAGATCCCATGGTGGTAACAGTTGACATAGTCGGTTATCACATGGAGAGAACACTTGTGGACCCCGAGTAGTTGGTGATAGGATTTTAGGGTTTCCTCCAGTCATGTGGGTTACGTAGCCGCTAGAGTGATTTTTGTTTTTGGTGTTTCCGCATGTTGAACTATGATATTTTGCTTAAACTCTGATGTAAGTAAGGCCTATGGCCGTTTGAACAATGACCAATGGTGTAAAATTTGTAACAAGAACTATATCGATATATGAGATGATCTAGCTATGTAGCCAGCACTGGTGTACTCATCCAGGGACTAGTGTAGGTCGGTACCTCACCTTGTAAGATAAGCCAAGGAAGGGGGTACGACATAGTGACCTACCCATTCTATGATGGAGTTAGGTTCTTATCATGTTTAGCTATCTAGTTCAACTTCCTCCATTAATGTCTTACATGTGGAAGTATAATTCCTTCATAAATTAATATGCTATTTGCTAAAATTTTCTATGGTTTTTCATGATGGCTGCAATGCCTTTACAAAATAAAGTCTTGCACAATGAAGTTTCTTTATGCTGGTACTTTGGTGTGTTGTATACACTAACGATTATAAAGTATCACTTTTATTCAATTATTGCATACTAAACAACAAATTCGGTTCATAATCAATGCACAATGAAAAAACCTTATTTAAATTCATTGACATTTAACCACATGGTAGGATATTTGTCTCTTAGGAGTATGCACCATTCTTCTTTGACATCTAATCTCAACAAAGTTTCACACACATATTTGGGTTGCACTTTAGTGACAAGTAATTCATATATTTGGTTGGATTTGGTCGTCAACTTCTTTTTTCGTTTGGGCTGCACTTTAGTGGCAAACTTGAACTTTCTTATGCAGTGAAAAAATATTATTGTCTTCGTTAATCAAGTTGGAAGTATGACCTGATTATCTTGGCATGATCTCCTACTTGCATATCTGTGGCTGTGTGGATGTACAAACATCACTTATTTATGACTGGAGTATTTTGTTTGTATAAGAGTTAGATATATAAGTTATACATACTCTTGCATAAACAATGATTGATTGTCAAATGTGTACAAGTATATTACTTGTGCCAAAGAAGAGACCAACATGTGTATTTGAGTTGTACACAATCTCTAAATGTTAGTGTTTTAAATTATGCCAATTAGTTGCCCTTTTCTAAATGCTACTTTCTGTGTATCTATAGCTAATATTCATCGTGTTGCAATTTCATATCTTTGTTTTTAATTGTTTTCTTTTTTTTTTGGTTTTTTAGGTCATTAGTGATAGATCTAAACTTTGGCCGTCACCAATGACCCAATAGGTGACGGTTCTGATGGGCCTGGATCCACAAACCCGTCACCTATTAGGCATACCACAGGTCTGAATCCAGACCCGTTGCCGAATAATGCAAATGGGTGATGGGTTTGGATCTAGAACCGTCACCTATGGCGCAAATGGGTGACAGGCTTAGTCACATAGGTGATGGATCAAGACCCGTCACTTATGGTTTCACATTTGTGACCTGTCCCGAGTGATGGCCGAAACCGCCCGTCACTGTTGACGGTTACGATGTATCACTGTTCATGCTTTTTCATGTAGTGATACATGGTCCAAGCAGTAACATAAGAAAGAAAGTAATTATGTGAACGATCTTCAAGAAACGAGTAGAACAAACAGAATGATCTTGACAATAACAACATGATGATAACAATCTATTATAAAAAGCCAACCATACTAAAAGGAAACTGCTATAGCCGCATCCTCTAAAGACTTCCTAATCTTCATAAAAGCATCTTTATCAAACATAGTTATTATTCGATTTGAAATGACACATGAACAATACTCCTAGCTAACAAATATCTTAGGTTTTGCCTCATAAATTCTATATAAGTTCTTAAAAATACTATTTTACACCATAATAATTGAGCAGTATTTTGTAAAACTGTTGAATTTTCAAATACTACAGTTGATAGAAGAAAAAATACGTACGTTTTCTTCTTCAGATGTTCCATGATATCCAGAATGAGGCGGTGCACATCAGGAAAGCCGTGCGACTGCGACTGTCTTCCCTTGATTTGTGAGAGCATGCTGATGAGAAGCACCCTGATATCAGGATTTCGGGGCACTCGCAGAAAAGCTCGGCACTCAAATTTCCCTCCATGCTTATGGTATAACCTGCTTGCAACTGTTGTCTTTCCAACACCTGAAATCCCAAGGATAGGTACCACCTTCTGTTCTTTCTCCAGCAAGATTGAAAGCTCATCTATGGGTCTGCCAATAATCAGGTCTTTAGCTGCAGGAAGAGGTTTGGGTAGAGGGCCAAGAGAAACTATGGGTTTGTCAACATCGAATAACTTGAGCCTTTTGTGCATTTTTCTTGCGTGCTTCAGACGAGCCCTAAACTTTGAGATTTCTTTTGCTTGAGTAATCCGACTACCATGCATAGCCATGTCGAGGTGGTCTGCGATGTCGAAGAAAAGCTCCCGCACATTCTTGGTCCAGCACCTAGCAGTGAAGGAAGGGTTCTCCACCTCCAAAAGATCCATGGCGAAGCTGCATGTTTTCTCGACATCTTTTACGAGTTTCTTGATCTCGGCCTTACTAACTCCCTCTGGCAGAATGGTTTTGGTATCTATGAAAGAATGGAGTTGCGCAAGGAGGGGCCCTACAGGGCCGAGCTGAGAAGAAATCGGATTCATCTCCATAGCCATAGAAAAGACTACATTCAAGGAGCACAAGAAGGAAGAAGAACGGTAAGTAGGTGTGGTTATTGATGAGAGAGAACAAAATCACAAGAAAGCTAGCATACATGGCAGAGAGATGAGAACTTTACCTGATACGAGTGGACGAATGGATTTAGCACATCAATTGCAATTGTGCTGCCTATTTTGTAGAGTAGTGGACATGACACTTTTACATGTTGCTCCCCATATTTTCCCGAAATTAGATATTTGCATGTTAGCACTCACTAATCAAAGGAATTACTGTACGATCCAATTCCAAAATGCACAAATGTACCCTAATTTTTTCAAATTTATGCAATAACGTCCATGCCCCTATATATGCGACACCAACCAGAAACAGAAGAGAGAGGAGAGCCAAAGAAAGAGAGATGGAACCTGCCACAGCCACCATGATCTCCGCATTTGTGACCAGCACGCTGCCCTTCATCTTGAAGGAGGTTGCAGAAAAAATCAAGGAGGAGGATCTCGAGACTGATCTGGAGTTCATGCAAGAAGAGCTGGACTACGTCCAAGCCGCCATCAAAGATTACACAACCCACAGCAGAGGTATGGAATTGTGGAAAGCAGGTGCTAAACATCTGGCGCTGTTTGTATATAAAATGGAAGACATCATAGACAGTTCCATGCGTCATGCCGTGCTTGAGGGCGTGGAGAAGACGAAGACACAGAAGTTGATCTTCTCATTCAAAGGATGGACGAAAAAGATGTCTGCCAAGAGGAATATTAAGGCACTCAGGAAGAAAGCAGAGAAGGGAAGGATGCGGTGGAATAGTTATATGGAGGTATTGAAAGGGCAGACTACACACACAGGTGGAGGTGGTGCTTCGTCCAACAACTCAGCCTCAAGGGCAGCGCAAGAAGACTGCCCACTGGAGAAATTCATGAGAAGGCGTCTCGGATCTTTGCTCAGGTATTAATGTTTCCTACCTTGCTGATTAATTTCCTCCATGTATGAATAATGGGTTTCTTCCGTATTACAAATTTACATGTTCTTAATTACTTCGTATTTAAATCAATTTCACAAAAGTACTACAAGTTGAATACCGCCAGTTTCTCGCGCTGGGCTGCGGGGATTAAATGAGGTTTTGGGAGAGTTTTTAAGAACAAACTCAGCAGCTCCTCCGAACATCACATCTGATACAGTATTAGCCTCGCCTCTATTCACTCCTCCAAATTTCCTTCACAATTTACACTACCTCTAAAATATTCCTTCCTTCCCGCATCTCCTCCATATCTTTTACAGTGATATGGAGTTCCTGCTGGGTTTGCTTAATTGATCCGTGGGGGATTCAATAGATGTCTCTCCTCTGCATACAGTGATATACAGTATGAGGTTTGGGCTCTCCTTTGTATTAGTCTGGCTCTTGTGATTCAATAGATGTCCATGCCCTAATTAAGAGACCATTTTTAGACTCTCCTTTGTACATGCCCTAACGGCTAGCCGACGGAAAAACTCTACACTCTTCTGTTGATACGGGCATAGATACGGAAAATCTCTCCTCTTCTAAAGGCATAGCTAGCACCCATGCCATGAAGCGCACACGCTAACTTTTGTGAAGACTAAGAGCATGTATAAAGGAGAGTCTAAGATGGTCTCTTAGCACATTTATCCAAGCACAAGAGCTAGGCTAATACAAAGGAGAGCGCCAAAGGGTCTATTATATCCCCGTAGCTCATTAAAGCTCCCCCCAACACATCATTCCCCAGCAGTGATCGGTGTAAACTTTTGGGTCCAACCGCATTAATATGGTATAAGAGTCAGAGGTCTCAAGTATATAAGTGTATTACCCATCTTCCACGTGCCCTTGTGAAGGAGCTTCCAGATTGGTCACACATGGAAGAGAATAACTATGTCTGTCATGCGGGACCAGATTAAACGTATGGGGCGTTAAGGCAACGTCAGGGGGGTGCCTATGTCGGCTGCTAGAGTGGTCCTGACGACACCTTTTTTGGCGGGATCCAAAATTCATATTTTCGGACACGTGGGGACGTTAGTGTGGCCTCTCTTGATGGTATCGCCGTGGACGACGACATAGGCTGCTTGGGACAAATTTTGTCGTTGGCTTTTAGCTGGGCTGACGACATATGTTGTCGTCGGATTTTTGGCCACCGACAATGATATTTTGGCCAATGACCATGTTCTCGTTTCCTGTAGTGGGGTCATCAAACTAGCTATACATAATTAGATGTAATTGTATAAATTGATACCGGTCAAATGCGTTCGTTTGTGCATTTGGAGAAACAATGTTCACCTGCAGAAAATTTCAATAATAGCTATCAGAACTAGGCTGCCTCGAATAGCATGCGCACATTTGCATTAAGGTTGCGCCTGGATACTTAGAGCGTGTTTGGTTTGCAGCCTCACTTGCCATGTCAAAAAATTGGCTGTCATGACAATTTTGTGATGGAAAATGCTATGATAGCACATACTCCAACAACGTGCTTCGTACGATCTATGTAAGCTCAGACCGCCTTCGAGTAGGGATGAAAATAGTGCGGATAATTTTTGATGGTCCAACTATCCGAACTACAATAATATCCAAATATAGTGAGTAGGATAATATTATGGATATCCTAATCTGGCTAGGCGGATACAAGACAGATACAAATAATATTCGATGGATATCCGAGTTTTTCATAGATAATATCTGATGGATAACGGAGTCCATCTATAAACTATCTCCATTATATTTCTATTGGATGAATGACTAACGCATATAACCGCTAGATGTATGTGGTTTTACAATTTTTAGCTTTATCGAGTGTGATACCTACACACCATCAATTCCATGACTATGAGTGATGCACAATGAGATAATTATATGTGTTTTATATGATTATTTTTAGTATATGCTATCGCTTATTATTCGAGAGATTATTCTTGTTTGACCCATTGTTGTAACCAATATTATTTGTATCTATATTTTTATCCGGTACTATCCGTTTGCGAATTTGTATCCGAAAAAATTATATGGATCAAATACGATATGAATGGTTTCCGATCCATGTCTGATCCGTTTCATCCCTACCTTCAAGATGTCCTAGCAGTCCGTCTTTAATATTATAGCAGATATAAAGGAGCCATTGGAGAGAAATAATCTTTTAGAGGGTACTATAAATTCTAAAAAAAAACTTAGAGAAGTGTATATAGAGGAAACACGAATAGTATTTTCGACAAAACATATGGAGGAGCAATTGGAGATGCTCTTAAGCATTTCATGCTTGTATGGCTTAACTAGAACTCATACTAGATGTTAATCTCAAAATATTTCAATCATATATATTTGTGGGCTAGCTCCACCATAGAGATATGCAAAAACCTTGGGAAGTTGCATTAAGGCCTTCTTTTCAGCGTTGTGTAGCGTGGAATTTAACTATAGTAAAATTTGAGAGCCTGAAAAAAAGTCCAAAGATCATTAAAAATAATTAAAATAGTTTTAGAACCTTTGAGAGGACTAAAGAAGGCTTGAAAAATCGTTATAAATTATTATCATATATAGGGTATATAAAAAAATAAAATTTACTACAATAATACTCAATGCTGAAAAGAACTAGGCCTTAGAGGCCAGATTCAGGTCCAAGATCTAAGTATATGTCGGCCATATAATAGTAATTACATACACCAGCTGTCATGTCGTTCCATAATTTTTTTAAGATATATTTGAATTGCCCATTTAGCTTGAAACTCAAAATACACACATGGTAACACTATTCTAAAAAAATCACATGATAATTCAAAAATACTTGGGAAAAAAAATATCTACATCGTTAATTATGTAGTGACCGAATTATAATATCCTAGTTTTTTTTACGAAACCAGTATATGAGGCTACAGGGAATGGAATTTAGAGGCCAGATGCAGGTCCAAGGTCTAAGTATATTCGGTGCCATATCTACATTGTTAATTATGTTGTGACCGAATTATAATAGAGATTTTGACATTTGTTATACATCTCGCAGCAGGAGCTACTTCTTGGTAATTGATATAATGTCGTCGGAGACGATGGAGTGGAAGACTAAGCAGGTAGACAGCAAGTTGCTGGCCAATCAATACCTTAGTCTGCCTACCTCTTGCCAGAATGACTGCTTGCTATACTTCTGCATGGCACCATATTTCTGCATGTTCCCAGTTGGCCATCGTATCAGCAGGAGTTCACTCATAAGGCGCTGGCAGGCTGAAGGATTGGTACCACCAGATGAAGACGAGAATGCTACATATTGTAGCGAGCATGGGATGATGCACCGGTACATGTCCCAAGTTTGCCCGTCACAGTCGTACATCATGTGTCGTGATGAGACGCCCACACCCCATATCCGCCGGGTTTCAGTGCATTGTTACCGTGGCGGGAAAATCTCGGCTTCGGGCAGCAAGAGCGACCTATCTCGTCTCCGGACTCTGGCCGTCTTCCCCAGGAACGCTGAAAGAGATGCTGTGGACCTTTCACTGAATTTCTCGAAGCATAGACTGCTGCGAGTGTTGGATTTGGAGGAATGCGATCGTCTAGACAACAGGCACCTTGAGGGAATATGTGAAGAACTGGTGCTGCTCAAGTATCTGAGCCTTGGGGGAAACATCACTGAGGTTCCAATGGAGATAGAGAGGCTGCAATGGCTGGAGACACTTGACCTCAGCAGATGCAGCAGCCCAGCGGTCACTGTGCTCGCACAAGTCATCAAGCTACCCCGATTGAAACACCTCCTTGGAAAGTTGCAGCTTCGACCAGGTGATGTCGAAGGTCTAGACAAGTTCCTGCAAGATAAAAAGGATCGCTATGAAAGCATGCTGAAGACAGTAGCAGGGTTTGTCATCGATAACAGGAGTGGATTTCCGCAACTGATGGCTCATATGAAGTGGCTGACCAAGGTGAAGATATGGTGCCAATCTACCACAACAGATGACAATTTCAGTCATCACTCAGCAGGCATCAAAGGATTCTGTGACATTGGAAGTTCACTGCCTTGTCGCTCCCTATCAATTGACGTCAGGGACTGTGTAAACCCAGAAGCGTTCCTGAATTCTCTACATGATGATCGCTTCAAGGCCCTTCACTCCCTGAATCTGACTGGCAGGCTCAGCGGATTCCCTCAGTTTGTTGCCCAGCTGATGGGAACCACAAAGCTGTGTCTTTCGTCGACTAATCTCAGCTGGCTGGTCATTGTAGACGGCATAAAAAATTTCACTGTGCTGAAATATCTGAAGCTAGTCGAGCATGACCCTGATGATCACATCGTCATGGAAAGAGATCTACTCCCAAGTCTGCAGCGGATATGCATTTTGGGAGCGGAACGTCTGCCCGATGTAACAATCCAAGATGGAGCTCTGCCCAACCTTTCATCGCTTCATCTGCTCTGTCAGGGTCAAGGCCCAGATCATATCCCCGACGTCGATATCAACCGCATCCACAAACTTAAGGAAGTCGTGCTCCACTCTGGAGTTCCTCAAGCAACAAAAGATAGGTGGCAAGACATGGCAGCAAGGCATACTAATACGCCTACCGTTGTGTTCATCGAGAACCAGAAATATATTCGAGTGTTGCCATCAGGCATGTCCCCATGTCCAAATGGAGCTTCACCAGGAGTCCATGATCATGAATAGTTCGGCAGTTCGCGACTGGAAATAAATGGAGCTTCACCTGATCTTTTCTTCTCACAATGTCTGACGAGTGCTTCACCATGTCAAGTATGTTGTGTTTTTATATGTAAGCGTGCTATGACATACAATATCATGAACCATTTTGCTTGTTTTCAAATGTATGATAACATGTCGTGTGTAAATGACAATGTTATAATTTAAATGAGCATGTGGTCCCGCATATTTGCGCTGGTAGATTTATTTAAAATTAATAGACCTTTTGTAGATGTGACTCTAAAATGATTTATGTATGATAATAATTCTTTGGAAAAAATTCAGATTACCCGCTGAACTATGCTGGTGTAGACGATGTGAACCCTAGTTTCAAAAACCGGGTATCCGCACCCTTCAACTATATGAAGTGGTACAAATAACCCCATATGAACGGTTTTGTGGGTGGTTTTGCCACGTATAAAAAACACGTCATTTATTTGCTTAAAAAATCTTTTAGATACATGGGACCCACCCGTCAGTGCCCACCCTTCATCTCTCTTTCCTGATCTCTCTCTGTTCTCCTTCCCCGATCTCCCTCTCTCTTTCCGGACAACGTGGGGGAGGGGGGCAGTCGGCGCATCGCCCCTGCTTCTCCACCGAGCCAAGTGGCGGTGTCCCCTGTCTCCACACCGAAAACGCCATCGCCGCCGTCATTTGGTGCCTCGCCGCCAAGTCGATGCCACGTGCCACCTGCTATCAGTTTGCATCAGTATCGTTTCCAATCCAACCGATATTAATGTGTTGATAAATTAAGTTCATTTCTTTAGCAGTGGCCCATGTTCTAATGTTGGACCATGTGGAGGGGTCCCGGATGTGATGGGGATATTGACAAGGGCTTTGGTACATCTTTGTGTAAGTTGTTTTGAATTATTTCAATTTTATAAAAATTTGGATTTAAAAATTTCAAGTTGAGACCTGGTTATTTGGATAGCTTTCGTTCTTAGCTTTCTGGAATGTCCAAAATCATCAAAAACCGAGTTCGGGATCAAAAGTTATGAATTTTTTTAGTAAGTCGGTATGCTGAAACTATGTATAACCGAGAGCAACCATCGAAAGTTCCGATGGGGTCATCGGAAGTTCCCATCTTCCGATGGGGGCATCGGAAGTTCCGATGGGAAGTCTCGGCATGAGCCTGGATGACTGTCCAGAACTGCTCCATTGGATATTCCGATGGCTAGGGTCAGAAGTTCCGATCCAATGGGTCTGTCTAGAGTTAGTTGTTGCGCAAATTGAGTGGGGTTTTTTTTCCTAGAATATTTTAATGATGATTTGAGGACTAATCATGCAGGTGAAGGTAAGTGAATGTGTTTTCGGCTAATCCAATTGGTACAGGTGAAGCGGCTTGTTGTCGGCAACGAGTCAGGACATTCGACTTGTGACCATGCGGGTTGACTTGGATGGTAGACATGGACTCGGCGGAGGACTCGAGGTTCCGCTGGAGGTCGAGGGCGCTCAAAAAATTCGGAGTCATGTCGAACCGGCTGTAAGACCTAGGACTCCTAGGGCTTTGATTTTGGCATTTGGTGACCTGCCACGTCAACCAAGATTAAGGCTTTATTTTTAGCTTTTTTTAATGATTTTGGTTGCATGCGTGTCGAGGCTCGTGCACGACAGGTGCAGGTCTGTGTCTGGCAGGTTGGTCCCACTGAGCACTCGAGTCTCTGTCCTTATCCACTTTCTGGGTGTGTCGAGAGAGTTCGGGTGAGATCAAGAGTGCCAGGTGTCCGAGGGTTGGTTAGCTTTGGGTTGAAGTCATCGGAAGGGCCCGGAAGGATCCGAGGCGCCTTTTCACGTGTCCGAAGTAGATTTCGTAGTCGTCAAGTCCACTCCAAAATATTCACGCGAAATCTCCAGCCCGAAGCCAAGTTGTTCCTATCCAAGTCCACAAGCCGACAAAAGTACCTAACAAACCTAAGCCGAGCATCCAAGGGAGCAAGAGAGAGAGAGAGAGAGAGAGAGAGAGAGAGAGAGAGAGAGAGGAGAGTGTGTGTAAGTCCCAGGACTCCTAGGTCTAGGGTTTTGGCATTTGGTGCCACGTCAACCAATTAAGGACGTTATTTTCCTTGCCTTCTTCTTAATGATTTTGGGCTTGGATTGATTTGAAGTTTTGGGCTTCCAAAATCACCATATGGGCAATCCCCTCAATTGGGCGTTTCAGACTTTCAATCGAGCACTGGCAGCCTGGCACTTGATCAATCAATACAAGCACACAACAGGAGCTCGCTAGCCTCAGCACCAAATCGCTGATGCGTAGCACAGCAACGCGCTGGGGGGTGGGGGCCCTGTCCATGGGGGGCCCGGGGCGGCGGCCCCGCTCGCCCCCCTCAGGCACGGCCCTGGTGAGAGAGAGAGGAGAGGAGAGGGAGAGTGAAGGAGAAGGTAAGCCATGGTCTCCCCTCGTCCTTCCGGTGTTTTGGCTTGGGTTTTCTCCGCGGGTAGGTGAGTTCTAGGAGGTCTTCCGATCATCGTGTTTGAGTGCTCTTTGGTGTTGTTCCCGCCGGGTTTGAGACTCCTCCTTGCCGCCCCCTTGCTTCACCGGCTACATCTTCACCAACCGTACAACTACACCAACGAAGCCCTTGCCCCGAGCAAGGCCACCCGGTTCGTGACCGGGTGCTTCCACTTCGCCGGAACCGAAGTCCGACGGAAGCCGTGCATGACTTCAACTCCGGGGCGTCCGGACGTCGTCCAAGTTGCCGAGTCGCCGCCAAGTGACCAAGTCTCCGTCGGCTCCGCGTCAAGTCGAAGACTCCATTGGCGTCACTTGTACAAACACCTTCTCCGCGAAGGTCGGCGCCACTACGTGGTGCCGGGGTGTCGGGAAAGCCACCGACTTGTGGTGGAACCCGGCCTCGGTGTACGGGTCGGAAGAGAGCCTTGGGCCTTCGCCCTAAAAGCTTACTGAGTGGATTGCGGGCACGGGACGAGAGAGTCCCAGTCTCTCTTCGGGGAGATTCCGCATCGAGGAGTAGGTGCATTGCGCCGAACCTCGTTAAAAAATTGGTGAGCCTCCCCTTTACTATTTGAGCAATTTACTTTCCGCACTTTCAATTCGGTTGCCTTGGTTATTCATATTTGCAATAGTGCTTCGGCTATTTGGATTAGACCTTGTCTTCGTTTAGTTCTAGGCCAGTAACTTAGTTGTCACGACCCCCTGCGTCACCACAGGGAATCCGGCACCATGATCTGATACTAGCCCAGACTAGTACCTCATGATGGACAATTAACGGCTATCATCGCTGGCATTCCATTATTATTATTATTTAAAATAACGGAGAATTACAATATAACATCTTGTGGTAATACAGTAAGACATATATTACCAAATATCAAGAACGAATAAAAATAACATCAGAGCAGCAACAGCCTTCAGCGACGATATCCAAGCAATTGACCCGGACACCCGCAGCTAGTCCTGCACACCTGAGCTCGGACCCCTCCTGGTCCTGATCAGACTTGCAACCTGAATAAAAAAATTATTCGCGATAGATATAATGAGTACGCGGCTACCCAGCAAGCAATCCTTAATAAATGTATGCAATGGCAACGATCGGGGAAATTGGCTATTTTACACCAAGACCTATCTACTAATCAAGTTTTAGCAAAAGTGATGTTTTGTTGAATGCATGAATTGATCCGATCATCTCTAACATCAAGGTAAGGTGCATCATCACACCAGGTCAACATCAAAGGAAGGTGCATCATCACACCAGGCCAATCCCAGCCTACTCTAGTCAGGTTTAATTATTAAAAAGGGTGAATCTACATGTGCAAACCTCTCGCCCCGTCCATGACCGTGGACACGGCTATCATGATAGTTTTAACTCTGCAGAGTGTGTACAAGTTTCCCCACAAGCCCCGTCTCATCCACTAGGAGAAACGGTACAAGACTTTTCCAGCCTACTACGCCCACCACTTCCCCAGCCCTCTCATTAGGTTTCCCCGGCCCCGCCGGTGCCCGCCACAGTAGGGCGCCTTCTACGTCTAGGCACCACCCGGGGGCGTTCCCCATTTAAGCCATTCGGTCTCAGGGACGCACCTACCCCTCAGAGGAGTTTGCAAGACTCCTCCTAGGGCAAAAGTGACGAAACGTAACCGGCCAGCCTACGAGCCAGGGGTTAGTGGGTTTCGTAGTGTACTAAGCCAGGGCCAAAGGCACAAGTGGCTGTACGGTAAGGTTTGGTCTAGCAATACACAAGCTTGAGTCCTTATTAGAGGAGACCTTCGAATCTCCACCACAATCCCGGAAACATCTCTGCCGGGTCTCCCCTAAACATTCTACACTGGTTTTAGTTGTTTAGGGTTTAACCAAAAACACCATCACGAAGCATACGCCTCACAAGGGCACATTTTATAGTGAATCCCAATGCAATCCTACACATCTATTCAAAGGATAGGCTATGGAACAGTAAAGGGTTTATCAAATGAGGTCTAGTCATGCTAGTAGATGACTAACATGAATAAGGCACACACTATTCTAATATGCATGCAAAGTGAAATACGAAAGATAAATACGATTAAGCTCCCTCCGTCCCAAAACTGTTGCTCTAAATCATAGTCAAGAGAGCACATACTTTTGGACGGACGGGGTTAGTAAAACATAGGATAGGAATATGCAAACAACTAGTGCTTGCCTGGTAGCGATCGGCCTCGCAAGAAATCGTCGACGTTCTCGGACCATCATCTTCAATGGTGATGTCTCGGCTAGAAACCGAGTCTTGACGATCCTCCGTGAGTCTGTTAGGGCTTACGACTCCTGCACCACCGGCGGCGACGTCTTTGTGCATCTCGGGGTCTCGATAATTTTTCGGGAACCGATCTACGCTCACGACACCGACAAAAATGTCGGAACGGCCTACGCGCAAATCGAGACCACAACAAATAAGCAGTAACATAGAAACATCGTAAAATCATGAAATAAATACAGTAGGAAAAATAAAACAGTAGGAGGCTAGGAAAATTAGTTTGGAGTGAATCGGACCTTCTGTTTAGAAGAAATAAAATTGTGAAGGTGCACTGTTCATCAAGTAGTGCACAGCCGATTGAAATAAAAAGAGGATCGGCTGTGTCTTCTTCAACCTTCGGGCCACAAGAAAAACAAAGGGAGCGGAGCTCCTCATTCCTCCTGTATTCCTCCTCCAAGATGAGGGAGAGAGCTTGGGAGGAAGGGATAGGAGGGAGAGGGAGAGGGAGAGCACGGGGTGGCGGCGCGAGGCGGCGTCGAAGGCTTGCACGGCTGCTGCACGCAGGGGCGGCTCGGCTGGCAAACACAGCGACGGCGGCGCTGCTCCTCCTGCCTGCAGCGGCGGCGGCGGCGGCGATGGCTGAACGGCGAGGGCATCGGCAGCGGCTCGGCGAGGCGGCACAACGGCGGCGAGGCAAGCGACGGCTACGCCTAGGGCGGTGGCGGCAGTAGCTCCACGGGCAGGGGTGGCGGCAAGGCAAGGCAGCGTGCGGCGCGGCGGTTGTGCAGGGCGGCGCCGAGGGGATTTGCGGCGGCGGCTCGGCCACTGGAGGCGACGCATCGGCGTGGCACGGCGGCAGGGCTGGGCCAGGGGAGAAGGCAGGGCGACGGCCCTGGCGCGACACACAGTGGCGGCGCACGGCGGCCGCGGATTGGGCGAGATGTGGGCGGCGCTACCATGGGTGGACACCGGTGAAGGGCGGCGTGGAGATGATGACGGCTGAGATGGGATTAGGTCTAGGTTAATCTTGTTTGGGGGTTTTTATAGCGCAGGAATATGGGCTTTGGGCTTGGGTCCAATTGGGCTTGATTTGGGCACAAATCAAACTGGACAAAAACTCGCCAGAGCTAGCGTTGTCGGCCGGGAAGGTGGGGCGGCTGGCTCGACAAGGATTGAGAGCAAGGATCGGTCGGAGAGTCGCAAGCGACAGTCGGCTCGACCGAGAGAGACGGAGGTTTGGCCGGTGTTAGGGTTTTTATCGAGATACAATGGTCGGTTCGACCGGGCTAAGAGGAAGGCTTAACCAGAGGGTCGCAGGGGAGTTTGGCTCGGTTACGTTAGGTGGGTGTTCAACGTGCTAGGGTTAAAAAGGAGATCGGTTTCGGGTATCTATACAAGGAGTTAGGTCAACGAGTGAGGTGGAGTACATCTAGGCCGTTCATGGGCCGTGGGCTGCAGATAGGGTCCAAATGGAAATTTTGGGGTAACCGATGAACTCAGCGTCTCGGTATCTTAGATTAGAAATGGTTTGGCCCGGAGGGTGGATCCTGCCTCGGCGAGAGAGAACGTTCGGCAAGAGGGGTTGGTCGGGATTGGGTTACAATGAGAGAGAGAAGAGTCGACCGATTAGGGTTTTGATCGAGAGACAGGTCGGGTGACCATGATAGGGTTTCGGTCGACAGAGGGAGAGTCGACCGAGTTAGGGGTCGAGCTAGGGTTTCGATGTACTCGGCCGAGAGGGGAAAGGTTTTAATCAGCCAAGATTAGGATTTCGTAGTATCGAAAAGTAAAGGTTGGTTCGACCAAGGAATTAAGGTTCTGGTCGAGCTAGTTTTCAATCGAGACTCGAGAGAGAAGGTTAGGGTTCTGACCGAGGAACGACTAAAAGCGAGGAGAGAGCTTTTTTATATAAATTTGTAATTTTGTAAATTGTAAATTATAATGAAAATAATTAGTAAGGTAAATTCTTATAAATAATTGTTTTCAAAATTTAGGGATTTTCATATAGAACAACAATAAAAATTCTTTTAACTTGGTTTTTATTTTTAAAGAAAACTTGGGACATTCTAATATTTATTAGGATGTCACATTAGTCAAATTAGTTAATTCTAGCTTGTTCATTTAATTTGACTAATCGCCAAGAAAAACCAAAAATAGGATAAAATCTTGTCGAATAGTCCGCTTCACCCCCTCACGGCCTTAGATCCTTTCAGTGTGCAGCGCCCAGTGGCCAGGAAGGGCCACCGGACGAGTCCGGCCAGCGACCGGACGCGTCCGATGGGCGATTGGACGGTCCGGAGGAGCTCATTTCCAGTAGCGTTGTCGGGGGGAAAAACTGCACGGTTGAGTCCACCGGTGTGTGTGGGCCCAAAAGGGGCATGTATTGGGAATGTGCGGGGCATATTCCAGGGGGGAAAGAGTCCCTTCCCATGTGGGAAGGGCTGTGGTTGGTGTGAGTTAATCTCAGCCCTCCGATATGATCCAAGAGTGGAGGGAGGTTACTTAGAGGCTACTCCACCTTAGAGGCTATATAAATAAGGAGGGGAGGGTTGAGGGTTTCCCCTATCCTTAGAGCTGAGATTTGTGGGTGTCTTGTGAGTGCTCTAGTCAAGAGCTTGCTGCCCTCTTGGGTGGTTGATAAAATCCCCCACACTTCAAAGCAATAGACATCAAAAGTTCCTCTCATGTTCATCTAGTTCTTACTCAAGTTGCCTTTTTGATTCTTGTTTGCTCTTGCTAGTTGGTGTATGAAGTTTGTTTTATGTATGAGATGCTCTCAAGTGTAATCCATTATATCCTCTTCACTTCCCTTTCTATTTCCATCTAGTTCTTCCCTTGGAGAGACTCTTTCTATTTTTTGTGATTTTCGCAGGGATTTTTGGGCTGAATTTTTGAAGGGAGATTTTGGAGGTGTTTGTGGTGTCCTAAAGAGTAATCCGGCTTCTACTTCGAAGGGGAATCATTGGGGGTCATCTTGACCATCTTCCACCTCTCGAATCGGCCATTGGATTGACTCTTTGCATCACGCCCGCCAAGTGTTTGTTGTTATGTTCATATAGAACTTGCTCAATCTTTTGCACCGGTTCTTGGGGCTACTCTCTTGAGACCATAAGGGGAATCATCTAGAGTCTTCATGACCACCAACCAATCCTTGTCTCACCTAGAGATCATGTCCCTTGGATAGTGCTCTTCAAATGTTCAATGCTTTGCCTGCAAGGGGCAAGTTTGTGTTTTTGGCAAGAATCGAGGGTCTAAATGGGTGAAAAGAATCAAAATTATTATAGAAATCGAATTGGCTCCATTCAACCCTCTTCTATCGCCGTAGCTTGTGCCCTCATCTAATATGATCGATGATGAGATGAACGCAATCATCTGGGTCAGTTGGTGCACGTAGAATGGCCAGACAATTCGGTTCGCTGCGTCGATCCATTGATTCGTTTCCTGTGGTGCCTCAAGTTGGCACTCGTATTAACACCGCTAAATTTTCAAGACGATATAAAACATTAGTTGGATTCAAGCCACTTCGATTCCAATGTTAAAATGAGAATGACTCTGAAGTCCTTCCACTAGGAGTCAACTGATGCATCGTGGAGGTATCAAAAGCGGTTCCTAGAACCGCTTCTGGTAGCATCCAAAAAGCCAAATAATATTAGGAGAGGTGGGATTCGAACCCAGGACCTCACCCCTCCACATGACCCACACCTCACCCAACTAGCCAACCCACCTGCGCGTGATCTCTTTTGAGATAGGGGAGCTTTCCTTTTATCTATTGGGAAAATGGGCCTTTAGAAGCGGTTGGTGGTTACGAACCGCTGCTATAGCTCAAGCATCCTAAGTTGTTCATGTTTCCAACCGCTTCTAGAGCTCTAGCAGCGGTTGGGGACACTAACCGCTTAGGATTCTTAGTCTTTCGAAGGGTTCGTGCCCCCAACCGCTTCTAAAGGTCCTCTCCTGCCTTAGGACTGGTTTGGGGCTATTAAACTGCTTATAGAGATTCGCTCCTTGTTTTTTAAACCGCTTGAGAAACCCTATTCTCTAGTAGTGATGACAACATCAGGGATGGAAAACATGGAGCCTTAATATGGAAAACATGGAGCCTTAACATGGGACTGGTTTGGGGCTATTAAACTGCTTAGAAGTTACAACCAAGATCGCCCACACGTGGACCTGTCAAGATGATAATGCCTACCTACATTTCTGTTAAATTATGGAGCTGAATATTAATTCACATCCTCCACATTTCAATAATTTACATCAATACCCTCATTTCCGAATGGCACAAACTTTCAACAAATTTAGTACTAGGTCCTTGTAAAACAAGACGTACATTGCAAGAAGCTTCAAGGTTGCGCTCTGTTTGGTTTGGAATAGGCATTATAGATTTTATTAATGGACCTACAAGGCAACTGCTTTGGTCTCTTGAAGTTGTTTGTTAAATTTCTTAAGAGCCACTTTTAAAATCTCTCAAAAAAGAAGATGATCCAATCATCCAAATATCCTCGATCAATTCTTGAACCATACTTCTGGAACCTCTCGAAACCGAGCATAATTTGTTTAGCACCAAACTTTCAATATGAATGTTTTTGGGGGCTAAATATGCTCCAAATTTCATATTTTGATGAGGAATTTTGCCATGGTTGAACCAACTTAGGAGTAAATTAGGTATTTAGAAAAATATATTTTGTCTTCTCTCTTGAAATCCCTAGCTATATATCGCTGGACTTCATCGTCGCCAGAACATGCCATTGCACACAGGTCACCCCTGCTAGCGTGGTCATATATACTTGGACAGGGTCATCTGAACCAGCGGGTGGTGGTGGGTTTCTTCTTGTGTTGTGTCCACGTTATTTGCGATCAGATGTACTGAATGGATTGCGACGTTGCAAACTTGTTGTAGACCCATTTAATGAGATTGTGAAACTATGAACACGACGAGGGAGACGACGCTGGAAGTCTTCCGGATGAGAACAAATTAACCGGAAAGAAGCACCGGCGATTTGGATCGATGCTGATGGTCATTTGGGCATTGGCATGAAAAGAAAGGGAAATTAAGAAGCAGCTAGAGCAAGAAAATTATATTCCTCTATGTAACGGGAAATGTACGATATGATGGTGTTATAGGGCAACGGTAATGCATTAGCCCATCAGATGACCATCACCATTTAAATGAATTAGATGAATAATATTGGATATCAAAAAGATATCATATATGAGAGATGGTGAAAAATGAATTATATAAACAGTATTGAGCGTCGAATGAGCATTTAATGGACTAATGCATTAGCCTTGCCCTAAGCATATATAGAAAATGTTGGAAGAAGGAATTGTGCGGAATAGACTCGTTGTATTGCTTCGTAGGGTAGAGTATAAGTAGTACAGGATATGGGCCTCACCAAGGCCCAGTATACTCTAACACTCCCCTGCAATCTGAACAGCACTAGCAACGCTTAGACTGGTACAAGGCAAACACACACTCCCCGCAGTCAGAACAAAAATGACCATCACTCCCCCGCAGTCTGAACGGTCGGCGCACAAACGTTCAGCTTGGCTCGGAACTCAGTGAAGACCGTTGTGGAAAGACCCTTGGTGAAGACATCTGCGTACTGGGACGACGTCGAAACATGGAGGACGCGCACCTGCCCGAGAGCAACGCGCTCATGAATAGTGCAGGTCGATCTCAACATGTTTAGTCCGCTGATGTTGTACTGGGTTGGTGGAGAGGTACACCGCGCTGACGTTGTCGCAGTAGAAGAGGGTAGCCTGGCGAAGTAGGCTATGAAGTTCTTGAAGCAGCTGACGAAGCCAGCAGGCCTCGGCGACGCCATTGGCCACCGCACAGTACTCGGCCGCGGAGCTGGAGCGGGAGACAGTGTGCTGCCGCTTGGACGACCAGGAGACCAATTTGTCGCCAAGGAAGGTGCCATAGCCAGAGGTGGACTTTCGGGTGTCAGGGCAACCCGCCCAGTCAGTGTCGGTGTAGACCATGAGAGCAGTAGTAGCGGACTGGCGCAGAAGAAGGCCAAGGTCCAAGGTGCCCTAAAGATAGCGCAGGATGGGCTTCAGGGCAGAGAGGTGGGGTTCCCGAGGATTATGCATGAAGAGGCACACTTGCTGCACGGCATAAGTGATATCTGGCCTCATGAAAGTCAGATACTGCAAGGCCCCTACAAGGCTGCGATAGATGGTGGCATCGAGCACTGAAGGTCCTTCAGCAGAGAGCTTCGAGCCAGTGTCCATGGGAGTGTTGCAGGGCTTGCAAGAAGTCAAGCCAGCGCGCTCCAATATGTCCAGTATATACTATCGCTGGGAGAGAAGAAGACCACCAGACTAAGGCTGCACTACAACGCCGAGAAAGTGGTGCGGGGGACCAAGATCCTTTAGAGAGAACTGCTGCTCCAGAGAAGTGATAATCTGTCGGAGCAAAACATCTGAAGAAGCTGTCAAGATGATGTCATCCACATAGAGCAACAGGTAGGCAGTGTTAGAACCATGACTGTAGATAAAAAGTGAAGTATCTGACTTAGCCTCAGCGAACCCAAGGGAGCGGAGAAATGAAGCAATGGTGTTGTACCAGGCTCGAGGGGCTTGCTTGAGAACATAGAGAGACCTGTTAAGCTGACAGACATGATCTGGACAAGAAGCATTCAAGCATCGACAAACTCTAAAGACTGAGCACAGTAGACTGTCTCCATGAGGGTACCATGAAGGAAGGAGTTGTTGATGTCCAGCTGCCGAAGAGACCAACCTCGAGAGAGAGCTAGAGAAAGCACTGTCCTGATGGTGGCTGGCTTGACAACTGGGCTGAAAGTCTCGACAAAGTCAACCCCGGGGCACTGAGTGAAACCTCGAACGACCCAACGAGCCTTGTATCTATCAATAGAGCCATCTACATGTAGCTTGTGCTTGAAGATCCACTTGCCGGTGACAACATATGCTCCAGGAGGACACGGGACAAGGTCCCACGTGTTGTTGGAGCAAAGGGCCTCGAATTCCCTAGTCATCGCCTCGCGCCACTATGGGTCAGCCAGAGCGGCGCGATACGACGTCGATGGGGGAGGCAGCGCCGAGATATGGAGATTTAGCCGGTCGGGAGGCGGAACAATGATGCTGGCCTTGCGACGCGTGACCATGCGATGAGCGTTAGTCACAGGAGGCGGATAGGCTCCGCTGGCAGCAGCCTGAGGAGTGGATCCAACAGGGGCAGCGGGAACAGGAGGTGCTGGCGCCAAGCCCGGCAAGGACGGGACAAAGGCATAGCTAGCAACAGTGGTGGTCCCACTGGCAACAACCTATGGTGGAGAACCGACGGGGGCAGCAGGAGGCGACGAGTGTAAGTCCTAGGACTCCTAGGTCTAGGTGATTTTGGCAATTAGGTGCCACGTCAACCTAAGGACTTTCTTTGCTTAGCACATTCTCTTAATGACTTTGGTTGCGTGCGTGTCAGAGACTCGAGCACGACAAGTGCGAGTCTCATCTCTGGCAGGTCGATCCCATTGAGCACTCGAGTCGTCGTCTCTCCGAGTAGAGTCTAGGTGAGTCTAGAACGTTCGAGAGCGTTCGAGAGAGTGCCATGTGTCCGAGGAGGTAGTTGGCTAGGTATCGATGCCACCGAGTGGGCCCAGAAGCATCCGAGGCAAGGTAGGTCGTGTCCCAGGTAGTTTCGTAGCCACCAAGTCGAATCAAAAGCCTTAGGCGCGAAAACTCCCGCCCAAAGACACTTGAGCCTATCCAAGTTGATTCGATTCTATCCGGAAGCTCCCGTGGGTCCCACCAAGTCCAAAGCCGACAAAGTTGGGCAACTAACCTTCTCCAAGCCACCCAAGACCAAGAGAGAGAGAGAGAGTGGGTTGAGAGAGGGTGAGAGAGGGAAGCTGGCTGCATCAGTCTGCAGTCATCAGACGCGTCCGACGGGCATCGTACACATCCGATGAGACGGTAACAGGGGAGTGGTACTAGGCGTCCGAAGAAAACTGGTGTAAGGATCCTAGGCCGAGAGGGGGGGTGAATCGGCTCTTTTCAATTTTAATTCTTTTGATTTGCTTGCTTTGTTAGTCAAACTATAGTTAGAAGTATCAAGAGTTGCTCCAAAACTCAAAAAGGGGACACATGATGCTCCATAGCATTAGAAGGTGCAATCCAAGCTACACATGCTATCACCGTGCCTATTTGAGACTAAAAACATGTTTGGTTGAGCTCATTTTTTTTTTGAATTTTTTTTACATTTTTGCACTTTGCATTTTCTCAAAATTTGCCATGTCTCAAACCATAGGCGACGCCACCCAGCATGACACTGAAGATGAGCGTCTCGGTCATCCAAAGCTCCCCTAAGTTCATGCCTAGTGCCATGGCAAGCTATCTCATCGGGGAGACATTGGTGAGACATGTATGACTAATTGAGGCCTTATTCACATTTTAGCACATTTTGCAAATTTGGCTCAACATTTTCTCAAGATTTCTCAATTTAGCGAGGTAAAGACATGTGCAAAATGGAAGAACACACTCTACACTTAGAAGCATATGGTCAACCAAAGAGTTTAGAACAATCAAATAAGACTAGAAGCTATAGCCCTCCTAACACATGCTCATGGCTTCCAATTGCATGATATATTGAGTTAAGCACAAGTTGAGCTAGTGACAAGGTAAACACAGGCTATAGCTATCAATTTCATGTGATTAACATATAGACAATGAATAACATCCAGTATAACAAGCAAAGCACCTAAATGCTCAAACTGGCTTCAAAAAAAATTTTAATGAATGACATAGCCACACGACCAACTCAGGCAATGTTTGACTTATCTAAGATGTTCAACTCATTTCTCAATTTGCAAAATCGTGCCTCATCGAGTGGCTTGGTGAATATGTCGGCAAGCCGGTCCTCTGTCCGCACGTGCTCAAGCACAATGTCGCCCTTCGTCACATGATCCCGAAGGAAATGGTGACGGACATCAATGTGCTTGGTGACCCCCCAGTTAGTCACCAGTCGACTGTTGGCGCGCCAGGTAGGGGGCAGCGTCGAGATCATCTTTCAAGCTAGATGGCTCCTTGGAGATCGCCGCACGTCACCATGAAGCTGGGGCAGACTCTTCGCTTCGGCACCCTTGACTTCATCACCGACGGCGTTGGCAATCTTCACCTCTCTCTCCTGGAGAGATCTCTTCGCAAGAAGGCGCGCGCAATCAATGTGACCCATTGCCCTTTGGCTTGGAGAATTTAGCAAGCGCCTTTGGCGGATTGACTCGCACACTGTCCGTCTTCGCACCTCTTCCCGAAGAAGACGAAAAAGGACTCGGCGGGCTCGACCGCATGGGTGTGGATCCTTTTCCGCCCAACCACAACTCAATGCCTTCGGCTGGATTTCCCTCCGGACTCGAGAGCCCCGATGCGGCCTTCGCACGGATCTCATCGGAGATTTGGATAGCAGATAACCAGTCGGCGAGCACAACAGATCCACTCAGATCAGATCCATCCATGTTCGTGGGTGTCATCAATGCTGGCCAACCCATTGGACAGAGCGAACAAGTCAGCTTCTCTGCTTCTGACTCTGAGTCTGATGAGAGCGCTGAGATCCGCAACTACCGTAAAGTTTTTGTCCTTGGCGCGGGGGATCACCACTCTTTCTCTCCGATCGTCGCGTACGAGAAAACCGACCCCGGCACAGCGAACCCGGATCCACATCGTGCTGAAGACCGAGATCACATACAACAGCGGCCGCGACGTCCAGAACGAGCTTCACCCGGTGAAGCTGAGGGACCTGGACGTCTACACGACTCCCCAGGCGAACGTCATCGCTTCAAAGACTCTCCTCGAGACAATCGCACCGCAACTTCCTGAAGGCAGCCCGTTTGCTGCAACTCTTGCTCGAGCGACGGCTATGGTAGAGATGGCCGCCATTCAGCAAAACGAGACGATGCTCGCTCCGGCTGCGCGGACAGCCTCAACTCGCAGTCGTTCTACGCGCAATTGGAACAGGGCTCGTGCCAACGCAGCCGGTGATTCCCACCAGTCGCCGGCCCATGATCTTCGTCAAGACATCGAAGCCAAGCGGCGGGAGCGCAGTAACGGTGAGCGGAACTATCGTAGCTGTCACAGCCGGCGTACTGATGACCAGGCCGAGAACACCACCAGCCGGCGCGACCACCGTCATGAGCGTCGCAGCAGATCCCCGGGGCGGAGGCGGACACGACCATTGGAGGGGATTCGGACCTTCACCCCGGATCTTCGCCGAGTGGTTTGGCCGGATGGTTTCAACCTCAAAGGCATCGACAAGTTCGATGGCGAGAGAGAATCAAAGAACTGGCTGCAAGTTTACGCCTTAGCAGTCAGCGCGGCAGGAGGTGATCGGAACGTCAAGGCAAATTACTTGCCGGTCGCTTTGACCCCAACCGCCCAAACCTGGCTGACGGGACACCTGGAGAACTCGATCGAGTCTTGGGACGACCTCCAGGAGCAGTTCATCATCAATTTTCAAGGGACCTATGAAAGGCCCGCGGGGAGATGGGAGATTGGACAGCTACACCGGCGCAAGAACAAGACTCTTTGCGAGTTCATCAAGCGCTTTACTAAGAAGAAGAACGAGATCCGGGACGTTTCGTAACAAACAGTCATTGACGCCTTCTTCGACGGGTGTAAATCCGAGGAGCTAATCAGGCAGATGACCCAAGACCCCACGTAATCTCAAGGCCATGTTCACGATGGCGGATCAGGAGGCCGAAGCCGAGGAGGCCATCGCGAATCATCGTGGTGGCAACGACGGACGCCCCAAGAAGAAGCCTAATGACGAACAAGGCAAACCCAAGGATAAGAAGCGGAAGGGGGAAGAGATGGTCGCCAATATGGAGCGCAATCGACCTAAGCCCCCTAACGACAATGACTACAACAAAGTGATGGATTCGGTATGTCCCTTCCATCCTCGAGGAAAGCACTCTGCCAAAGATTGCCTCATTCTGCAGAAGTTTGCTGAGAACTCCAAGCAGCCGGCGGCAAAGGGCGGTCAAGGCAAAAATCCGATGGAGATTACCAGGACGCTGAGCGCGAGATCAACTATATCTTCGGGGGCTCTGATGCGTACGAGTCCAAGCGGAAGCAAAAGCTTACCACTCGAAAGATCAATGCTATCATGCCCGTGACGCCTAAGTACTTGCGCTGGTCCAAGGTGTCCATCACCTTCGACCGATCGGACCACCCGGATCGGATTGCCTTCCCAGGGAGGTATCCTCTGCTGTTGGATCCGGTTGTGCGAGGAAGCAAACTAAAAAGGGTCCTGTTCGACGGCGGGAGCGGGATTAACGTCCTTTTTGTCAAGACCTTGGACCAGATGAATATTCCACGTTCTGAACTCCGGCAGGGATCATCTCCTTTCCACGGGGTAATCCCCGGGACATCCGCGATACCACTCGGACAGATCTCTTTGCCCGTCACGTTTGGGACTAAGGATAATTATCGGACTGAAAGTCTGAGCTTCGAAGTGGCTGATTTCGACATGGCGTACCATGCCATCTTAGGAAGGCCGAGGATTGCCAAATTCATGGCGGTTCCCAATTACACATACCTCCTCTTAAAGATGCCAGGTCCCAATGGTGTAATCACCCTCCCTGGTGATGTCAAACAGTCCCTGCTCTGCGACAGCGAAAGCTGTGAGATGGCGCAGGCACTGGATTCATCTGCTGAGATGGAAAAGATCCGACTGGAGGTCGCATCCCTTCAAGAGGAGGGGGACGTCCCGCCAAGAAGCAGGCCAAAACATCCATCCAAGCAGCGGAAGAAACCAAGATGATCCTGTTGGACCCATCTGATCCGGCCAAAACAGCCGTGATTGGGACAGGGCTCGACAGCAAATAGGAAGACGCGCTCATCGCTTTCCTCCGGGCCAACCAGGACGTGTTCGCCTGGAAGCCTTCGGACATGCCTGGTGTTCCGAGGGTGGTGATCGAGCACTCTCTCCACGTCGATGAAAAGGCGAAGCCCATTGAGCAGCGTCTACGAAGATTCGCCCCGGATCGGAAGGACACTATACGGAGCGAGATCACCAAATTGTTGGCCACTAGGTTCATTAAGGAGGTGTATCACCCCGAGTGGCTTGCGAACCCGGTCCTGGTACAGAAGAAGAACAAGACATGCCGGATGTGTGTCGACTACATTGACCTCAACAAAGCTTGTCCCAAGGATCCTTTTGGGCTCCCCCGCATCGACCAAGTGGTGGATTCCACCGCCGGGTGTGAGCTCCTGAGTTTTCTGGATGCCTACTCAGGCTATCATCAGATCAGTCTGAAGGAGGAGGATTACATCAAAACGACGTTTATTATGCCTTTTGGTGCTTTCTGCTATATCACGATGCCATTCAGGTTAAAAACGCTGGCGCAACTTAACAGCGCACCATACAGCGGTGTTTTCACACTCAACTCGGACGCAACGTGGAGGCATATGTCGATGACGTCGTCATAAAAACAAAATCCGGAGGGGATCTCATAACAGATCTGACCGAGACATTCGAAAGCCTAAGGGCATATCGGATGAAGCTGAATCCCAAGAAGTGCGTTTTTGAGGTTCCGTCTGGTAAACTACTCGGATTCATCATCTCCAACCGGGGGATCGAAGCCAATCCAGAGAAGGTCAACGCCATCATCAAGATGAAGCCCCCGACCAATCAGAAGGATGTGCATAAGCTCACTGGATGCATCGTGGCGCTCAGCTGATTCGTTTCCCGACTCGGGGAGCGAGGCATGCCTTTCTTTAAGCTCTTACGCCGACAAGATGACTTTCAGTGGACAGCTGAAGCACAAGAAGCCTTCGAAGATTTAAAGAGGTTCCTCACCACGCCTCCGGTGTTGGTCTCTCCCATGCCCCAGGAGCCCCTCTTACTCTACATCGGCGCCACGACTCATGTCATTAGCAGCGCCCTGGTGGTTGAACGAGATGAGGAGGGCTCCCTCCAGAAGGTACAACGTCCGGTCTACTTCGTAAGCGAGGTATTGGGCGAATCCAAAATAAGGTACCCACAAGTTCAAAAGCTTCTGTATGCTGTGTTACTCACATCATGGAAGCTCAAGCATTATTTTCAAGAGCATGAAATTTCGGTGGTCACCTCTTTCCCGCTTGGAGACATACTTCATAATCGGGAAGCCACTGGGAGGATTGCAAAGTGGGCAGTCGAGCTTGGAGCCTTTGAGATAAAGTTTAGGCCTCGACTAGCCATCAAATTTCAAGCATTAACAGATTTTGTTGCGGAGTAGACAGAAGCCCAAACCCCAGCAGCAAAGGAGAATCTCGAGCACTGGACAATGTACTTTGATGGTTCCCTCATGCTCAGCGGCGCGGGGGCTGGGATTTTGCATTTATCGCTGACTGGAAAGAAGCTACACTACGTCCTCCAGATACTGTTTCCCGTCAACAACAACAACGCCGAGTAGGAGGCACTCAGCCACGGGCTATGCGTCGCCATCTCGCTTGGTGTCAGACGGTTAATGGTATGCGGGGATTCCCAACTCGTGGTCAACCAAGTTCAAAATGAGTGGTCTTGCATTGGTGACAGCATGGCAGCTTTCTGCCAGGAGGTACGAAAGCTAGAAGACAAATTCGACGGACTGGAGCTGACACACGTGCTCCGTCGAGACAATGAAGCAGCAGACGAGCTAGCACGGATGGGATCCACCCGGGCACAGGTCCCGACTGGTGTTTTCGTCCAAGAATTGTGTGCGCCATCTATCAAGCTACCATCCGCACCGGGAGAAAATCAAGAGAAGCAGACAGAACCCGATGCAGAGGTATTATCGATTAGCCCCTGGTGGACGCAGCCTTACTTAGATTATCTTCTTCGTGATGAGCTGCCTAAAGATCGAAGCCTCGCCGAGTGCATTACAGGCCGAAGCAAAAGCTATAAGGTAGTCGGGGACGAGCTTTTCAGAAAAAGCAGTTCTGGGGTACAAAGGCGTTGCACATCAGAGCAAGAAGGTAGATATTTACTCAATGAGATCCACTCGGGAGAATGCGGGCACCACGCGGCGGCCAACATTCTGGTGGGAAAAGCCTATCGGCAGGGGTTCTTCTAGCCAACCGCGGTCACTGATACGGAAGACATAGTACGCAGATGTGACGGGTGTCAGTTCTTTGCTCGGCAAATTCACATGCCGGCCCAGGATCTACAGACAATTCCAATCACTTGGCCCTTCGCCTTCTGGAATCTCGACATGGTGGGCCCCCACAAGCGGGTGCAAGGTGGGTTCACCCATCTCTTCGTCGCCATCGATAAGTTTACAAAGTGGATTGAGGCCAAGCCGGTTACTGTAATCACGGCGGCCAAGGTGCACGAGTTCTTCCGAGACATCATGGTTCGCTTTGATGTTCCCAATCGCATCATCACCGACAACGGCGTTCAGTTTAAAAGCAGCGAATTTCAAGATTGGGGCGAGGAGCTGGCATCAAGATCTGCTATGCCTCGGTGGCCCACCCAAGGAGCAACGGGCAGGTTGAGCGTGCCAACGGATTGGTACTGCAAGGGCTCAAAACCAGAATGTTTGATCGTCTAAAGCCGTACGCTACGCGCTGGGTTAAGGAGTTGCCTTTGGTGCTCTGGGGGCTTAGAACGACCCCAAGCTGAGCCACCGGGCAGACACCCTTTTTCCTAGACTATGGCTCAGAGGCGGTCCTTCCGACTGAATTGAAGTTCCGATCCCCTCGGTTGCCGGTTTCGACGATAATCAGTCGGATGAAGCAAGATACGAAGACCTCGATCGGCTCGAGAAAGCCAGGAAAGCAGCATTGATCCAGTCGGTAAAGTATCAACAGGGCTTGCGTCGCTATCATCAGCGTAACGTACGGGGCCGTGCGTTCTCCAAGTGAGATCTGGTCCTCCGAAGGAATCAGAAGCACGAGCATAAACTCTCCCTACTCTGGGAAGGCCCCTATGTGATTGCTGAGGTGACCCGCCCAGGGGCTTACCGGCTACAACATGAAGACGGATCTAAAGTGCCCAATACCTGGAATATCGAGCAGCTACGTCATTTTTACTCTTAATTCTTGTATTCAAACAACATTGTGTAATTAGTTGCCTTTTCTGACTTGCTACTCAGCCGTAAATGACTAAGCAGTAAGTCGGGGGCTACACTAAATAGTGTGCGGAGTCAACCGCACCCTATCATATTAATAAAAGTTGTTTTCTCTTTACATGTGTTGATCAAATTCGGGTGTTATGAAAATTCTTGAGTAATGACGCTAGTGCTTGCCAAAGACAATGTTTAGCTACTCCGCAGTCGTGTAGGAAAAAAGCCAATCGCTAATTCCTAACACTCGGGGGCTGGACCAGTCGGCAGATGCGTTTCATGAAAAGGGATAAAGCTTACTACTCGGATGAACAAGATCACCGGTATCGAGGATCATCAAATGTTTCGATTACAGACACATCTACAAGTCCAAGTGTTCGACTATATGGACGGCAGTCGAGCGAACTTTCTCCAACAAAGCACAGGCCTCCTCTTCGGTGCAAGCGAACCCTTCCTTTACACCTCGCAGTCTAGACGGAGAAAGTTTGACTTCGCAATTGCGAGACCTTGGCTGGTGCATGTTATTGCAGCTTCCCCGCGCGAAGACTTTGATCCGCTCGGGAACGTCATCGAGGCGGGCCGCGAGGAGGTCAAGATCAGTCGGCAGCTCTTCTTCGGGATAAGGCGTTGAAGCGTTGGGACTATTCCAACTAGAGCACGGCGGCGAAGCTCATGGGCGGCTTTCACTTCTTCATTAAGGACCTGGAGTAGCATCCTGGTCTTCTGCCGATACTCTGCATAACCAATTGGGAGTGACGGATCAGTCAGATTTCAGTGAGGCTGAGCCAGGGAGAGTCAGTGGAGGAAAGTTACCTTCTAGCTCTCTAGCCGATTTCTCGGCCTGAGCGTTGGTTTCTGCCTCCAGGGCCTTCTGCCTCGCCTCCAGCGCTACATTCATAGGCAAGTCTCAAAGGTCATCATCTAAAGAGCATTCTTTTTATAAAGGTTTAGCATCGTTCGGGATCTATACCTCGGATGGTGTTGGACTCTTCCACGTGGCGGAATCGGAGTTCTGTGACTTCTTGTTGGAGCTCCTCGATCCGACCGCGGTGTTGCGACTTAGCGGCGTACAGTGCTTTGTCATATTCGTCGCGGGTCTTTAATTCGCCCAACGTTCTCTCCATGCATACGGACTTCTGCCTCGACCTCTCTTTCATGCGCTGCATGGAGATGGGAAGGAGATTGGCGGGATTCCCTTATGCAAAGGGAAGATTCAGGGCATGGAAAGTTTTTACCTTGTATATCATGGCTTGAGCCCCCGCCATGTTGTCCAGCACTTCCCATTCTTCGGCTTCCTGCCCGTCATCGACTTCGCAGACCTCCATCTCCTTTCTCCACTTAAGTCGGAGGGGTGGAGTGTGAGCTTTAGCAGAAGGACGAGGAATTTCCTCGATTTCTGGCTCTGTGCTCCTTGGAGTCGGAGCTGGGATTTTCCTCTTCGCTGGCAAGGATCGGCGAGTGGCAGCAGAAGGACCGGAGTCTCGACGAGGCGCGGCGTGCCGAGTCAAGTCCTCTGTTACTTGGGTCTCAGCTTGGCGATTGGACTTTGGAGGCGCCGAGGCTGGTACCTCGCTGCCACGCGAGCTTGGCACCTCATCATTATCACCAACTGGTTTTCTGAAAGCATTTGGAGATTATTCAAGACGTGAACTCCTTGCGAGTTGTGAAAGGAAAATATCGTGAAGAGATACCTTCGCGATGACATAAAAGAATTAAACCCAAATTGGATGCCCGAACCACTCGGGCCCGAGCTGGGAGGTTTCTCCGCCCCCGACGCAGCCTTTGGGTCAGCAGATTGGGGAGATGGGGGGCTTCGTGGCTGCATCGCCGGAGCTGAGGGCGACTTGGTTGCTGGGCGGCGGCGGCGCTGAAGCGGGACATCATCTTCGTCCGAGTCCTTGGGAGCGACCCTCTTGCCTTTCTTGGCGGGAGGAACACTAGCCGAGTCCCCCACGGGACGCTTGCGCTGTGCCTCTTTGTGGTGTGGAGCTTCCGAAACTGGATGCATGGAAAAGAAGGCCTCGCGTCCCTGCATATGAATCGAATTACAATCAATCTCCGTATCATCCTAAAAAACTGCGGTTGAGTTGAGAAGGGTCTTCTCCTTACCGCTGGTGGTAGGAATGTCAGATGGTACGCGGCTGGGCAATCCGTGTAAATTATTTCCGAACCCGGAGCGAAGACCTCAGTCACTCGGTTGATGATTTCTTTCTGCGAAAGATTTTCTGCGATTTCCCGAGTGGTGTCTTGGGGCCCCGAGTATTCGAAGGCGAGATGCACCCTCTCCTTGATAGGCTGGATACGGCACTGAGTGTAATTCCAAACTACACCAATGCCAGTCAGCCCGGCGGTTTTCGCGCGCTGGAGAAGAACGAGAAGTTCCTGTACTTGGCCTCCCTCGTCATCGGCGAGAGGAGAAGACCAGGAGGGACGGACCGTGGGGCACTCTCCGGAGAAAGAAGGGAGGACTGGAAGAGAATTAGCGCAGTAGAACCACTCCGAGTGCCAACCCTTATTGGAGGTTCTCAAGGGAAGAACAAAATAGTGCTTCCGGGCCCCTTCCCGCAATTGAAATCCCGCGCCGCCGCCGGCCTTGGGAAAATTCTTGTTGGGGAAAGGCTTGAGAAGGTAAAGATATCTGAAAAGATCGAAATGAGGAGCGATCCCCAAATAGGCCTCACAGATATGGACAAAAATCGCGATTTGGAAGATACAATTGGGATTTAGGTGCGAAACCTCGATCCCATAAAAGTGCAGCAAACCTCGGAAGAAAGGAGAGCAAGGAAGGCCGAAGCCGCGGAGGAAGAAGGATTCGAAGACTACTACCTCGTCGTAGCGAGGGGTGGGGCAGGATTCGCCGGTGGCGGGGCGCCATGACAGAAATTCCTCGGAGGGGAGCACGCCGATGGAGACCAGCTTCTGTAGCCTCCGTTCGGTCGTGATGGACTTCATCCACTCCTTCCCGCTCTTAGCAGCCTTTGGGGCGGCAGGAGAAGGTGGAGCCATTGCGAATCGGAGATGGTGGCGGCGGAGGTTGCGACGGAGAAGAACCCTAGCGGCGGAGTTCGCTGGGAGAAGCTAACAGACTGGTGCGAAAAGTGAGCGAGGTAAACTAATTTCGTTCCCCTATTCCTAACTTATCGCAACGGGCAGTGTCTTGCATTCTGGGCCGGGCCTTAGTCTAGCGCTCGATGCGGCCTTTTCGCGAAGGCTTGGATAACCACTCGGCCGGCCGAGTGATTCCCTTCGAGAGGTCTGCATTAAGCGCCGAGTGCCGGTCTAGGAGCGGACGAGCCTAACTACTCGGATGAAGCAATGTTGCGGATTCAAGATCAAAACGAGAAGAAGCAATGTCGCACATTCAAGACTCAAGGCGAAAAAGAAAGACATTCGGATTTTCAAAGGTTCTCCATTCAAAAAAGGTGGCTCTTAGGCCTAATTACATTTTCCGTGGCTCAGCACATCGAGCTAGGGCTCGTTGCTGACTCACGGAGATACAGAGGAAGGATGAACTACTCAGATGGCCACTTCACGTCGAGGATGGCGGAGATGAGGGCGTCCTTCAAGGGAGTGTGAACGGCGAAAAGTCGCGGATGGCCGTTGACTAAGACCCTGATGGCTCTCTGGGCTGTATTCTCCGCATACTCCTCTCGCCACTGCTGCCATCGGGTAGCCGTAGCGGCCTTGGCCGCAATGGCACGGGTATGGAATCTAGCAGCGGCAGCTTCCCATGGATCCATAATCTTCTTTTGATCTCTCGTTGGTCGGTGGTAAAAAGGGAAGAAGAGGAAGACTCAAAAACTAGAAGGCTGGTGGTGAAGTAGTACTCTTCCCCTGGAGCTTCTTTTATACACAAAAGAAGTTCAAAGGGCGCGCCTTGTAATCCGTTTCAAATACAGTAAAACCATCATGGCGATGGGACGGAAGTGGACACGAATACGGTTTCCGACGGAAGCGTGTTTCGTTCCGGCTGTGTGAGAAAAGGGCGCGAAAACGCTTCGCCTCCCCCTAATTGGGCTTGGCCTAAAATCTGCAAAAGGCGATCCCCTTAACAGGCTTTCTTAACACGCCGCTGACGGTGGCAATGTGTTAAAATCGAGCCTAATTCGGCCTCGGTACACCCTGGAGGGCATATGACCGGCAGCGCCAAAATTAAAAATATTTCACGGCATGCCCCATGTTGGGTCACTAGTGAACTTTGCATGCTCAAGGTTGGGTGTTGGTGAAATTTGGTTACGGTTTCGGAGATATGCCTTTTCTAAGGTCGCAAGTTGTATACCGCTCCCCGGATACAAATACCTCTCGGCCAAACTGCATCCAATCGGTACACCCTTAGGGGCCTATGCTGATCCCTTCTCTGGTTGGGACAGGTACCACTCGACTGAATGGTGTGCCCCATGTTGGGCCAAGTGCTGGTTCTTACATGTTAAGGCCAGGCGCCTGATGCCGATACATCCTGAAACGCTAAAATTACAGCATGCTGCAAGACAGAAGTTGTAATGGCGTGGCTTAAGGCATGCCCCATGATGGGCCGATTGCTGCTTTTGTATCGCAAGAGTGGGTGCCCAGGAGCCGAATTCTTCCGTTGAGGTGATGCGCCCAATGGGCCGAGTAAGCTGGAGTTTGGCATTGCCAATCCAGGCGTCACTTCAACACAAAAACTTAAGATTTCTTGAGTCCTTTACTATCACTTTTCAGATTATAGGAAATATTGGTGAAATCAGTCGGCTGGACATCTGACTCGATCGTAAAGTACTCGAGGGCTACTGTAGACTACATGGTCCCCGGGTATCCTCTAGAAGGCCCATAAGGGAGCAGATGGGGGGCGATCAAAGTCGGCCGAACAAGGATAGACACCACTCGTGTTACACGCGCCTTGAGCTCCAAGGAAGTTCCCGGGGATATAATCTATCTTCATGTAATTAGAAGATCAACACATGCATGACATGTAACGAGATAACAAGATTAGGTACCGTGTATCACGTGCTACCGTATAACTCTATCCCCCCTACACTATATAAAGGGAGGGGGTGGAGGCCATCGAAAGAGAGTTCATCTGATAGAGCATACATTGTAATCGTCTTGGTCATCTTGCATCCCGCAGGTTGATCAATCATAATCCCAGAGCACAGGAAGTAGGGTATTACCTCCATTGAGGGCCTGAACCTGTATAAACCCGTGTCTTGTGCTACCACCTAGCTTGGTTCTCGATAGCGTCCCCTCGTACAAATTCATTGCCAGCGGTGACCCCCCAGTTAGTCACCAGTCGACACAGCACGCGCCCACAATTCATCAAACGCGTCCGATGAGCAGCCCGAGCACATCTGAGCTGTGCGTTTGAACTGAGAGCCGTCGGATTTGCGCCACGTGTCCAGTGTGGGCTGGGGGTTATATAAGTGACTCAGGGAAGACTTGGGAAGCTAAGAGAGCTCATTATTTTTGCCCCCCACCTCTTGTGTTCATGAGAGAGCTCCTTCCCATGGTGTCTCCTCCTCTCATGGCCTTCACATCTAGGGTTAGGGTTTGAGAGAGAGAGGAGAGGAAAGGGAAGGTAAGCAAAGGTAAGGGATGGTCTCCACTTCCTTTCCCCAGGGTAAGACTTGGTTCTTTCGCGGGTTTTGGTGATTCCTTGGGGGTCTCCCGGTTGGTTCTTCATATGTGCTCTTTGGGATCATCTTGCCAGTGTTGAGCCTCCACCTCGCCGTTCCCGAGCTACGTTGTCCAAGCCTTCGACAAGACCATACCACTTCATCGTCTACAACCACTTCACCAAGGAATCCCTCGCCACATCTAGTTCTTCCCTTGGAGAGACTCTTTCTATTTTTTGTGATTTTCGCAGGGATGTCTACAACTCCGGGAAGTTGCCGGGATGAGCAAGCGACCAAGTCCCTGTCGTCTCCGGGTGAAGACCGGACTCCGTCAAGCGTCGCTTATACAAACACCTCCTTCGCGGAGGTCGGCGCCTTTCCAAGGCGTCGGGGTGTCGAGTAGCCGCCGACTTGTGACGGAACTCGGCCTCGGTGTACTGGGTCGGAGGCGAGCCTAGGCCCATCGGCCTAAAAGCCTACCAAGTGGATTGCCGGCACGGGACGAGAGGCTTCCGGTCTCTCTTTGAGGGATTTGGCATCGAGGAGTAGGTGCTTTGCGCCGAACCTCGTTAAAAAATCGGTGAGCTCACTTTACTTTTTCCGCACATTTACTTTGAGTCATTTACTTTCGCCTCGGCTATCGCTTACTAGTCCCTTCGGGTATTAGGCTAGAACGTTTATTCCGCTTGTGCGAGTAGATTAGTTTGATTTGGTTTAGTCAAATTTGCCTCCCTTAGGAATAGGTTTTAATTTGACTAAAAGCAAAGAAAACACAAAAATAGTTAGCTTAAGGCCCTGTTCTTTTGAGCTGATCTGAACGGCTGAACGGCTGAAATGACTGCACTTCGAGAGTTTCTCGAGGTAGTCTCGAGATTCGGATACATTTCATTTGACTTGCTTTTTAAAGCGTTAGAACCCATCTTCAAAACAACGAAAAAAAGGACTCAAAAAACTCAAAGCATATATGTTTTCAAAACGTAGGTAAGTCGTTAAGCTGTTAAGACGTTAAGCTGATAAGCTAAAAAGAACTGGGCCTAAAACTTGAATTTGGTTATGTCGCCGCCGACTTTTAGTTACAAATTTAAATTTTTGAAAATTTTAAAAATTCAAAATTTTGCATCAAGTCTGGTCTTGTTTTGTTGGAAAAAATGTCAGGAACGCGGTGGTGAAAACAGTTTGTCAATCCGAGTTTTAAATAAAAATAACGTTGAAAAAACAAAAGAAATGAAATGCATTCATGGAGTAGTTAATTAGTCAAGCTGCTGTTTGAACTATTCCGTAGAAAACGGAGGTGGGTTAATTAACTTACTAATTAATGGTGCATGCAAAATTCTAAAGTATCATTTGATTAACGGATTTGCATGTTGATACCCGTTAAGCTCATCAGATATCATGCGGATACCTTTGAAATTCGAACGTAGCAATTAATTGATTTCTTGATCACCCATTAATTTATTTCTTAATGACGTGCTACTTGCTTAAATAAATCTCATATACACGTCGGATTGAGATGACTATATACGGATGGATATACATTAAATTTTGAATCGTTTTAAGAGTATATAAAACCAAATGTTTTAGCGTGTTTATTTTCATGTATACGCGCTTGATTAATCAGGTATATACTCTATTAGTCATGTGTACACATGACATGTATATGAAATCAGTAACACTCGTATTGAAACGTGTATGTGGATAAACTAACATAGGAGTATATACATATTTTCTTCACAAGATATTTTAACTGATGTACACCTTTTCAAATCGCATTCATTTACAAATTGTACGTATCTTTACAAAATTGATACAAATCGAATTAAGCAGATGCTTATTATTTTCAGTGCAACCATCCATACACCAATGCAAAGATGCGGGGGATGCATGCAATGCATGTATAGGGTATAAACCATGCATGAGCAGTGTTTAAAAGTTTGTTGATTTTGGGCTGGCTTCATCTTGGTTGAACTTGGTGAGGGTATGAACTTGGCTTCACATATATTTACATATCACTGCTTCATTTGATTTTGCATCTGTTTGAAGATGAGAAACACACAACACATCAAGTATTTTAGATTGTAAAAGAAAGAACTTCAAATTTGAACTAAATTACTAAACAATTGTACATACTACCTACATTCTCAGATCACTGCAGCGGTAAAATAGTGCATGCCTTCTCAAATCTGAACATACTTCCTAAGCATACAATAGATTAATCAAAATTAGTATAATCAAATAGAGATCAACTCAGTGATGTAGACTGACCACAAAATTCAACTAGAGAATCAAGTAGAGATCAACCCAGTTATGCTTCTGTCAAAATTCAGAGTATGTTTGCACTTTGCAAAAAATATGCAACACTGACCACAAACTACGGTAAAAGGTATATATGTTGAATACATGCATTTGTCAGGTATATACATGCACGTATGAAAAATCATGCTTGTATAAAGACGAGTTATATAATGGAGTTATATAATGTCACTTTCATGTATATAATGTCACCTCTCCATGGAGCCTTTTGATACATATTCATATTTTGACGATTTTTATATACTTCTACGGATACACGCTCTGCTTCGACAACTTTTTATGTCGCATTAGCTTAAACTGGCCATGTCAAGCTTCTAAAGTTCATCCTTGACAAGCTAACCACCAATATACCTAGATTCTTATCTTCTGCTTGCATCATCTAGAAAGTGTAAAAGAAGTCAGATATATACGTGGTTGAAAGCCTATGTACATCTGCACTAAAAGTTTCTAATTAATTATTCACATATTAAGAATTCATCGTGCAGTATCTAAGCCATGGAGAGATACATATGTATTTGGGTATGTATCAGTTAGAGTATAAGATTTATCGGTCTAAGCCATGGAGAGGTACACTTATATTTAGGTATTTATCAGCTTGAGTATGTGAGGGTGTGGTCGAAAAAGTGTCCATCTACCTAGACAGTTTCTTATTAGGTACTCATGAATAAAATCATTATGTAATGTTTAAGCCATGTAGAGATACGCATAAATCAGGGCATGTATAATCTGAGTATACACAAACATGGTAAATTTCTTTGCATCAGCTGGCCTCGATTTAAATAACGAGTTCTAAAGATTCAATCAAAATTACTTGACTATTCAAATGGAGACCTGGAGCATTTACATGTTCAAAAAATAGTTCTATAACAAAGTAATTACCTGGTGCAAGGACACATCACGTTTTCACACTGATGCAAACTGAATTCGAATGGCTCGAATGGTGATGGGGACGGGGTCCCGATCTTCCGATAGGTAGGATAAACTCGATTGGTGGAGAACTCGATGTTGACGATCCGGCTTCCAATCAGAACAGATCTAAGCCTACAATAGCTACGCCACTGTCTCCGTTCGTTATCAACCACACCAACACACGGTTGACCTCACCACGAAGATTAATTCCTGCAAGCGAATCGAGAACACAAGCAAGAACACGGTAGATGCAATCTGAATATAACAGATTACCGATTAAGCACACGAGTTGGGGTTCCGCAAACCGGTAAACGGCGAAGCTGCAAGGTAGAACAATCTAAGAAAAACCCAAGTCTAAACTAACGACGGCTACTGAATTTATAGCGACGGCTAGGGTTTGGGCGCAGCCCTAGGAGGTACATGGGCCGTGGGCCCAAAGTGGAGCGTCACAGTGCCCGGCAGATTCTGGTTGCAATCTTGTTTCGACGATTGCTGTTGATCCATAACAAATTTGGAGGTGGGACTGCATCCGTTGGAAAGATCTCATCGAAACTTGTCCGTGCATACCAAGAACGCTCAAAACGGAGTTCATATGAGGCCGGAGCATCCATTTTAAGTTTAATGTACAGAGATACCCGAACTGGACTCGTGGACAAACTGGGCTCTTTTTTTGGCCGGCCTTGCAACGATGTGGCTTGTGGGACCAGAGGGCATCGAAGTGGTGGAGATACGCCTTCCTTGAATACGTCTTGAGCTTGGGGAGGTGGCCACGGTGGAGGCCGAACTGCTGACAGCGACAACGCAATATCAGCATGATAAGCTTGCGGGCTGTGCACGTGACCTGGCCATGGTGCATGTCGATGATGTCATATTGTTGATGATGACACCATAGTTGATGTAGAGGATGTAAAAAATGCCGTGAAGTGTTGCTAACTTGTCGTAAACGAAGAGGTCGAAGATGAAGTAGTCGATCGAAGATTTGTCGACGTGCGTGCTGGCGAAGTAGTTAACGGAAATCTTGATGACCACCACATTGAGGGAGTGATGGTCTTACCTATAATGGACATGGTCATATCATCCTCCCCTTCTTGATTGTGAGTCGTCCTCGACTCATCCTCGTTTATCTGCAAAAGATTAGCTTCAAAAAAAGGCAAAGGAACAAGCATATCATTTGTAATCAAATTGTTAGAAGCATATTGATTAGGATCCACATCCTCCCCTTCTTAAAATTTTCATGTAGTTTTGAAACAAAGCTAGAATCACTTGGTGTCTTCTGATTATTGGTAATTTTGCTCTTTAGATGATCAAATGGTTGTACATCATAAGAAAAATTTATATTTGAGCAAATGTACACTCGATTCACTATGTATTTTCCTTTATCATTATATTTACCCACAATATGAAAAGTGTTTCTAGGTAACCAAGAGAAATTAACAAGTCTTTGCTCTAAATTTTCTAGATCACACAGAACATCAAATTCAATATAAACCAGAATATTTAAAGAAGACAACAATTTCAGCTCATCATTTTCATTAGCAAGGTGAATAACGTGTTTATTTTCAGCACAAGTGTTTGGTTCTGAAACAAAAGTAGCATGTTCATTCACTAGTTGTGGAATAGATATAAGTGAAGCATTATCGCACTCTTCTTTATCACAAGAAACATTGAGCAAATCTTCTTGTGACAAAGATAAATCAGCAATGGGTTTCACAATTTGTTGCTCTAACATAGCATGATTCGTGAAAATTTTTAGCACATAAAAATTGTTCTTATCTTGAATGAGTGTATTACCTTTTTCATTACCTTTATTTTCCTCCTCAGCTGAAGTAGATACATCTTCAGTTATAGGTGTTGAAAGCATGGATACAACAACAAGTATCTATTCATTCTCCTCATTCTCAATTTTATCATTTGCACTTACCTGCAAAATATTAGTCGTGTAAGGATACACACCATTCTTGAAAACAGATGTGTTTATTTTTCGTACAACTTTTTTATATTTTATTTTATTTTCAGCTTCACAAGCAAGAGCAAAGGTTTTTAACGAAGAAACATATTCTTTATCAACAACAATATTGTATATTTTCTCATTAAGTCCACTTAAGAATCTACTCTCCTTCTCTTGATCTGTTTCCTCCAAACCACAACGTAACAACAAATTTTGTAATTCTTCATAGTAAACGGTCACTGGTTTGTCACCTTATTGTAAACATTGCAGTTTGTTTAATAAATTTTCATGATAATAGGCAGGAAGAAACTTAACCCTTAAAAATTGTTTCATGTCTCTCCAAGTCGAAGGTACCCCAATAAGAAAACAACATGCATTTTATTTAATTGATGCATTATTAATTAAAGCACTAGCAGCTGTCATAACCATTTCTTTATCGAAAATTCTATATCGAGCAAAAATTTTATCTACTGCTATTTCCCAATCAATATATGCATCAGGTTCAAATTTTATAGCATATAAAGGAAGGTTCTTAATGGTATTACCATGCTTGTTGGTAGAAGATGATGTGTAACTCTTCTTCAATTTCTCATTATGATGGAACCGATCAAAATTTTCTCTACCTTTCACACCAATGATGCTTGCATTCCAACCGATGGCTCATAGTTGCAATCTCCCCATTCTATTGTATGCTCCTGTCATTATTAGTAGAAAACACAAAATAACACAAAAGAATTATCCCTGTCAACTATTAGGTTTTGAACGGTGGAGTTACACCCTCTCAAGCGTCTTACCATGATCTTATAAGTGTTCTTACCAGCACTAAGGACGTACAACCGGTGGCTGGTTCATATTACTTAGATGGGTGTGAGCAAAGCGATTGCAAGTTCGATCCAGAACTGATAAGAAGTATGTGGAGTTTGGATAGGCAATATATAGTAGCAAGGACTATGCAATTATCGAAATCAGATTAGCAAAGTTGAATAAATCAGATTAGCAACCCGTCCTTGAATATTTGGCCTCAATTTTGCCAGAGTTTAAATGTCCTATAAGTGGGGAGGAAAGGCTACCTTTTGTAATTCGCTCTTGGAATCACTAAGCAACCACGACAACGCAAACCTGATAATTTTTATCTTGGGTTGCTCAGAGCTGTGGCAAAGGCAGTCGTATTCCAAGGGGATCTAGAAAACATCCCAGCAATGGCCTATAAGACCAGGAAGGCATATGATGAAATTAATCAAAAGACCAGACCTAAGAAGAAAGATCCACCTCCTGACAATATCTTTTAATACCACTCAACCGGGGCTTATGTGTGTGGTAGATGCAGCGTTTGATGCTGGAAATCACAAAGCTTGGGGGGCAGCGATTGTTTTAACGAAAACTCTGAAATTCAAGCTACCATGATGTTGAACCTCGGTAGAGCTCGAGAACCCGAGGAAGCTGAACTGAAAGCAGTCAATCAAGCCATCGACTTTGTGTCCAAACTCAAGCTACAAATGGTTCACTTTAAAACAGATTGTAGCAATCTAGTGGGAAGAATAAAGTTACCCGTTAAAGATCTATCCAACTTAGGGAACTTAGGAAGCAAAGTGAAAAGGCGGCTTCAGCAAATCCATGGAGCAACCATTTGCTTCTGGCGTCGGAAGGGAGTGGAGGCAGCTCATTGCCTTGCTCGTTTGGGTCTGGAGTCGCAGCTTAGTAGGGAATGGAGCTGCTACAACGTACAGCTTCCAAGTGTGTGTAGGTGTCGGTGTATTCTACACCAGGGTGTGCTCCCTCTCCACTGCCATGTGGAATCAGAGTCCAATGGCGGACGCAGGACGTAAATATAGGTGGGGCAAGCATAAAATCTCTTTTGTCTATCATCGACTAAATACACCGTAAACTAATAAAACCATACAAACACAACAATAATAAACACACTAGTTAACAATCACATCCATTACATATTGAAATTACTAACAAAAAGACATGAAAATTTTAAAATAAGAAACTTTGGATAATTTAGAGGTAGACAGGTAATTGCAAATCAAAAATAATTATGTTGTTCTGTATGACAAACCCTAATGCATCAGAGTAGAAATGAAATTGGCCCGCATCTGACAACTACCTGGAAGTGAACTTACCACTAGAAAATCAATAATGGATATTTCAGTAAAGACACCAAAGGTTATTGGAAAAATGGATTCTTTTTTTCAGTGTAGATTTCACAAATCTTGCATAATTTCATATTTGCATAATTGCATTCACAAATCAAACTATCACATTCAGTCATTCACATATCGCATTAGCATTTTAGTATTCACATTTCACAAATCACAAAAATCACAAAATTACCGTTGTAGACTTGTAGTTGTAGTCGATGGGGAATTAGGGATTTGGCGGGTTGGCCGGTTGGGACTTGCGGCTTGGCGGTGAGCGGGCCGGCGGGCGGCGGCGGCAGCGGCCGGAGCGCGCTGGTGGCTGGCGAAGCCGCGGGGCGGTCGGCGGAGGCGTCAAGCCAGGGCGGCGGAGGCGCCGCGGAGCCGGCCGGGGAGGGAGCCGAGGGAGGCGGAGATGCGGAGGCGGACAGGCGGCGGAGGCGGGCAGGCGGCGGAGCCTCGAGCGCCCGAGCGGCGGAGCGGGACTGCGCGTGCGCGGGGTAGGGTTAGGGGAGTCGCTCCAGGCCTCCAGCCAGTTAGGCTTTGCCCCACCTAGGGGTAAATAGATTCGAAAATTGAGGTGGAGCCATGGCCCACACTGCCCTCACTGTGGGTCCGCCCCTGCCAGAGTCCAATCAGGAAGCGACCTATACTTAGCAACATTGGGCCTAAATAAGGTAAAGATTCAAAGTTGTTTGTTTAGGACGCGTGGTGACCGACGCACAGGCGGGCGACCAGGACACATGGCGTCCGACGAGCAGGCGTCCGGCGAGCACGCATGGGCAGTAGGGGCACGCGGGCCCTACTATCAGGATATAGGACGAAGGTGCAAGGAAACTTCCTTGCTAAGGATTTCTCCAGGGTACACTGAATCCAAGTCATTTAATGCAATGGAGCCGGTCTGACGTAGTAGGCGGGGGTCTGACGGCGAGCATCCACACTAGCTAATCTATTCTCACCCTCTATTTCACTATTAGCTACTCCCTCCATCCTTCCCTCTAAATTTTCTTCACATTTTACGCTGCACTCTAAAAGATTCCTTTCTTACATCAGACACTCTATCCAAAGCTACAGTATTTTAGAGTCCCTGCTACGGATGCTATAACCCCTGCCCGGCTAGTGATGTCAACTACACAGTAGCCCGCGGAGCAGGCGAGCCGCTCTGTCCTGTTCGACCCGTCCCGTTGTCAGCAGAGGCAACAAAGGTGGCGGCGAGGACTAAGAATGACCGGGGAATGATGGCACAGCGGTTGATCATTTAATGAACACTGTATAGCATGTTGTCACCCACGCCAGCCTGGGTATATAAGGGTTGGGGGTGCATCCGTAAGGGGGGTTAAACATTCGATCCAGAGATCGGACTCCCAAGGATTATCCGGTTCACACGTTGCAAGAGACTTGAGCAGGACTAGGGCTATTACCTGATCAGGGGGCCTGAACCTAAGTAAAACTTAGTGTCTATTCTTGTGTTCTTGCGCCGAAGCGAGAGGAGAGGAGCAAGTTAGCTACGCACACCCCACTACCGAACAACCGGATTAGGTCCTGAAAAAACCTGTCAGCTGAAATACGCCGACAGTAGAAAGCTTCTAGAAAGTGAACTATGCTATGTTGGGCCGATTGATGGTCGTTTCTCAGCCCAAGGCCCTTATGTAACTCCCTCTATTCCCAATTAATATAAATGTGGGAATTGCTCTAAAAAAACGGAGGAACCGGATGGGCGCAGTTCTCGTATGGCCCTTTTTGCCTCGTTGGTGAATGTTGGTCTGATTTTTGGAAAACATATGAAAAGGTTTAGAAAATGCAAGAAATTTTAAAATGACGATGAAAAAGTAAATTATTGATTAAATAAGGAGAAAATGGGGAGATGTTTGAAATGCATTGAATGATTGAAGAGATTTTTTTATTTCAGATATGGATGGCTTCTTCGTTAAGTAATGTTTGAAAGATATAAATATTAACTTAAAACAACGACAAAAAATCACAACAATGATTAAAAAATAAGGAGTAGAGGAAAATATTTGGAATGCGTTGAAGATCTTTATTTGGAAAATATTTGGAATATCCAGGCAGGAGGGAGGGAGCCAGGGAGCGGGCGGCCAACTACAGGAGGGTAATTTTTAATTTTTTTTGGCAGATACAGTAAACCATGGCACCCAGGCCAAACTAGGCCGGCCCGGTTTGAATAATAACGAACCGAGTTATTATTATACAAACCGAACCGTGGCGGCCTGACAGGCCAACACTGATGCCAAGACACGGTTCACTTGTAAAAACCAGATCGACCCTATTTATTGTAATACAATCCGGACCGAGCTAGCCCGGTCAACAGTAATGGGCCACCCGGTTTGGCCCATATGGCCGCCTCTATTAAAAGATGACGTTTTCAAGTTGCAGCCATTCTAATTATTTCCTGAAATATATTTTAAGGTACTAAAATAAGTTACTAAAATATTTAAAATGATACATAGATAATTACAAGAAACAATGAAAACCTGCATTTATAGAAGTTCATATTCCATTTAAAATGATAAGAATTGTATTACATCATTATTGTTTATTTACATATCATCATACATATTCCAGTAACATATTTAGGCCTAGTTCTTTTTTTGCGGCTATAATTAACAGTTGACAATCAAATTTTCAACACTTCTAACTAAACAAAAATCAGTCCTTAAAATAGCTGTTAAACAGTTAACAGCTGCAACGTAGATGTAAATGCTTTCTATGTATATAACCTTTGGTGGTGATATACCATACAGATAAATTAGCAGGGATTATAACTCCATGATTTGAACCATGGATAACAGCAGTTTTGTGCTATGTTGCATAAGTGTTGTACCAGGTGAGCCTCCTACATTTGATGGCCAAGTGAGCATCAGATGTAAACTGAAAGGATACATATAGACACCCTGAAATCTGAATACAAAATTCTATAAGGCCTACAAAACATCACAGGGCACAAGAATAGCATGTGTTGTTGTTGCTGAAATTCCTTGTCTTTGCTAAACAGAGAAATAAAAATCTAAAACTTCAACTAACAAATAAAACAGTGTTACTCAAAATTCCTTTGGGACTAAATTTAGCCATGGTTCTTGTTTCTGTGAAAATGCATTACTGAAAAACAAGTAGTAGCAGCAACTTCACATATTTTATTTTTTTTCTCAAAATAAAACAATCAACTCCATGAGTACTCGAATTTCTTAATTATAGTGTTCATTTGCTACATTGACCACTGACATCAAATTGGTAAGTTAGGGTTAAGCTTGGAGCACATGGATGAATCTCTATGACATATTACTTATTTTTAATTAGTGCTCCCTCCGTTCTAAAAAAGAAGTCGATGTTGACTTTTGGATACGCGTCTGACCATTCGTCATATTCAAAAAAGTTATGTAAATATCATTTATTTTGTTATGATTTGATTTGTTATTAAGTGTAGTTTTAGTATGACTTATAGTTTTATGTATTTGTAATATTTTTTGAATAAGACGAATGGTCAAACGTGTGTCCAAAAGTCAATAGCGACTTCTTTTTTGGAATGGAGGGAGCATTTGTTTGGACTCTATTATTTAGTTACATTGTTAAAATCCAAAAAAATCATATGACCATTTCTAATAACCAAGGATTAGTATTTTTACCTGAGGGGCTTCAACAAGATGGAGGACAAGAGGAGTGATTTCATTGTAGGATCATGGAAAGGTCACTGAATTCTCCAGTTCTCCTTTTGCAGCCAAACAATCATGAAAAAATCAACGATGAATTGAGAAAAAAAAGAAAATAAAATCAAGAAAGTGTTTATCTTGAGAAACAACAATGTTTACTTCTAACTAGTATTCCCTTGGCCAGATCTGGGAACTAGTAGAGGGGAAGAACAAGTATTTTGGGATCCCGTGAGAAGGGGAGGAGGTGACAGCCATGGGGATCCGATGAGAAGGGGAAGAAGAATAGGGGAGCTTGCACGAGGGAGGTGGAAATGGCGCCTGCACGGGGGAGAAGCAGGGGACATCGCCGGCGCCTGGGTAGAGTAGGAGGGAAAAGGCGTCACCTGCGATAGGGGAGGTGGCGGCGGAGCCTGGGTCGGGCGACGCTAGACCATGGCGGCGCCGGCCCGCGCAATGCTTGGGAGAGGAGGAGGCGCTCGGGAGTCTGGACGAGTGGGACGAGGCGAACTCTCCTTTTCCCACCGGACGAAGCGGACCGCCCTGCAAAGCATTGAAGGTATCCGATGGATCGGGACCATCTAGTCCTATTTCGATGAACCAAACAAAAGACAAGGCTGTGCTGGACGGGACCGTCCCGGTCGCCGAAACCAAACACGCCCTTAGAGCTCCGCTCCGCTAGCATTGGAACAAAACTCTTCCAATGTAGATTCTAGAGGAACTGTAAATTAATCTGAACTAAAATGTACAGATTCCTCTTCATAAAAAAAACTGCAATTTCTTCTTTAAAAAAGTCTATTTTTTTGAATCTCTTCGAGCACTGCTGTTCAAATGGGGCAACCTCAGCTTATAAATCAATACTTCTTGTTTGCTACAGCTTTTGGGTCTATCCGAAAAGTTGTAGGGTAATAAAGGTTGAACGGCTTTGAGAAATTGAAAATTTGTTATAAAAAAAAGGGTTTGATGTCTCGCACATTTGCATTGTTAGTTTATTACGGAGTAATTGACATAGACTGTCTATTTTAATTTCAAATTTATAGTTATTTATTATCGTTGATATGATCTTTTTTTCTAGTTTTATAGTCGATATAGGTTCTTATTTCTATTATTTTTTTATTTTAAATTTATTTTTTATCACCGTTGATATGGACACTTTTAATCTAAACTGTTACAATTTGGACCCACTATTTTGATGGCTTTTTTTTTTCTCCAATTAATGTAGAAATTTCCATAATTGATCGAATCAACTATAAACAAGGTGTCTCGTGTATTTGCGCGTCTAGATCTTATATTTAATATACACTCATTTTGTAACATCCTAGATTTGATATGAACTCCTTTAAAAATCTTTCATTTATTATTATAGTTCTTTTAATCAAAGCAGCTATAATTTGAACCCACAACAACAGATAATGTAGATTTTTTCGGTTAACGTGGAAAATTCTATTATTTTAAAAATATGGTGACTCCGTTTTCTTAATATAATATAATAGATAGATTTGTTTTTGGTTTGAGATATTTAACAAGGCCAAAACAATTGAAATGTGAAAATAACTATTTTGCAGCTAGCTGTGGATCTAATGTAGATTAAAGTTGTATATAGGGCTGTTGAAACTAGCTACCTTTCTGGGCCTAATAACCCTAGGTGGGAAGCGAGAAGAAACCTTATCTATTTGTAACCGTGATTACGGTAAGGCCATTGCTGCGATCATATGCATCTCCGCTTCCCCAACACTGTCCAACGGATACTTCATACTTGGGGCATAGTACTGTTGAGATTTGGAGGGGCAAGGTTCGGCGTCGCCCCTCCAAACCTTGCCGTCCGCGCTCCGCCGGCGACCTGTGTCGTGTGGGTCTTCGCACGAGCCGGACGCCGCGAGACCGGGTTAATTCGCCGCACAGCTCCGGCCGGGAATCAGGAGCGGCTTGGCCGGCGCCGGCCGGCCGGCTCTGGACGAGCAATGATGCGTATCCGAGAGATATCGTTGTGTCCAGCACCGGCCGCGCCGTCCCGACCGGCGGCACATGCTGACGCTGCGTGCACCACCGATCGAGCGAGCCATGACTCACCGGCGATATATGAGAATCTATCCGTATTCTGATCCACCGCTCAATCTATCGGCCGGGTTGGCTCTTAATGCGGTCGTAGCGATGTATGCATTGGATGCAAGCAATTGCGGATTTACGAGGGGAGAACAAACCGAAAGGTGGGGGACAGGGGGAGTACGTACGTGTGCCCTACAGCCCCTACTGGGCGCGTGAGCATGCATGATACGGCCTCATTGTCATTGGGATATACGTCGCGACGCTGTTTCATCGTCGTACATGGTAACCGGAGCCGGAGGTGCCAAAACGCTCAAGGTTTGTTGTCTTTCCATCCATGCTGTAGGCTTCAAAATTGGCGAGCGCAAGGTGTCGGACGTCCAACTCCTGGCGCGTGGGCCGGACCAGCCTGAGCCGTCCGATCAAAGGCACCGAGCCAATCCTACGAGCTAAACAATGAAAACCTGCATTTATAGAAGTTCATATTCCATTTAAAATGATAAGAATTGTATTACATCATTATTGTTTATTTACATATCATCATACATATTCCAGTAACATATTTAGGCTCAGTTCTTTTTAGCTTAACAGCTTATCTACGTTTTGAAAACACATATGGTTTGAGTTTTTTTAGTCCTTTTTTTGCTGTTTTGAAGATGGATTCTAACGCTTTAAAAAGCAAGTCAAATGAAATGTATCCGAATCTCGAAACTATCTCGAGAAGCTCTCAAAGTTCAGTCATTTCAACCGTTCAGCCGCTCAGATCAGCTCAAAAGAACAGGGCCTTAAGCACAGTACCAATATAATCATTTTAGCAAATAATCAACTACATCTCTAGAACAATCCCTAAAAGTTAGAGCTAAATTTGTGTACACGACATACGCTGCAATATTTTATAGCCATTTTTTCAAGTTTGATGGGTTTCCTTAAATATATCAAAAATATTTGTATACAGGACATGATGAATGTTTGTTTTGCAAACAGGAAAAAATTGTCTCTTGGAGGAGTGCTGCAGAAATATCTTTTGGTGAAATTCAATTGCATCCAATTTTAGATACAATATTATTTTAGTTGACCAATTAGGCGATGGAAAAAATTTAATATACACCCGAGAAAACAAAAAAAGGTAATTGATGTAAAAGAAGGCGCGCATAATGACTGGAGAAGGTTTTATGTACCTGCAGTATAAGAGAATAATAGGAACATCATATGATCAAAAGGAAAGGAAGAAAATAGAAACAAAGAAAATGAAAGAAATTTAGAAGGTATAATTTACTGTGCTATGTTAATAGTGATTTCTCTCATTTTATATTTATTTAAGAGTAAAATGCACCGAAGGTCCATTAACTTGTAGCGTGGTGTCATTTAGGTCCATTAACTTTCAAACTGTAGTTTGGATCCATTAACTCTTTAAATTGTTTACTGCAGGTCTGTACCCCTTCGTTTTGTGTTTAGATCCGACGTGGCATGGACACCACGCTTTAAGTTGTTTACTGCAGGTCCATTAACTCTTTAAGTTGTCCATACCACGTCGGATCTAAACACAAAACGAAGGGGTGCGGGTCTGCCGTAAACAACTTAAAGAGTTAAGGACCCAAAACTGCAGTTTGGAAGTTGATGGTCCTAAATGACACCACGCTACAAGTTAATGGACCTCCGGTGCATTTTACTCTTTATTTAATCTTGGTCACAATATTTTTATTCTTCAATTATAGAAATTGATATGGATCCTAAACTCACTTTATGATCATCACATGACCGGAATAAGAACATTCTTTATGATACAAGACCTAAGAGACGGGCATTAATAACACAAAAGACGAAATCAAAAATCAATACATATTTGCCGCGGAAGGGCAAATTACATAACTTTGACTAATGTCTACTACTGCTTAGGAATGAGGTATTGTTTTATACTTTGATTGTTTTACGTAATGCATTTTCAGTTGTCATTTCAACCATTAAGATTCATTTTTTTGCTTTAAAGTGCTACATAGTAGATGCATGAATTCTATTTATCTAATGACATTACTCGTATTTTAGATGTGCTAGATAGCATGGGTGCGATTTGAATTGTTTAATGATAGAACTATTAAGTAGTTATGTAACTGTTAAGTATGTATAATAGCTGAGTTCCAATAAGACAGTAATACATTTAAATATTTTTTATACATAATAAAAAATAATAATATTCTCATATTTAAAAGATAATTGGATCGTAAAGACTTTCTGTGTACAAGGTATAAACATAAATGAAAGAGCAAATATATAAAACTTAGAAAATAGTCAAAAAAAATTAAAATTAAAATATGTTGTATCATGTCAGTTACTTTAATCCCACTAAGAGCATCCCCATCTCATCCCCTATACTACTGTGCTAGTATTTTGAATTCATCCCGCCCAGCCCACACAGCCCACTGTTCTCAGCCTGAATTTTGAATTTTTCGCATGAACAGTATTTTAAAGGCCGGGCTAATAAGGGGGAGCTGGGGATGCTCTAATAAGCCATCCCCAAAGCGTGAAAGTGATGAAGGACCATTCTCATTGACTTCAAAGTCTTTGAAATTGATGTGATCAATTCTTATTTCTAGTTAACATACTGGTCAAGGCAGCTTCTTTGTAGTATAATCATATTCCGGTAAGATCTTAACATGTGTTTGTAGCCCTAAAAACTTGTTTGCTATCATAAACCGGGAACCTTTATTACTTATATATGGTAATATCGAGTGGCTAGCATAGCACTCATTCACTGTCACTCTCACACTCACTATCTAGCACTATTTCGTCTCCTTTATCACTTTTCCACCTCCTTAAATGGTATGACATTGTAAAAGGAAGTGACCTATCATGCTCTTCGGTAGGAATTTGTCAAACAAACCACATTCCTTCGTAGACGTCAGGTTTTCATTTATGACAAGGGGCTGGGGAAAGCTTGAACCCAAGTTCTATTGTGATGGATATAAGCGCAATTGAAATTATTGGGGAGTTATGATATGACGTGGTAAGAGGAGAGCACTTCTATTCATAGGTCAAGATCATGGTTCTCTTTATTGTACACTCCTCTACAACATACTTTCTAGAAATTATCAGTTAAATAGTAAGGTTTTAAACATTCCTAAAGTTTGTCATATCTACTCTTATGACTACTCTTTAATATTCTAAAAACTTCAAAGTATTTCATGTGTTTTATAACAACTCTTCAATATTATAGAAGGTTCTAAAATATGTATTGCAATTCTCAACTAGTGTAATGTATTGTTGAGAAACTTTTACAAGTTGACATCGCCTCTTCCAACACTCCCCTTCAAGTCAAACTTCTTCGAGGGTTGTTTTGTAGACCACTCTTCGCGAAACTTTTCAAATTTAGTCTCATTGAGACTCTTGGTGAGGATGTCAGCGATCTACTCATCTATTTTTGTTGGCACCATCTCAATCTCTCCTTCAAAAACTCTCTCTCTTTTATAGTGATCGCAAACTTTTATATACCTGGTCCTTGCATGGAAGACCGGATTTTATATGAGCCAAATGGAAGATAGATTATCACAAACAAAAAAAATCCTTACATGGTATTCTATTAACTAGTGAAGGTCTTCTATAAATTGTTTTTGTGTTGCCATTGTTGCTGAACGACACTTTGCTTTAGTACTAGATATTGCTACAGTAGTGTCGGTGTGTACAACACTAGAGTGCCCTCTCCACTGCTGTCAAGTAGGACCCACCGCAAGTTTAGAAGGAAAGCATGCCAAGCTTAAGTTATCTAACCTAAGTAGGAGGGTGTACAGATCCTGCTACCAGGTGTCGACTAGGACTCGTGGCGGTCCGACGAGCAGGAGGGTGATAAGACCCTAGGCGCCTGGCGACCAGTACATGGCGGCCTAGCAAGCAGGTGGGCGATCAAGCCCTAGGCGCCGGGCGACCAGGACGTGGCGGCCTGGCAAGCAGGTGGGCGATCAGGCCCAAGCGTCGGGCAACCAGGACACGCGGTGGCCCAGTTAGCAGGTGGACGGGCTCATGCAGGCGGAGCGGAGGGCACATGGGCCCTGCTATCAGGGACACATGACGAAGGTGGGAGAAAGCTTCCTTGCTAAGGATTTCTCCGGAATGCACCAACTCCAGGTCATTTAATGTGAAAGAGCAGGTCTGGCGGCATGATTTGATCCATTTCTGAATTAATTTTTAAAAACATGAATGAACCTTAAATCTGTAAAAGAATATTTGTTTATGATTTTCTTTGATCTTTAGATGGTTCATTGGACTTATTTTGAATTTTATTAATAGTTTAAGGTTGTAAAATGGTTTTATTTAAATTAGAAAATAGCAATACCAGCTTTTAAACCATCACATGTTGATTTTTGTTCTGGTTTTGATAGTTGAGATATGTGAAATGGACCATTTTATAGTTTAGAGAGTTAAGTGAACTTTGTTTTTAGTTGAGGTATTTAAAATGAAAATTTTCTTTTTATTGTGATTTCTTTTTATGTTTGCACTAAATTTTTAAATAAGAAGAATAGGGACGTGTTCCAAAGTTTAAGACTAAAAAAACCAAAGAAAGTATTCATCGATGCATACATAGGGATGCAAGTGAGTTGCTTTGCGGGTACCCGCAAACCCACCTGCTTCACTAAAATACACTAAACACGGTGAGATTTAGTATATTTTAGTGAAGTAAGCAAGTACGTGCGTACCTGTGAACCAACACACTTGCATCCCTATGTATACATAACGCATAATCACCCCAGGTCACTAGGGACAACTCAAAGGAAGTCATGACTCGTGAGCATAGAGGGAGAGAGATAGAGGAGGAAGGAGAGAGAGAAAAGTGTACCCACAAATCCACCTGCTTCACTAAAATAAACTAAACACTGGGCTTAGTATATTTTAGTGAATTAAGCAAGCACGTAGGTATCCGCAAACCAATCCACTTGCATCCCTATGCATACATGACGCATGCTCATCCCAGGTCACTGTGGACGACTAAGGGCGTGTTTGGTTTCGGCGACCGGGACGGTCCCGTCCAGCACAGCCTCGTCTTTTGTTTGGTTCATCGAAATAGGACTAGATCGTCCCGGTCCATCGGATACCTTCAATGCTTTCCGGGGCGGTCCGCTTCGTCCGGTGGGAAAAGGAGAGTTTGCCTCATCCCACTCGTCCAGACTCCCGAGCGCCTACTCCTCCTCTCCCAAGCACTGCGCCGGCGCCGGCGCCGCCATGGTCTAGAGTCGCCCGACCCAGGCTCCGCCGCCACCTCCCTCATCTCAGGTGACGCCTTCTCCCTCCTACTCTACCCAGGCGCCGGCGATGTCCCCTGCTTCTCCCCCGTGCAGGCGCCATTTCCACTTCTCCCCCGTGCAAGCTTCCCTATTCTTCTTCCCTTTCTCATCGGATCCCCGATGGCTGTCACCTCCTCCCCTTCTCACAGGATCCCCAAATACTTGTAACGGAGGAGGGGGGAGAGAGAGACAGAGGAGGGAGGAGAGAGAGAAAGTAATAGGTTGTTTGGTTGGCTGCATTTACAGAGATTTGCATTTACAGATGCAGAATCTTACTTTTTTCTTGTGTTTGGTTGCCTGCATCTGGTTTTGAGCCTGGCTCTGTGGATGCAAGATTCTCCATGCAGCCTGACTCTGGAGAAACACAGAAAATGAGCGTTTCTCTGGATGCAACGCATGGCGGACTCGTGTTCTGTGCATGGGACCACAGTCAGTTACCATATCAAGCTATGCATGGACTGCTAACGTGGCAGGTAAGTTTTTATTTTTTATTTTTGTTTGTATCTTTTTATTAGCATATTCGATTACCGAACCGATTCCAAAAATAGATTTCTGACATTTTTTCGAACAAAACTATACCACTCGCTATATAAATTTTAAAATAATTAAATTTCAAAATATTCGCCTACTAAACACTCAACCAAACATTATATCTGCATATACACATCCCATATCTCACCAGCCTTGCTGAGTCGGACGAACCAGACTCAGAGAAGGCAACCAATCTAAGTTTCGGTCACAGAACCGGTGCGAGACCAGGGCAAACCACGGGAAAGTGAAGGACCGAAGAGCCGGTTTCGTGCGGGGCCCAGCGGCCAGCGACGGATATGGGGCCCACCTGCAAGCGGTCGCTCGTTTTTGATGCCCCTCCGTTACTTGCGAGTCGTCGGCTCGTCGCGTCGCCGCTCCCACCCAGTTGCTAACGCCTAATGCCGCGCCATTCCTCGCCGTCGCCGGCGCCGCCCTCTCCAGCTGCCCCGGCGGGCGCAAGCGCCTCCGCGTCCCCCGCCAACACCGCCATGGGCTCCAGGTGACCTCACCTCCCCGATCGGCCTCCTTCTCCCGCGCCCGCCGCTCTTCCCGACGGGAGCGTGGTTACGGCTCTGGCGGGCTGCTGGGGGTGGGGGGGGCTCGCGCGCTTTGCTGCTCTCGCTTCCTCTGGTTGCCGGAGTGCTTCGCCCGCGGCTCCCGGGCGCATGGCCGCCCTGGTCTCCGGCCAGCTGGCTCCTAGCCGCCCAAGATGGCGATTCGGTTTCTCTACGCCCCAATCGCTAGTCGCCTTCTTCCTTGCAAGCATTTCTTTCACTTCGATAGCTGCGCGCAGCTCGAGCTTCGGTTTTCTGTGATGCCGTGGCTCCAGCTTGTTCTTTTAGCTCCTCCAAACAAGTAGGGGAAATTAAGTGCAGCTGACTGAACTGCACCTTCTTCTTGCACTGTGTTTAGTCCCGTAGCTGATTTACTATAATTATTACGAACCATCAAATCAGGCAGCTTGGAAGAACCTTATCCTGAGGGCAAATGGCTGTACAAAATAAATGCCTTCCCTATATTTGTACTACTACGAGGATCCCATTTCTCTGTTACCGCGCCCTTCCCCTTCCTCCTTTTGTGTATGGGCTAGGGGGTAGGATCATCCTTGCACAACATAAAAGCAAATGCTTCCAACTGAACGATTGTGCTGGTCTGTATGTGTGTGCGTGCTGAACTTATTATGGTCATTGAACCTACTGATCCATAGCCCAGGTATTAAGTACTCTGGTACTATGCTAGGCACAGTCCAGCATTACATATTCAGCAAAATTGCTGTAGGGCATATCAGGCCGGTGAGTGTAACTAAAGAACTATGCTTGGCCATTTTGCTCACTATGAGCAACTTCAGAGTTGTTTTTCAAATCGTGAGAGTTCAGTGCGAGATAGAAGAGAATTTCCATGGATCAGGACCAAGCTGCATAAGTAACGCTGGGTGTATTTACTGATGTTGTAAATTGAGTTGGTCAATGTCTGAACTGGGTTCAATCTCGATGACTGTGTTAACAATGACGTGCAGCGAGAACAGTTTGATTATAATGGTCATCTGCATATATTGCAAATTGATTATTTTAGCCTTAACTTTTTCTTATTGGAGAATGGCGGCTCTTTTGGAAAACGTGAATGATTATAATTAATTGGTTGTCCTCCATTAAAGTGTGTTTGGAAATGTCATCACTTCATTTACTTGCAAGATTAAACCCAAGATAGTGTCACCTACTGTCAAACATGCTGCATTCATGCGCTGAATAATTGGAATCTTGTTTCTTACAATCATGCTCTTGTCTTGCCAGAGTCCCTCCTATAGGCATTCCTGTAAATTCTGAGTCTCCATCTGGGAGAGATACACCAGAGACTGCAGCTAGTCCTCTTGTGAATGGTGAAAAGAGAATATTCCGGGATCAGATTGTTGGATACAGTGCACTCGCAAGTCCTGTGAGGAGAGAAATTGGGAACAGGCATGTAAGCTTCCCTTGATCCTTGTGTTTTGATCTTCTTATCCACATTAACTATCGGATTCAAATTTCATGAATGGATTTTCCAGGGCATCCCCCACTTACCTTTATCCTTGATAGCTTTGATTTACATTGAAAAGTATTCTTGTTGACATCACCATACAATACGTGTGTGGAAATACCAAAGTGAATCTGAAAAGTTCATGTGGACCTAATTACTGTCTTTACGAATAAGAATGGCTTGGAAGCAATCATCGTGCAACATCCAAACTAACAGAATCTTCTGTGCCTTGAATCAATTTTCTCCAGATCTATGATGAGGTCGTTATGTGTTGATGACAATGACTTAGAAGATGGCAAGGCTTCCAAAGACAGAGATTGGCCTTCACACTTCCTCAGCCTCCGAAAGATTCAGAACCAGGCTCTTCTATCTGGTTTTGCTTACTGCATATCATCTTGCAGCATGATCTTGGTTAATAAGTATGTTCTGTCTGGGTATGGCTTCAATGCTGGAATATTTCTGATGCTTTACCAGGTACATTGTTATTTCTGATTGTTCGCCATGAAGTGTATTCTGTTTTGTTTATGTGGTATGGCTATTCTGCTTGGTGTCTTCATTAAATGTCTTATTTATGATATGTTGCTGCAGAACATTGTATCAGTGACCATAGTTTCCACACTGTCCATATCTGGTGTTGTCCCAACAGAACCATTTACATGGGATCTAATCAAAGTTTGGTTGCCTGTGAATATCATATTTGTCGGAATGCTCATTACAAGCATGTTTAGGTATGTTGCAGATCCTCGGTGTCACTTTGATTTGGGTACTGTTTGCGGTGCTGTTTATGTCTGTCCGCAATTTTTTTTCCCCATTGGATTGGAGTTACTCAAATACTCTTCCATAGGGTAAATATGAATACCATGCTATCTTTTCCCACAGTCATTATCAGAATTATGCATAAAGGAACATGTACATTTGTAAGGCTTGCTGTTTAGAATCAGTAATGAATCTCAATAATTTTTTGCTGGACATCATTTTGTACTTCAGAAGATCATATGGGGAAAAAAGCATCATTTGTGCTGACATTAGCAGTTTGGGCAATGGTCAACATAAATCATTTCCTAGTTTTGCTAAACATTGTCAGTCAAGGTTTCCATTTGAATTGTGAATGAAATCAATGAATTGTCACAGCTTAGGCTCTGTTCAAAGTAGAAGTCTCTTACAAATTTGTTCCCCTCAATTTTTAATATTTTCTGTACTTTTCAGTTTGACATACATCAATGTTGCGATGCTAACAATATTGAAGAATGTCGCCAATGTCATTACTGCTTCTGGGGAAACCTACTTCTTTAAGAAGCAGCATGATACTAAAGTTTGGATTGCCCTCATGCTGATGGTATGTCATCTTGAGAAGATAGAAATGTTTCATCAGGACTTGGATTGCATTTAATTTTAATTCTCTCCTTCACATTTTTTTACACGAACTCTTGGGTTTAATTCTCTTCTTTGCATTTTTCCAATTAACTCCATTTTTCACGCTAATAGTTGATTAGTTGCTAAATGTAGATTAACCGGTGTTCATGAAGTGTGTTGTATGTTTCTGCAGATAATCTCAGCCATTGCAGGAGGAGTAACTGATCTTTCATTTCATGCAGTGGGTTATACCTGGCAGATCTTGAACTGTTTTCTTACAGCATCATACTCGGTATTGTTTTTGTTGACGTCAACCAAAACCCGATTACTGTATATAGCCAATTATCGGACTGTTATTCGTCCCTAATGTTCTAGCAACTCTTATCTTCAGTTGCTTGGATTGCCACCTATAGTTTACGGGCCAAATACTGTATATAGACAATTATGAGACTGTTATTCGTCCCTAATATTCTGTCTCTTATCTTCAGTTGCTTGGATTGGCACCTATAGTTTACGGGACAAATATCTTTATTAAGTACCCTCATTTATTTTAACATATGATATACTTTTGCCTTTCAGCTTACGTTACGACATGTAATGGACAGTGCAAAGCAAGCCACCAACTCTGGGAATTTGAATGAGCTTTCAATGGTTTTACTAAATAATGTTCTTTCACTGCCACTGGGAATTATCCTTGTGCTTGGTTTTGGTGAAGTGGAGTACCTTTTGGAAACGTAAGCTCATGATTCAACCTAAACTCATTCATTTGGAATATTCATTTATTTAACAATAACAATCCATCCAAGAAATTTATTTTCTGCCCCTACAATAAGTTTTGAGGCACATTTACATTAATGGATAATCTTAAAAGACATGTAATGGTCACTGAACCTTAACCTTGACATGATGGCATTCATAAGAAATGAAAAGTGTTGTATCTGCAAGAAGTGACAGTTAGTAATTATAGTTTGGCACTTAGATTCCATCTGGAGATTCTAATGCAGCAAATCTCCTGAAGAAGTTTGTTTGCAAATATTGTTCTTCTGTCTTGTGGGTTCATGTATTTGCGAAATGAATTTGCAGGCCTCTCTTGAGGATGCCTATGTTTTGGATAGTCATCACAGCCAGTGGAATTCTGGGGCTTGCTATCAGCTTTACTTCAATGTGGTTTCTTCATCAGACAAGTGCGACAACATACAGGTGCCAACTTCATTTAAATTTTGAGCTATACACCTGAGCGCAAATACCAATGCACAATTCCACATAAAGTGTTCTTGTTCATTAGACACCTCATCTTTTCTAATTTCTAAATGCTTGTGCTCGTGTGCCCTCTTTGTCTTCATGGGCTTCTAATGTTAATATTACTTTTGATACAGCCTTGTGGGTTCCCTAAACAAGATCCCTCTCTCTATTGCTGGGATCATTCTCTTTAAAGTCCACACAAGCATGCAGAATTCGTTGAGCATTTTGTTTGGTAGGTGTTTGTTTATCATGAAGGCAAAACTATTACCTTATGTGTAACATATTTCACTAACAAAAAAAATATGGTACACTTGACTCTTTAGGTCTATTAGCAGGAGTATTTTTCGCCAGGGCGAAATTGCGTGATAACTCGAAGTCCTAGCTGACGGCCAAGTTTCATTGGTGTTAGAAGGCAGGATTTCATCAAAACCGGATGCTCCCTCAAATTTGTGCAGATGCAAGGATTTTTTTTCCCAGTTGACAAGAGGCAGCATGTTAGTTAGCCTGGGGGCTCCAGTGTTTTTTTTTTACTGGAAGCTGACATGGACCCCCTGCTGTTGCTCTTGTGGTGGTATACGTCTACGTTCTTGCAAGTAACATACAAATCTGCAAGACTGCGATGGCTGCTGTGTTGATGTACTGTATAATCTGCAAGACTACGACGGCTGGATGAAATGTTTTTCGGCGCTGCACATTTACAGATTATTGCAGCTGTGTTGAGTATATACTTGTGCAGCTTATAATCTTGTGCTCGCCACTTCGCCTTCCTTACATGCTTGCTTTTGTGTTGAACGACATCTGGCCACACCCGTTAAAAGAAAAAAGAAAGTCCTATGCCCAGATGAGATGAGTCTTTTGAGATATTTCACAAGAATAAGGGGAACACAGCACGGTACATGCCTTTTAAAAATGAAAACGGTGTAATCACTTAAAATGAAAAAGGTGAGAACTCTATTAAAAAAGGTGAAAAGGCTCTTTTAAAGAATGCGAAAGCCGAAAAGGAGATGCTGGATGCAAAGCTAAAGCTACTTAAACAAGAGGATTGAAAACAAACCCAAAAAGATACACGAGGCCTTGAGTCCATGAGAGAGTTGAGAATAACGCAAAGGGGAAAAAAAGTATACCCATGAGGGTATAAAACAACAATGCGGTGAGCGTGGATCGAACACGCTTGATGCTCAAACCAATTATAACGTAATATATAACAGATAACTCATCATTTGTCTCACCAGTACAAAGTCCAAAACGCACTGGCCAAAAATACTAATACAGGACACGTAAGAAAACAATTCAGAATATTCCTGTATGAATGGTTCCTTTGTACTTTAAAAAATAGATGACAAACAGATCTCTGTAGCACCAAAACTTTACAAAAGAAAAGAGTACAAGTTGGCATGCCAAATTTGACTGTACAGTCTCAAAATCTTACGTCTCATCTTCCTCTGACGCAAGAATCCCATATGAACAACCCATTTCAAGTATTGCTGTTGCAGTCATTCGAAAAAGGCCAAACAAAACTACGACTTCTACTGTACATTTGATCAAGAATGTCCACACCTAGGTGAATTTCCATTTCTCCTGAACTCCTCACAAGGTACAGGGAATACTTCATGCGCCTCTCCATACACAGACTCACACTGCCATCTATCCTGACGCCTTATTTCACTTAAGCTAACGTTTCTGAAGCAAATTCCTTCATAGACTGCACCGTGTACCGCCTCAAGCATTGGCGCTCGCTGTATGTTCATGCCCACAACGTTGGTGATACTCACATTGCTGATTAATGGTAGTGCTGCCCTGTCATAGTTGTCATCAGAGTGGTCATCTGCACCCCTACTGAACCTTATCGGTACCTTGACCTTCTCCATTGTCACATTCTCTATGGTGATGTTGGTTATGTACCCACCACGCCCTACGTCAGTCTTGAGCCTCACCCCTGACGCTGAATTCCATACATGGAGGTCACGGACAATCACATTGGATATCCCACCAGACATCTCACTTCCAAAACCAACACCTGAGCACGTCGGAGTTGTGCCTGAAACCCTCTGGATGATGATGTTTGAACTGGGTTTCCCTACAGATATCCCATACTGATCCCAGCCACTCTTGACAGCAACAAGGTCATCTCCGCTTTCGATATAGCAGTCTTCAACACAAACTTCTGAACTGGAATCTGTCATTGTTCATTAAGAGATTGTCATGGTTGCTCTTTGCAAAGGAGACGTTGGAGTAGACGGTGTGGGACTGGAGCACCTCGTCGAGGTCCTTCTCGACGCCGGAGCGCCATGAGAGAACCTTGTTGGGGAAGCAGGCGATCTCGAAGCGCTGGCCGTGCGTCCGCAGCCGCACCACCGCCACGTTGGTCAGTCGCTTCTGCCCCACGGGCTGCACCAGCGTCCGCGACATCCCCGCCGGCGAGACGAGCTCGGGATTATCTCGGAAAAGGCGAAACCCTAACCCTAGGAAGCCTCGGCGCCGCGCCTCCTTTCGCCGCGGTTCCCGAATCAGATTGGGATTTGGGGGGTGGAAACGGCGAGCGGCGGAGCGGCGGCCGGCGGTGGGGTGAAGGCGGAGCGGCGGCCGGCTGCTGGATGGCGGCGGGGTGGAGGCGGACGGGGGGAATTCTCCACGAGTCCAGGGCATTTCAGCTTAATAAAAGCTGCAACGGGCCGGCCAGTTCGACCAGGTTCGGACCCAGTTCGGCCCGGTTCGGTTTGGCCCGATTACTACGCGAACCGGGCCAAACGGGCTAATGAGCAGCGCAGGCACAATTCAATTTATAACCGGAGGACTACCGGCAATATTCTTTCAGCGAAATTGAAATTGGGACTTGTTTAAATCAGATATATGCAGTTCAGACAGGGGCTTTCTTTCAGGACAGATTGCTGGGTCTTAATCCCAAAGGTAAGCAATGCTCATGAACTTAGTAAATTCTGACCTCTCTCTCGATGCAATGCCATCTATAAAATAGGGTCCCAGGTTTTACCAAATAGACTGAAAGTTCCTAAATGAGACTATGGGCCTCTTTGATACCTTGTTTTAGTTTAGTTTTTGTTGGGATTGTAACTTTTGTTATTTTTATATACACCATTCACTTTATTTTTTGAAAATAATTTTTTTATAACTTTGTAGGGTTTTTCTTAAAGATCTCAAAAATATTTTTTTAATAATTTATTTAGCCTTTTTATATCATTTTCAAAGGTGGTCAAATTTTACCAACAAAAACTAAACTAAAACTAAACAAGCTATCAAAGAGGGCCTATGTCTTCGGAGCAAAGTGCCTTTATTCCTGGAAGATTAATCACGGACAATATTCTTATTGCTTTTGAGTGCCTTCATGTAATCAAATCAAGGACGAACCGTAAAGATCCTTACTGTGCAATTAAGCTAGATATGATGAAGGTTTACGATCATGTGGAATGGGAATATCTTGAAGGGGTGTTTCAAAGGTTGGGCTTTGCAGATAGCTAGACTCAAATGATAATGAGGTGTGTTAGCACAGCGAGCTTTAATGTTAAAATGAATGGTCAGTTCCTTGTTTGTTTCAAATTAATGTAGCGTCTAATTATACTGGGGCCAAGAGGCCACATATTCCTATTGGGATTCAACTAACAATTGGTAAAGAATGTGCCACTGCCGGTGATGAATGCAAACGACGCATGACGGCATGACAAACATATAGCTACCGTCAAATAGCACTCGAGTATATCGAAACAAAAGGAGGCAGCTACCTGTTCCTTGGAGCTGAGGTTGGGATCAACCGCAAAGTGAATCTCATGCATGAGGCGCTCGATCATGGTGATGGTGTAGGGGTGCCGGGTTTCAGGGTTGATAGTCTTCTCCATGACAATGGTGGCGATGTCCCTGAACTGGTTAGACAGCTGCGCCTCCCTCTCCTTGCCAGAAACCTGGAGCTCCCCTTTCTCCAATATCTGAGACGGTAAAGAGTTAGCAGCGGCTAAATCCGATACCTGCGAGCACGATTGATAGGAATCCAGGACGGGGCAGAGGCAGGGCGAGCGGGGAGGAGGGGAAGGTGGGTACCTGGATGCAGATGCGGGTGTGGTCATCGGTGCCGAAGGCCTTGAGGAGGTCCTTGGAGTTGGCGAGGACGCCCTTGGAGACGTTGGAGTAGACGGTGTGGGACTGGAGCACCTCGTCGAGGTCCTTCTCGACGCCGGAGCGCCATGAGAGCACCTTGTTGGGGAAGCAGGCGATCTCGAAGCGCTGGCCGTGCGTCCGCAGCCGCACCACCGCCACGTTGGTCAGTCGCTTCTGCCCCACGGGCTGCACCAGCGTCCGCGACATCCCCGCCGGCGAGACGAGCTCGGGATTATCTCGGAAAAGGCGAAACCCTAACCCTAGGAAGCCTCGGCGCCGCGCCTCCTTTCGCCGCGGTTCCCGAATCGGATTTGGATTTGGGGGGTGGAAATGGCGAACGGCGGCCGGCGGTGGGGTGAAGGCGGAGCGGCGGCCGGCGGCTGGATGGCGGCGGGGTGGAGGCGGACAGGGGGAAATTCTCCACGAGTCCAGGGCATTTCGGCTTAATAAAAGCTAGACCTGCGCAACGGGCCGGCACAGTTCGGCCCGGTTCGGTTTGGCCCGATTACTACGCGAACCGGGCCGAACGGGCTAATGAGCAGCACAAGCATAATTCAATTTATAACCGGAGGACTACCGGCAATATTCTTTCAGCGAAATTGAAATGCTCATTAGCCAAACGGGCTAATGAGATTGCTGGGTCTTAATCCCAAAGGTGAGCAATGCTCATGAACTTAGTAAATTCTGACCTCTCTCTCTATGCAATGCCATCTATAAGATAGGGTCCCAGGTTTTAGCAAATAGACTGAAAGGAATACTAAACGAGATTGTGTCTTTGGAGCAAAGTGCCTTTATTCCTGGAAGGTTAATCACGGGCAATGTTCTTATTGCTTTTGAGTGCCTTCATGCAATCAAATCAAGGAAGAACCGTAAAGATCCTTACTGTGCAATTAAGCTAGATATGATGAAGGTTTACGATCGTGTGGAATGGGAATATCTTGAAGGGGTGCTTCAAAGGTTGGGCTTTGCAGATAGCTTTTTGAAGCAAGGCAAAAGGTTGGGCTTTGCAGATAGCTGGACTTAAATGATAATGAGGTGTGTTAGCACAGCGAGCTTTAATGTTAAAATGAATGGCCAGTTATCTGAAGGTTTCAGCCCGTCCAGAGGTATACGCCAAGGGTACCCAATTTCACCTTATCTATTTGTTATGTGTGCAGAAGGATTTTCAGCCCTATTAAGAAAGGAGGAGGAGAATAACCTGATTGAAGGTGTGAAATTTGGGAGACGTAATGTCTCTATAAATCATCTTTTGTTTGCAGATGATTCTATAATATTTATGGAGGCATCTCAGGAAGGGATGATGAATCTAAATGATGTGTTAGAATTCTATGCACAGGGCTCTGGACAGAGAATTAACAGAGGATTCAGAGCATTATGGGCATTAATAAGCTGGCCCAGAATGAGTCTTATTTGGGGATGCCGGCCTTAGGCTCTCTCCAACAGGAATATCTAAATTTGATTCCCTATAGTCTCATATACAGGTTTCCTTTAAAAAAATTTCTCTCTATATTTTTCCCATCTCCAACAGTGTTCCCTATATTGAGAATTGTATAGGGGAAGGTGACTAGGTGAGTGAATCCGTATATAAGGACATGGAGAGAAATTCTCTATTTTAAGGAACGGAATAGGGAACGTTGTTGCAGCATATAGGGAAAGAATTTGTCCCCTATTTTGGGGTAGAGGATGTTTTAGGGTAGCCTGTTGGAGACAGCCTTAATGGGGTTTAGAAGGGATGGTTGTTTCAAACCATTGCTAGAGAAGGTGAAGAAAAGAATGGGCAACTGGAATGAAAAATTCTTATCTCGGGCAGGCAAGGAAGTGCTTATTAAATCAGTGGTTCAGGATTTGCCAGCTTATTATATGAGTTTTTTTCGGCTTCCAGTAGGCCTATGTAAACAGATTGAAAGTTCAATTGCTAGTTTCTAGTGGAGATAAAAGGGGCAAAAGAAAATACATTGGACTGCTTGGAAAAAATTGAAAAAAAAAAAAAGATTCAGGGTTAGGTTTTAGAGATTTGCTAGACTTTAACTAAGCAATGTTGGCTAAGCAAGCATGGCGTTTGTTGGTTAATCCGAGTCTTTATGTGCTAGAGTCTTAAAGGCTTGCTCTACCCACGAGGGGAGTTTTTGCATGCAGTAGTCCCTTCACAAGCTTCTCAGATCTAGCGCAGTATAAAATTTGGCTCGGAGTTGCTGGTGAAGGGACTGATTTGGAGAATAGGTGATGGGAAGAGTATAGATGCGGGAAAAGATCACTGGATTCCTAGGGAGGGATCAATGAAACCGCTTGGTGTAGATAACATAAATCTGAAGGTTGCAGATTTGATACATGAGGAGTCCATGGAATGGGATCACAATTTGATAAAAAGGTCCTATGCCCAGATGAGAGAGGGGTCTTTTGAGATATTTCACAAGAATAAGGTGAACAGAACAAGGTACATGCCTTTTAAAAATGAAAACGGTGTAATCACTTAAAATGAAAAAGGTGAGAACTCTATTAAAAAAGGTGAAAAGGCTCTTTTAAAGAATGCGAAAGCCGAAAAGGAGATGCTGGATGCAAAGCTAAAGCTACTTAAACAAGAGGATTGAAAACAAACCCAAAAAGATACACGAGGCCTTGAGTCCATGAGAGAGTTGAGAATAACGCAAAGGGGAAAAAAAGTATACCCATGAGGGTATAAAACAACAATGCGGTGAGCGTGGATCGAACACGCTTGATGCTCAAACCAATTATAACGTAATATATAACAGATAACTCATCATTTGTCTCACCAGTACAAAGTCCAAAACGCACTGGCCAAAAATACTAATACAGGACACGTAAGAAAACAATTCAGAATATTCCTGTATGAATGGTTCCTTTGTACTTTAAAAAATAGATGACAAACAGATCTCTGTAGCACCAAAACTTTACAAAAGAAAAGAGTACAAGTTGGCATGCCAAATTTGACTGTACAGTCTCAAAATCTTACGTCTCATCTTCCTCTGACGCAAGAATCCCATATGAACAACCCATTTCAAGTATTGCTGTTGCAGTCATTCGAAAAAGGCCAAACAAAACTACGACTTCTACTGTACATTTGATCAAGAATGTCCACACCTAGGTGAATTTCCATTTCTCCTGAACTCCTCACAAGGTACAGGGAATACTTCATGCGCCTCTCCATACACCGACTCACACTGCCATCTATCCTGACGCCTTATTTCACTTAAGCTAACGTTTCTGAAGCAAATTCCTTCATAGACTGCACCGTGTACCGCCTCAAGCATTGGCGCTCGCTGTATGTTCATGCCCACAACGTTGGTGATACTCACATTGCTGATTAATGGTATTGCTGCTCTGTCATAGTTGTCATCAGAGTGGTCATCTGCACCCCTACTGAACCTTATCGGTACCTTGACCTTCTCCATTGTCACATTCTCTATGGTGATGTTGGTTATGTACCCACCACGCCCTACGTCAGTCTTGAGCCTCACCCCTGACGCTGAATTCCATACATGGAGGTCACGGACAATCACATTGGATATCCCACCAGACATCTCACTTCCAAAACCAACACCTGAGCACGTCGGAGTTGTGCCTGAAACCCTCTGGATGATGATGTTTGAACTGGGTTTCCCTACAGATATCCCATACTGATCCCAGCCACTCTTGACAGCAACAAGGTCATCTCCGCTTTCGATATAGCAGTCTTCAACACAAACTTCTGAACTGGAATCTGTCGTTGTTCATTAAGAGATTGTCATGGTTGCTCTTTGCAAAGCCAGTTTTAGTATAGAAAGGTGTCGCTGAATTCTAATATATAGCAAAACCTGACAGTCAGCTATATTTAACTAGTCTATTCTTAAGAGGGAAAAAAAGACAGGACTAGCATTTTGTTGAGAGGATTGCAGTGTTCAGAGAGAATTCAGTATTTCGAGCACAAACCTGGATCAATGCCATCAGTATTCGGAGCATTCAAGGGAGATAATATAGTCAAATCCTTTATCACCACGTTCCTAACCATTAAATGGAAAATTATCTTAGTCAGCGTACGTTTTCAAAAGAAAGAAAAACAAGATGGTTTAGGAGATAAAGTGACATTGCACTGTATTAGCATGTTTTATCATCACGTTCCTAATCATTAAATGGAAAAATATCTTAGTCTGCGTGCGTTTTCAAAAGAAAGAAAAACAAGATGGTTTTCCATCAGGAGATTAAGTGGCATTGCACCGTATCAGCATGACAAAGTCACCTGCAATAGACTGGATGCACTGTCCAAAATGGGGAGTTGCGAAGAGTGGTATTGGAGATCAGGACGTTGGTTGAGTTCACGAGCTCAATAAGATGACCTCTTGTATGGTTCAAAGTCCGGTTCCACCATAGTTCCCACCACATCCTGCCTTGGCCATCTATGGTCCCACTGTTTCCTAATATGTAAAAGGGAACATTTGCAAGGACAAATCAATGTTAATTCTTTGAAGGTGTACCCCCACAAACTAAAGTTATGTGCATTCCAGTTACAGTGAATTGTTCAACTGCATTTTTTCACATTTTTTTTATTTTGATAAAACTTGAAAGTAGGCATAGTTGAGAAGTTGCTGTACCAGTAATAACAACATCATCTAGGCCCTCTCCATGAATGAGACTAATGTGACGAGGTCCTAGTCTTTCCCTTCCACGCCCATAAGACGGCAATGGCGCTATAAGAGGCCACTCTTCTGGATCCTGCAAACCAGAGTCCAAGGTGCCAGTCAATACTATGCAGTTTTTAAATTAACGTACACAACTATAAAATGCTGCAGATTCTTCCACTTAAATATAGAATACTCCTACATGATTAGTCAATCGAGATTCTGGGGGATGGTCCCTTTATCATGTTAGTATTATAATGTGTCCCAATAGATCTACACTATTGTCACTATTTTCAAGGCATGCAACTCTGTCTTTGATGAGAATGTTGTGTTTGATGTGGATGTTGATGATTATCTACATACACCTATTAACGCTCATTCACCCAGTGCACGCACATCATCTATCACGATGTTTCCATGGTATAACGTCAGGCTGTCAGTGCCAATTTTATCGTCAGCTGAAACTCACCAGTCAGCAATTCCAATTCAAGCCATGGAATAATGTACATGGAAGAACAGTTAGAGACCTGGCCATGATTGTCCTTGCATATTAAGGTGATTGCATTGCCAGTGCATGTGGCAGCATGTCAAAGGCAACCAAAGCTCTTAATTATGGTTAGAAATTTATGGTTCCTTTCCCAACAACTTTCCGCTGAGCCACCCTCCTGTCCCTCCTATGAATGTGGTACAGTATCACCATATAATATTTTTGTTTGAGATAATATCACCATATAATATGTGAGGGATTCCTTTGAACAAACTCATCTACTCTCTATAGACGTAATGGCAAAGTAGCTATTCATAGTATTAGTATAACATGGTCATTACATGGGGACTAACTATTGATTCGTGCAGAAAGCTATAAACAACAGATTTATGCAGACGAGACAACACTAGAAGCAAAGTACAATGGTGGCAGCATCAGCTCATGCCAGTCCAAGCAGCAGTAAGGACAAAGCAAAGGCACAGCGAGGTAGAATAACATCTGGATGGTGGCAGTAGCAGAGGTCACAAGAAACCAGACCGTCCACGCATGTGATTCCAGCCCACCACCGCCTGTGCGACTTCTTTCTTTCTAGGTAGTACGAGTTTTTTCCATGGGTGATTGACAAGTGACAACACAGGGGGTTGAAGCCAGTTTGGTTTCACGACTTATTTTGTCCGATTAAACTGCATGAACAAGAACTGAAATTACAATTTCTGTACTAAGAGTAAACTCAGATACGCTCACACGCGCAAGTAATTATATATGTCTGCACTGATCAACGTAATTATCTATCGGAATCGTATGAAGAAACAAGGTTGCGAGTCTAAAAATAAAACCTTTACAAGATCAAGGCGATTACTTTGGGCTGTAATTTGTGCAAGAAAAAGAGAGAGAAAGAGCAGATGGATGTAATGACTTGTGGTGGATCACCTGTGAGCCGAGGATCACTGCACCGTCGTGCAGGAAGAGCGTGAAGCGGCTAGTGAGGTTAAAGCTCCCCGTGACCCACCTCCCCGGCGGCACCTCCAGCCTGGCGCCGCCGCCTCCGCCCGCCGCTCTGGCCCTCTCCGCCAGCGCCGCAACCGCTCGCCGGAACGCCGCCGTGTTGGACGTGACCCCGTCGCCCACGGCCCCAAACTCCTCCACCGAGGCGGCCACAACGCGCGCCGCCGTCCCAGCGCCGCGGTAGAACCCGGCGCAGCTCTGTCTGGCGAGGGCGGGAGCGTACTCGCCGCCGCTGCCACGTAGGGCAGCGAGCGGGGCGGCGGCGGGGAGGTACGTGAGGGCGAGGTAGGAGGAGACGAGCAGGACGAGGAGGAGGAGAAGGGGCGGCCATGGGCGCGGCGTGGTTGCGTTCGCCATCGCCATGCCCATCATGGCCGCGCGGATGGAGGAGGAGGAAACATTTGCTGCAAGTTCCCTCTTTGAGATTCGTGCTGATGTCATCTTCAGCCATGCGGCTCCTATTTTCCCAGGCCAACTATATTTCCCATCCTATTTAATTTAGATCAACTAGTATTTTAAATCAATATGGCTGTCTGGTTCACCTTTCTGATTTTTTAGAACCCTGATTTAGGTAGCATAATAAAAATCAAAGCGGTTTGAACATTTAGGCCCTTTACATTTCACCTTAGCATAGCGTAGCATTTGACTGTAACAAAATTTATCCTTTTTATATAGCCCATTTGGTGCAATAATTTGTAAAAAGTTTTTCTCAGGTTTTTAATAGCTCTCTTAAAGATTTTAAAACTATTTTTAACTTTTTTATAATATTTAAACTTCTGTTTAAAGACTATCAAATTTTGCTACAGTGAAACGCTATACTACGCTAAGTTGGAATGTTCAAGACCTTAGATCGAAAGAAATACCATATAACAAGGGCCAAAGAAAGCATCTTGAGTTTTTGTGAAAAAGAATTCCGCTAAATCATCAGCTACGAAATTACATATATCATTTGGAAACTCACGTGCCAGACGTTTACACTTACCAGAAGTGTGAGGGGCGCCTTGTAAAGTACTACTATATATTTTCTTGAACGTGAACTTGATAGTACCACATATTTTTTAAAAGAAATGTTACGTGGAAATAGGGATGATTCTGGAAATAAAAAAAGGATGGAAGTCTGTTCACCGGTCAATTTTGGACGTCTACGTTTTCGTCAATTGACTAATTTATATTGGGGAGAGGATCGCATATTTCTCTCATTTTCTTTCCTTCCGTCCACATAAAAATATACTATGGAGATGATTTCCTTCTATAGATAGTACGATTATTCTCTATTATTGGAGAGTCTCTAATTATGATGAATGGTTTCATACGCTAAAACTAGTCATCATATGCCATTACTTAAAATCAACATGAGCCACCGATAAAATTACCCACCATATACCACCCTACATAGAACATTGTTTAATCATGTTGTCATCCACATGATTTTTTCAATTTGCATATAGATCCCTAGTTTTCTTCTATCTGCACCTCAAGTTTCCTTACTTCATGAAGCGATACCTAATTTTTGAAGTTCTTTCTCTCGGTGAAGCACGAGTACCATGGTTATTAGAGAGCATTTTACACGACGGTTAAATGCCATTTCAAAGAGCGAAATGGACCAAAGGAGCGGAGAGTGTCGGCACATTTTGCATCATGGTATAGAGCGAAGCGATTCATACTTTTGCCACTGGCCCCCTAGGCCCTTGTCCATGTCCGTGACATGATGGACTTCCGTCACCACCACTGTCGATTCTGCCATCGTCGCTGCCGCCTAGAGGAGATCACCGCGATGAGGGAGGACTGAAACACCACAACGAGGTGGGGAGAAGGTGACATATGAGGAGTGCTCCATGGTGTAATAGATGGAGGATCCAAGCATGGTGGCGTTGTGCATCAAAGGAAGGGTGTGGCGACAACTGATAGAGAAGAGGGGAGGCTAGGAGAGGTGGCATGTGTCACTTAGGGTTGCATGGGGAACCAGGAGCCTTAGGGGAAGGAGCTAGGCCTCATGTAGTTTTTTGAGCTGGGTTGGCCTATATGTAGGATGACCGTTGAGTGTTGAGTTGTGCTCAGTTGTGCCCTTTGTTTGCCTATGTTGGAATGTGGGCAGTGAAGTGGATAAAAAATAGAGAGTAAAATGAGGTGGATAATGGACATATGTGATATTTCTTTGCTTCCAAAGTTGTTTTTACTATATGTATATAAAGATGATTCAACACATTAAAAAAGGTAAAAAAGCCGTGGATCGTCTTGTTCTCGTTTTTTGTTTTAATAACCATGCCAGGCATCGGACTAGTTAGCAAAAATTTAATGTAGCGAGTGCATGGTTTCTACTCCAAACACGAAACTTCTATGAAATTGTTCTTATAGATTGATTATTGGATCGAACTGTGCTTTGCAGGTTTTAGAACTGACAATGCGTATACCAAGTATTTTTTTTTTATCTCCACTGAGTATTGGCCAATTTTAGGTGGTAGGCTAGTATTAAATAGTTGCAACCCTGAAACTATTACTCCCTCCGTTTTTTTTTGTTTGACGCCTTTAACTTTTGGACATGCTTTGACCATTTGTCTTATCCAAAACAATTTTGTAAATATCATTTTTTTTGTTGTGATTTGTTTTATCAATAAAGGTGTTTTAAACATGACTTTTTTTATGTTTGCACTAAATTTTTGAATAAGACGTGTCCAAAAGTCAAAGGCGTAAAACAAAAAAACGAAGGTGCTATTATTGTTTCAAAAACCATGGTTTTGTAACTATTGGAGAATAGTATTCCCTCCGTCCCAATATATAGGGAGCATAATTTTTTTTGAGTTGTCCCATAATATAAAGCGTCTGCTCATTATTTCCTTAGAAAAAATGATCAATTAACTCATAGTTAAGCTATTCGCACTATGAAGTGCATGCTTTTGCTAGCTTTAGTTATTAAAGTTATTAATTAAGCGCATGGGAAGTAGATGCATGCTTACATACACAGAAGCAAAAAATTAAAGATTAATTTGTGATGCTTCGAGTAACTAGATAATGAAAGATGATTCACTCTTTTAAACATCATTTCTTGGTCTTGATGAAAAATTTTATACGCCCTATATTTTGGGACGGAGGGAGTACTACTGTTTTAGGTAACAAATCCTTGAGAAGAGAAATGGAATGGGCTAATGACATTGTGATTCGTTCGGGCTCCTAGTCCTACCTGAGAGCAATGGCCCACATTGGGAAGGGTAGCCCAGGCCCATGGCCGTGGGTTGACCGCTGTCCGACGGTCCAAGTCCAACTCCAAGCACCGCGGTCAACACGGACGGCAAATTTCTTATTACTCTATTTATTACTTAAGAAATAAGAAAGAAAATTCCACGCATCGCATAGCCAGCCGCATCGGCATAGACGAAGCAACCAAGATAAACAAATGGAATAAATAAATAAATACTGGTGTGTGTGGTGAGGGGTGTGAATTGGAATTGACCGGTTCAAAATCCGAGGCCCGAGGCCGAGCTCAATCCTCCTCCTCCTCCTCTTCCTCCTTCCCCAATCCAAGCAATCCAAGCAAAGCAAGGGCCAAGGGCAATCCGATTCCCAAGCAAAGGCAAGATCAATCGAGAGGGAGCATCCGCGAGGTCGGAGGGAGATCCGAATCCGATTGCCAATGGGATTTTTGGCCATTGCTCTCAGAGCTCTCAGAGCAATCGAGGCTGAGAGAGGGAATCCGATGGAGTGCGAGGCGGACGAGCTGCAGTTCCTGGGGATAGTGGGGATCTTCCGGGCGGCGGCGGGGATCCTGCGTGCGCAGCGGGCGCTGTTCGGCCGCATCGCCGCCGCCTTCGTGCTGCCGCTGTCACTGCTCTTCCTCCTCCACATCGCCATCTCCCACGCGCTCTTCTCCCACATCGACCAGGACGACTCGGCGCTCGACGCCTCGGCGCCCGGCACCGCCTCCCAGCGCCGCCTCCTCTCCCGCCTCGCCGGCGACTGGGCCGCGCTCCTCCTCTTCAAGGCCGCCTACCTCCTCGCCCTCCTCCTCTTCTCCCTCCTCTCCACCGCCGCTGCCGTCTTCTCCGTCGCCTCCGTCTACTCCGCCAAGCACGACGCCCTCTCCTTCCCGCGCGTCCTCTCCGTCGTCCCCCGCGTCTGGCGCAGGCTCGCCGCCACCTTCCTCGCCGCCTTCGCGCTCCTCTTCGCCTACCACCTCGTCTTCGCCCTCCTCTTCGTCGCTCTCCTCTTCGCCGCCGAATCCGGCTCCGGCCTCGCCGGCCTCCTCGCCTTCCTCCTCGTCGTCGCCTACCTCGTCGGCCTCGTCTACCTCAGCGTCGTCTGGCACCTCGCCAGCGTCGTCTCCGTGCTCGAGGACTACAAGGGCCTCGAGGCCCTGCGCAAGAGCAAGGCGCTCATCCGAGGCAAGGCCTGGACCGCCGCCGCCATTTTCTTCATGCTCAACCTCGTCTTCGGCGTCGTCGAGATCGCCTTCCGTGCCTGGGTGGTCCGCGGGGCGAGCCACGGCGTCGGCGCCGGGGGCAGGTTCCTCCTGGGGCTCACCATGCTGGCGGCGCTGTGCGCGGTGGTGACGCTGGCGCTGGTGGTGCAGACGGTGGTGTACCTGGTGTGCAAGAGCTACCACCACGAGAGCATCGACAAGAGCAGCATCTCCGACCACCTCGAGGTCTACCTCGGCGACTACGTCCCGCTCAAGGCCAGCGACGTCCAAATGGAGCAGTTCCAGGTCTGAATCATCGCCAATCTGCTGCCTGCTCCCAAATCGATGCAACCATGAACAGCACAGTGCAAGATCAAGCAGAGCAAACAGGTAGGATGATTTTCACCATCAGCTCTTTCTTTTTCTTCTTCTTCTTCTTGTTAGTGATGCAGAGGAACGTGCACGATTATACTCCAATGTGCATCTCCTACTCTCATGAATGTAGTGTTGTATGATTCCACGATAAATTAGTTGGAAGTAGATGGGGGCGATTAATTAATAAATGCAATGAATCACGAACCAAACCAAACTCTTTGTATGATTTGACAGTGGGGATTGAATGAATATACTTGTGCTATGTATACTACTAGTACTGCTAGACTGCTAGAACGGCCTTGCTTCCTAATCCTCGCTGCATTGATCTACAATTTGTGGGATTGTTTTTTCCTTAATCTATCTACTGTGGTGTTGTTTAAACCACTATGGAGTATTATATATGCATTGCTCTCTACCAATGTCACGTTCATTTTTATGGGTGAGCTGTGCTATATTATTTGTCGGATGCACGATCAGCAGGGAGAATCTATCTATGCCAAGCTCATTTATAAAACAAAATGGATGATTATTATTGTGATAACTTCAAAATGGTTGTTTGTTGAACATGATTGATGCACACATAAATGAAGTCATTTATGCAGTCCTCTTGCTCTTCCAGTGAAAGCGCATCCATGGTGCTGACCTCCTCCCTTGAGCTCATACTCAGCGAACTGAACATCTCTAGTTAGCTGAAGAGGATCAAGAGTATAGTTGACTTGGCTTTGAAAGCCTTCATACACGGCTTCAATTTTTTTGCAACTCTTCTAGTAGACAAAACATTTGGCTCGGACAGATGACCACATAAGCCTCTCTAATTTTCAGCGTAAAAACCAGCTAAAAGCTATAGCTTTTGATTTGTCAATTTTTTACAACACACTTTGTAGTTAATTTGTAGGGGCTTTTTAGTGGTTCTTCTTAAATATTTCAAAAAATTTCAATACATTTTTCAACTTTCTCATGCCGCCTCTTTTTAAGGACCCTCGACTCTTCGGTTTATAAGCTACCACAACTGTTCGGCCCTATCAAAGAGGGCTAAAGAACTAGGCTACTCCTAGTGTCTGTAAAGCCCACCACTCGAAGTTTGGAGGCGATAAAAATTTGGGTTTTAATGCTTTGGTTCTATAGCCTACCACTCTAAGGCCCAGTTCTTTTCAGCTTAACGTCTTAACAGCTTAACGACTTATCTACGTTGTGAAAACACATATGATTTGAAATTTTTTAATCCATTTTTTCGCTGTTTTGAAGATGGGTTCTAACGCTTTAAAAAGCAAGTCAAACGAAATGTATCCGAATCTCGAGAGAGAAGCTCTCGAAATCAGTCATTTCAGCCGTTCATCTGTTCAGATCAGCTCAAAAGAACAAGGCCTAAGTTCGAATCTCTATGGGGCAATGAAAATCCAGGTTTTAGTTCGGGGGTGGTTTATGTATGACTATTCTTTGTGAAATCTATTGACCTGGTTCTGTTAACTGAATAAAGTAATAATATTAAGAAATAGATCATCTAGCCCCATTGAAAAATGAAACTGGATAGGGAGAATTTTGGAATAAAAGATAAATAAAGAATTGAAACGGTTGAATGTTCCTCTCCCTGTTACTTCTTAATTTTATAAGAGGAGACGAAAAAAAACTCCACGAACCCTGAGGGACCTCTTGAAAAAAGGAAGTTCTTCCTTCAATTTATTTTTTAAATTTCTTTTTTGAACACCCCAAAACCAACAAAATTGATTGAAAGGCGAGTCACTTTAAATATTCTTTTAAGTTCTATCTTCTGTCTTTCTCTATTTCGTCTCGTAAAGTTTCACTCTTGCTAACTAGAAGAGTATGCTAATAACTAGAATAGACTAGTAGCTCGGTGGTGAAATACTTTGGTTGTAAAGCCTGTTTTCCCTGCTAACAACAGAAACATGAGTTTGAGTCCCGGTGGGCAATGAAAAATTGTGTCTCACTCCATGTAATTTATAATCGTGGATTTGAATGAATTGTACTAATACTCTGGCCATTCAGACGTGAGGCCCGTGTGATTACTTGTGGCGGAGTAGAATTATCTTGCTAGTCTTGATAGAGAAAGTTGCACCAACATATATAATGTCAGTTGGAATCAGACATAGCACCCTAGGTTGACCTTTTTGAACGAAGCAAGACTAAAAGCCTAAGAGTGGTGTTATACATGCGTGTGCTTCCTCGTAGATAGGTTAGGCTCTAAATATATTTGGGCTAGGGAGTTACAGGTGCTATTAGAACATCAACCCTTGTGCGGGCGCTTGTGAGCTTAGTGGCGCTGGCATATGGTGTATGGAGTGTGTAGGCTTGGAGTGGTCACACGACATGACATGTGTCTGAACTGGACGCATGAAAGCATACCGAAAAGTGATTCTAGACTTTGTCACGCATGCGTTCATTTGATGAGGGCGTCAGTCCATCAGGAGGGGTGAGTGTAATACCTTGACCATTGAGATGTGAGGCCCGTGTGGCCCATGTAATTAGTTATTGTGGAAAAGTACCACCTTACTAGTCTTGAAAGAGTCGAACCAACATATATTGCCAGTTGGACTCAAACATGGCATGTTGGGTTAACCTTTTTGAGCGAAGCGAGACCGGAAGCGCAAGAGTGGTGCTATGCATATGTGGGTCAACCTTGTAGACCTTGTAGGTTAGCTGATGAGGGCTAGCCTTGTAGGTAGGTTGGGCTTAACCAAATTTAAGACGGTGTTACATCTGGCTGGAATCTCCCTAAAAAAACTAGCCAAGCAAATCTGGTAGAGGGTGTTACATGAATATTAGATTCGACAGTAAATCCCTAAAAAACTAGCTGAGTGCATGTACGAATAATAAATGGTACTCCATCCATCCAATTGATTTGACAAAGTCTTTTAAATAACTTTGACCATTAATTTTATCTTATTATATACTTCATTCGTTTCAAAATATAAAACACATGTATTTGATTAAGTCAGCGTTTATAACTTTTGACTAATAGTTAAGCTAAAAATCAAAATATAAGGCACACATGTATTTGATTAAGTCAGCATTTATAACTTTTGACTAATAGTTAAGCTAAAAATGTATATTTTTAGTGTTTGCATGTGTTATAATTGAATGCGTATTTGAAAGCACTTTCATATTATGTTAATTTTGTAGTTGTTGATAATATCTTGTGAAAAAAATTAATGGACAAAGTTCTACGTTGAAGACATTGTCAAAAATTCATACGTTTTATATTTTAAAACAGAGGGAGTATCGTTGATTGCTACAAAATAATGTTGCATTAAAGGCAATTCGCAATATAATGATAAACATGAAAGTTTTACACCCTACAACTGTTATATATTAGATATTAATATGATTTGGTTTTCTTTTATCTTAGAAAGTTTTACACCCTACAAAAGTGAATGCAGGGATTGTTATATCCTCACTGTTTTCGTTCTTAATTGCGATGGCCTCTTTCGTGCTTACAGCCCAGCCCTCAACTCCCTTACGATTTACATCATCAATCAATATCAATATCATCAATATACAAGTACAAAGCCGAGTGCGCGCCGTCCCCGCTCGCCACGTGGCTGGCCTCCCTGCCCGGCGCCTTGCGAACCGTCCGATCGCTTGCTGGGATCAAATCCAGCCGTCCATACGAAGCCATCCTGGGGCTGTTTGACGTGAAAATTTCATTTTTATTTTTAATGCTGATAATTTATTTATCGCATTATTTAATAATTGATCGGAAGATAACTATCAGGATTTGCGACTTTTTTTAAACACTTGATTAAGAGATAATTATCGTGCTTATCTTCATTAACCAACATGCAACAGCCGATCCATTTTATCTCTTCGCGTGACCAACAAACTCCATGCACCGGATCCTCATTTTCCGGCTTGCTTTTGCCTATAAAATGCATAACACATCACACGCAAGGATAGGTCTTCTTCCCTGCAGGTCACACGCATGGGGCTCTTCTGCACGACACACATAGACTTCTTCTTTCTGCAGGTCGGCTGAGAGGAGGAGTCGACGTCCACTTATTTTCTGCAGGTGCCGAACAGGGATGAACAGGGACATGGCCGTAGCTGCTGATCATCTTCTTCGTCGACGTCGTGCTACCGACCTCACCGCCATGCCAATGCCATGGTGCTTCCTCGCAAACTGGCCGCTGTGCCAATGCCATGGCGCCTTCCCCACCTCCTGGCTGCTGCCCTCGCCGGCGGGCCCCAGCGCCGCCCGCTCCTGGACCTGCGCCGCCCCAAGCCGGCGCCGTGTCTGGCCGGCTCGCCTCCATTAGCCTCTCTTCGTCGCCACGCCCGGGCGCCGCCCCTGGCCGTCGCCGCCCACGCGCCGCCCCTAGCCGGTGCCGCTTCTGGCCGCCGCCCTCGCTAGCGCGCCTGCGCGCCGCCCGCCGCCTCAAGCCGTCGCCGCCCACGCGCTGCCGTGTGCTGCCTCAAGCCAGCCTCCTCCTCCCTTCTTCCTCACCGTGTGTGTCGGTATGGTTGGAGAAGAGCACGGTGGGGAAGGGATTTAGATTTTGGCACTTTTGCAATTTAGTGCCTGGGTTCCATGCTAATTTGATAAGGGTGCTGAAGCCTTATTTTTAGCCCCAAATCTTAATATTCCTTGACAATATATTTACAATTTAATCCTCTGAATATGCCATACTTGCCCTAGGGTGCTTTAAGATCTGGTTTTAGCCCCTTTCGTGATAAATATACTTCTTAGTTTTGGACATCTTTTATATTCACAAGGGTGTTAGAATTATATAAACCCTATATCTCGTATCATCGTTATATGTTGTCCATCCAGCATAATCACATTTTGCATTAGGTGCTAATGTAGTCTGGCCCCCTATTTTGTTAATTTGTATCATCAGCATCTATAATTTAAAGGGAGCTTAACCTTAATTTAGCCCCATATTCATACGTGCTTTAAATATTTGAATAATCATGTACTTGCTAGTAAGGCGCTTATAAATTATAGTTAAGCCCTGTTTTTCATGTCGTTCCTATTTTGTAGTTTATCCAATGTTCTCATATTTGATATAGGGTGTAAGACGATAAGTCAACCCCTAAATACTCCAATCATATATTGATCTGATATAGTTTTTCATGTCGTTCCTATTTTGTAGTTTATCCAATGTTCTCATTTTAAAATCCTCTATACCGCGTAGGACGTGCCAAAACTGACTCCTCGCCGCACCACGTCACCCTTTGTTTCACGGCCGTCCGATCTACGCGACCGACGGTCCAGATCGTGCCACGTCGGCCAACCCGAACCGGCCGGACGCGTGTAGTTGAGCTGCCACCGCCATCTGCACTGTTCTACTGTCGCTGGGGGCGCGTGGCGCTTGCTCCACTCAGCCACGCGCTGCCCCTCCCGGCCAGACAGCTTTGCAAAAAAACCCCTCGGCCTCGCCGATTCGCGGAAAGGTCCTTCGGCAGTGCTTCTTTGTGGCTGAAAAATCCCGACCACGCCCCTGCAGTTTTCCGTGCCTCGCATTTAAACCCTTTTTCCCTTCGTAGGTGCACCTCGAGTTGGTGGGAAATTACCCGCCTTGCCATCGGGCTAGGGTTGGCCGCCTCCTCCTCCCGTGCCTGCCTCATTCCGCATTGGCGCCGCGCAGCCCACACTTCCCATTCCCCTTCCTCTCTCTCAACGTATGATTATATAGGACGACTAATCGAAAGTATGATTATTTCATTACCCGTCGGCGAAACCACAAGAACCCCATCGTAGGTCTATCCTCCTCGGTCTCGTGGTAGTAAACGCCGCTATACACACTGTGATCCATGAGAGGTCGACCGACGGCGATCCTCTCATACGACCACAACTGGAGTAGCAGTGGACAGCCTGTGATCAGCGGCTCCGCCTCCTCCGTCTTGTACACGCAGTCGCACAGCCCCCTGTAAGTAGCTGCAAGCACCGCGGAAGCCCAACTGTAGGCGGGTACCTGGTCTCCCTGGGAGTCGGCTATCGCCTGCGCGTACGGAAGAAGAAACTTGTCCACCGCATTCCCGGACGTGCTGCAAAACAACACGTACCCGAACAGCCAAAGGAGGTACGTCTCGAGGTGTCTGGACACCGTAGCCTCGTCTGCCTCCGGGTGGATGGTCTCCGCCTGTTAAAAAGTTTAACAAGGTATTATGCATGACGTCACCTGGTTAGAAAGAATATCATTTAGAATTTGCCTCTTAAAAGAATTTCGTTCTCGCTATGGCACTGAGGCCAAGTGGCGAGAACCGTTTGCGAAGAGCCCAAAGAAAATGTTGAGATTTAAAGTTTCAAAACTGCTTTGTCAAAACTAGGTTAAATAAATGCATTTCCGCCAATAACCTAAGCCCTCCTTGTACTGAACCCACACTTGCATAATTCCGGACTTGCGGAGTACAATTTGTACTCACCCTCCTTTTCTCCCCCTCTTTTTAAAATTTCAACAGCTGGTCCATCTGAGTATGGCCCGCCGTCCGAGGTGGAGGATCCAGACTACGTCGAGGAGGCATTGACTGATGAAGATTATGAAGACTAGGGTTGCGCGTTCCTATAGCTCTCGTGCCTGTGGGATGGATAAATATTTAGATATTGTATTAAGCCTGTATCTCCGTGTACTCTGATGTGCGGCCTGCGAGCCGTTGCATGTGTTTGTACTGGACTATGCTCCTGTTGTAATAAATAAAATCGTTGGCACTGTTCCGTTTCTGTTTATCTGTGTGTACTAGCCATGATCCTTGGGACTAGTACGTGTTTACGCAGGTGGAATCCGATATTGTAAATCGGGTGCCGACACTATATATGGCGGAAAATCAATTGGCTAATTGGAACAGAGATATATGATTCGGTTGGAGCCTGGAGGAGCATAGCAATTAGCTTAATCTGTTTTTATGTTTGCCAACTAATCTAGTGAATAAGAAGTACTTAAGGCAGGGGCATTTCGGTCTTTTCATGTCTTAAATTGGTGGAAAAGAAAAGAAAAAGAAGAAAAAGCCATCAAAATGCTCAAAATGTTATATATAAAAGGAATAGGTGTGTCCGGTGTTATTTATCAAAAGGCACATCAACTGAATGTTAGTTTCTGCGAGGCACATCAACTGGATGTTAGTTTCTGCAAGGCACATCATCCGAGTGTCGTACAACTAACTTTTCTGTTGCTGGCAGTGGCAAGACAGGGGACAACATCAAGAGTCAATGAGCAACGGTATTACTTATGGCATCTCTAATGCATGCCTAACTTAGATCAACCCAGACACTATTAGCCATTATTCACAACTTCTTTTCACTCTTCTCTATATTTTTCTCTTCTATTTTATTTGCTACGGTACAGTAATAAGGCAGTCTAATTTAGGCTATATTGGTGACGTGCTACCCGGCCATTTGGTCTCATCATGGAAATGTGGCAAGATATATATATACACCACCAAAGATCTGAGTTTGCACAGTACAGTACCAGACGGCAGGATCATCGTCCTTTACTGCCCATTCCCTGAAGCTATCCCATCTCGCATTCTCGCTTGTCAGCAGTATCAAGTCTGGTGCCCAACAAAGGATCTTTGATGCTTCAGTTTCTAGGTAGCAACTCGAAGTCAGGACAAGCGATGAAACAATAACCACCAAAGGATCTCTCTCGTCTTATCTACTGTCACTAGATTTGCTTTTTTTTAAAAAAAAAAAAATACTGTCACTGCATTACTGGAGTGATCTCTCCCTGTTCTTAAGCAATCAGCTCAGTGCTCAGATCAGATAGTCATCTGCCACTGCAAAAAGCTTGAAGAAAGAATGCTGGTTAAAATGTACAGAAAGGGCGTTTTGATCTTGCCAGTTCATTCCACCCAATTTGCCGCTCTACATGCACATTGAATGCAACATTTACCAGGCTACTGGTACTGAAACGAAGCTTCTTCTTCAGAGCTATGGATTCAGCTCTTGCAGATGCAGTTGCAGTTGCTAAATGTGTTGTATAAGAGAGGCCTCCTTCACTGCTCCATCTGCAGCTCATTGAATCTCCATCACTCGAGTGAGGCTGCGTTACGGCTTGTGGATATCAAGAGTGAGCAGTGTTTGGGACTTTACAGTGGAGCTGGATCTGCCATTGATCATGTCCTTCTGCCTACGAACAACAAGCTATCCTTCATTCCTCGCAGAAGATTAATTGCTCATCTTTTTACTGGAATGTCAGGGCATGAGGAGAACAACCAGAATCTGCGGCTGATGAAGAGTATATATGAATGGGCTTCTAGGAAGATATCTCTACAAGCTGATGAAGAGACCTTAACCCTCAAGAGTATTTGAATGTCATTCCTTAAATTATACTTAGCTGAGAGTCGCTGTTCACATGCACTAATCCCTGTATTAGTATACTAATGCTCGTAATACATACACGGATACCATTATATATGAATCATGCATACGAAGAATGTTACCCTAAATATTACATAACACAGCTCCACCCAATCTCTGTCGAGCACGGGATCTATGCTACAACCTCGCCCCCAGAGCTCTAAGGTGCGCATGAGGGTATAGGGACGACCTAGTGTCTTCTTGAGATGGTGTCAAGGCTAGAGGCAGGATGGAGATGGCCAACAATGGGGACGAAGGTGGTGGTCAAAACAAGGGACACGACACCCGGGGTCTTCGACGTCATTCTTACAAAATTGAAGGAGGGGAATGGTTAGAGGGGCCTCAACAAGTCCGCCGCTCGTGGGAATCGGAGGGAAACTCATTGGAACTGGGCGATTCGCTGGTGGCGGTGGAATTGGGGGAAAATGGGAATGGCTGGCAGGGGGCATCAGCTTGGCTTAAGAGGTAACAGGGAGGTTAGAGAGAGAATGGAATGGGCTCGAGGGCGATGGGACATGGCATGCATGCCAACCGTGGCATGAGCATTGCGAGACGACGAGGCTAGTGCTTAGGGTTTGACCATTGGGGCATGTCGTCCATCTAGCGGTCGACATTGCGGCGATGATGACGCCATGGTGGCAGGGCACGTGACGTGAGACTTCTACAACGATCCAACATGCAAACGACGGTGGACTAGTGGTCCATACGGCGGACCAGCGGGCGACGCGGCAATGGACCGGTGGTGCCAGGCATCCAATGCTAGGACATGCCCATGCGCGGGAGTGAGCGGGAGAGAGCAGAGAAAGAGAGAGAGGAGAGAAAAAGAGAGAGGGACAGATATATCTATGGCCACATTTTTTGAATTTGTAAGTTTGAATTTCAAATTGATTCACTTTCAGGGTGTTACAATGAATGAATAGTATCTCTTGTTGCTGCTGGAAACTTTGAATTTGACATTTGTGCAGTGTCCTTCGATTACAAGTTGTACTGAAAGATGGCACAGTTTATACTAGGATGGCAAGGCAAATGAAATTGAATGGTACTCCATCCAGGTTAAGATAAGTACATGCCGATAGCAGTACAGATACCTTTGAGGGATCTTGAATAAGTCGCATGGTATTGGTACCTCCTGGTACCGGCCAGTACTCGCGCCATCTTTGTTTCATCGTAATACACATTAAAATTCACCGAAATTCGACAGCAACAAATTGTCGCGCCTTTTCTTCTCAAGTGCAGTTCATTTGGATTAGGGTGGAGTATTACTAAGACATGAAATAAAAATGTTTCCATAATTATTACTCATATATGGCTTCGTTTCAGACATGAAAATCCCAATGGAACCGTGTCTCCGGACTCCAAGACAGTCATGAGCTGCAACATTCAGATTGGAAATGGTTCATCTGTCAACACGTACCAAACTAGTGCTTGTTTAACCTCCCATAGTTGACCTCACTTTAAGAATCAGATAACCTTGTTTTGTGCTATGCCTAACCACTTGACAGATCGTTATATACTTACTACATGCCTAACCGACTTTGTCCATTCTGCGGACTGTCCAACCTACGCTAATGGCTACTGTCCTAATTGCTCCTAATCATCGAAGATGAGTGGTGCATGACAACAGGATTTGTGCCTAATTCTTCATCTTTCTTTCAAGAAAAGCTTGAATTGTACCTGCCAGATATGCATCACAATCACAGAGGCATCTGGTACATGTGTGCTTCCTAGCCTGTAGGTCGGCAATAACAACCTACGCCAAATTGCAACCTGGTATTTCCTAATTACATAGCTGATCAATTATTCAGTGCACTGTAAATGGCAGCGATTATTGGGTAAACATAAATCTCATTCCAAAAAAGATGAACAACTTGTTTTATGTCCACGAACCATGTGCAGTCTAAAAACGTAGATACAACTATACACAAGGACCCATGTATTACACCATCAACCAACTCTAGTGATCAAGAAATCGATGCTCGGTGCCGGATGAACAGCATTAAAATGCAACATTTATATCACAAATATCTCTACTCTTTTTTGGATTTGTTTGCTTGTCGCCGTGGTTTGCAGTGCAGGTGATCATCCCCATTTGTTGCAGGAGGAAGAAGAAGTGGACTTGGCAGAGGAGGCGGCGGGCGCAGGCGGCGCGGGCGGCCGTAGGCGCCGGTGGGCGCGGGCGGCCGTAGGCGCCGGTGGGCGCGGGCGGCCGTGGCGCAGGTGGGCGCAGGCGGCGCGGCGGCCGTGGGTCGCCGCCTCGTGCTCCTTCCCCGGCCTCCTCCTCCCGGCGGCGGCGTCCACGGAGCGGCGGAGCGAGTCGTCCAGCGAGCCGAGGAAAAGATCCTCCGCGCCGGCCTCCGCGTCGTTGAGGTCCTCCCAGAGGCTGTCCATCCTCTCTTCCTCCTCCTCATGCTCGCCGGCGCAGAAGGCGGCGGCGTAGTCGCTGAGGGCGGGGGAGCACGCGCCGGCGCGCCTGGGCGCGCGCCACGGCGAGGCGGCGCAGTCGGCGGCGGAGAAGCTGCGGCGGATAGGGGAGGAGAGCGGGGAGGCGCAGGGGAGGTGGAGCGCCCTGCTGGCGCGGCCGGCGGCGAGGAGCTGCGGCGGCGTGGGGAAGGTGAAGTCGTCGTCTTGCTGCTGCTCCGGCGCCATGGCGGCGGGCATGGGCATGGCCGCCTCGGGAGTCGGGACGCTCGATCTCTGCTTCCGTTTTGATGCGTCGTCTTCTTCTTGGATCGCAGCGATGGAGAAAAGGAATAAAGCCAACGCCTTTATATACACTCTTCTTGCTGCTTCACTCGCTGAATTGCTGTATATTGTTTTTTTTTAAAAAAAACGAGCTGTAAATTGTAACGGATGGCCGTGATATTGACTTGATAAATACATGCAACTTTTATTGTCTTACTACAAATTTACAATTACAATTCATTTATAGCCACAGAAATTATAATATTGTACAAATATATTTTCGCAGCGAATGTAATATACACATGACTTGGCCATGTTTAATATGACCTGAAACAACTGAAATGACTAAACTTTGAGAGCTTCTCGAGATAAACTCGAGATCTGCATCCATCTCGTTTGACTTGCTTTTAAAGAGTTAGGACATACTTTCGAGACAGTGAAAGAACATAAAAAAAAACTAAAGCGTATGCTTTTTTTACATGAAGATAAGCCATTAAATTGTTAAACCTTGAAGAACCGGCCTTTAATTATATAGGAGTATCCCATTAAGACACTTAAAAGATGAGATTAAATCTATTCTTAAAAGTTTGGCCACACTCGTCTCACACCCAAACCAATGACAAAACATTTTAATACGCACACGTAATGCACCCCCATTTGGAGATTACACGCAGCAAGATAAAACGATGCATATGCAGCGAGGAATGCAAATATTTAATTGATTAAAGCTGCCTTCCTGTTTGATGGCTGCAAGTCTAAATTTTTTTCTGCGTTATAGCACGTTTATTATTCACAGCTAAAGTAATCTATATTTGATTTTATCGATGTAATGCACGCATGAAAAATCACGGTCTACCGATTCTACCAATTTTGCATATATTTGATTTTATGTTATGTGTTGACTGGTGGCTAATCGGGGGGTCACCGTTGGTAATGAATTTGTTGAGGGGCTATGCGCTAGAACCAAACTAGATGGTAACACAAGATAAGGATTTATCCATGTTCAGGTCCTTAACTCAGAGATAATAGTTTAGTCCTGTGCTCTAAGATTATGTGTTTGGGTGAATTTGCAGATGAAGATGTAGATGAATCGATGTCTCTATGACACCAGATTCTGTTATATCAGCGCATGATGTGCACCGACATTTACAGATACAAATCTCCTAATTACATGGAGTTAAACTCTATCCTCAGGAACATCCTTGGCAACCAAGTTATGTGTAGCCCGAGTGTTCTTCATCCTTATCCAGTCAGTTTGGATCGCCCCCCGCTTGTTACCTCATGGGCCTTCTAAAGGATACCTGGATCCCATGTAGTCCACATTATGATATATATAAAAGGGACCAATTCTACCAATTTTGTCCAAGACTTTGTTTTGCATATAGTTGTATGCTATTTTTTGTATATTATATAATTGTGGCTGTCGTTTTGTTACACTACTTTGCATATAATTGTTATGCCAATTCTGCAGTGATATAGGGACACTATAGTTGTTATGCTTATAGTTTAGCTCATCCATATAGGGGGTGTTTGGTTTGAGGAGCCACCTCATCCTAAGTGGAATGAGATCCATGGTTTTGGTTCGTGGCACGATCTGACAGTGGTCGGTTCATGCCATAAACATTATTATTGAACTATCACTGCTGACATGAACCGACACTGATAGTAATAACATTACTGGTCTTGCTACCGGTAGGGACAGTCCTGGTTATTATTGCTGAATTTCGAGTCGACGGTGACGAGGTGCTATGTACTCCCTCCGTTTTTTTTAATTTGACGCCTTTGACTTTTTCATACGTCTTTGACCATTCGTCTTATTCAAAATTTTTGTGCAAAGATGTAAAACAGTAAGACATATTTAAAGTACCTCTATTGATAAAACAAATCACAACAAAATAAATGATATTTACAAAAATAATTTGAATAAGACGAATGGTCAAAGGCGTGTCAAAAAGTCAAAAGCGTCAAATAAAAAAAAACGGAGGTAGTAGTAGTGTTCGTAAATTCAAATTCGTAAACAAGATTACTGTTTGGTAAAATTTTGACACGTTTTTTCCCCCTAGATGCACGTGACGTTGAGAAAATAAATACTTAAATGGTAGGAAATTAAAGCACTATCAGATGTAGAGAAGTTTTGAGAATCACACCCCTAAAAATCGCTGAATATGGATGGATGAGAAACAAAGAAGGCCAGGAATGACAAAACAACATGCATCAAGACTCGCAGTGCTGTTGAAATAATTCTCTTTGGCGCATGATCCATCCGGCCCCGTTCATTTTGAATCCAACAGCCATGCTGTGCTCCGCTTAATTGCTTGCTCTCTCATCTCTCCCCTAAGCTCACTCAATAAAGCAAGGAACGGTCACCAGATTAAGCAGCTCTGGTGTTAACTCCAACTGAACAGCGCAGAAAAAAAAAACAGAGCAAGGTAAGAGTTGTGCCCAACCGTACCCCAATTATTTTTCCCCGATGTTTTTGGTCAATCAAGGGCGCCTAATTGGCACATACATTTCTAATATACTCCCTCCGTTTCAAAATATAAGGCGTATTTTGACAACACAAAAGTCTTTAATGGTAGAGTTTGATTGTTAGATTCCTTATATATTATGAATTGTTACAATATAATATTATATCAAAAAACACTTTCAAATATGAACAATTTGATACAATTTTTGTATACTAACGATGCATATTATTTGATTTATTTATGGTCAAAATTCACTAAGTTTGACTTTTCTTCAGTCAAAATACGCCTTATATTTTGGAACGGAGGGAGTATTTCTTTGTATTTGTAGGTGTACTTCCCGTCACTTGGACTAGCGCGTTGAATTTGTGCTCCCATGTATCAATTTAATCTGTGCCTTCTCTATCGATCGATCCTACCAACTTAATTATTTGCACCTAATTCTAGATAGGTTAATTAGTCTGTGGCTTCAAGTCTCCCGTAGTATCAGTATAAGGCCATGCTAATCTGTGCACCCAAGCTTCCGCTAAGAGGATGTTAATTGTTATTTTGATGACATGCATACATTCATGCTTATTCTGATGGACGGTGGATGCGAAATTGCATACTCTCTCTTAGCTCTACAAACTACAAAGGCAGATGGTATATACCGTAATCATGATTTGTTGATTGATATTTTTTTTGCAAAAGGGGCCTCTCCCCCAATTCCATTTCAAATAGAAACAGAATTACAGAAACAGTCCATGGCAGAATCTAGCTAACCAAATCCAGAAGACTACCAAAAACAGCCAAACCGCGCAGTCACGTTCTGCACAGATACCACCACCCAGAAGCATCCTAGAACACAACTTGAAATTATACAAGACTTCATCCCACATAGACTGAAAGTAAACATTTATCTAAAAACCTTCCCATCTACTCCAGATACTAACTGCTCCAGATACTAGCCTTCCCATCGCATAAATCAAGTCTTCTGATTGGGTTTTCCAATATCCAGCAGCAGGCTTCCAACCTTCTGATTCCCATCTACTTTTCGAAACACCTTTTTAAATTGTTCCACTCCTGAGCGAAGTAATTCCTTGTCCCCTTCTTCACATAGTCCTGCCCAATACGAAATAAAAGCACACGCCGACTGTAAAATTGTTAACGGAGAATAAACCACACGACCTTGGAAACACCAATTGTTCCTGGCCAACCAAATAGACCACAAAATAGAAAAAATACAGATTCCTGCAAATTTTTTCCCACCAGTCCAAACATGGTAAAACCACTTGAACGCGCCTCCCAAACTTACTGGACGACTAACCGAATCCAAACTAGACGCCACCACACTCCAAATCGCCCGGGAAATCGAGCAGCGAAAAAACAGATGATCAATATCTTCTAGTTTCGAACAAAAAATACAGAATGGATTCCCATTCCACCCCCTTCGAACAAGCTGATCTTTAGTTAAAATAGCTTTATGGAATACTAACCACGCGAATACCTTGATTTTCAGCGGCAAATAAGAGTTCCAAATCAACTTAGTCCAACCCAGAGAACCCCCACCCGTGCCACAGATGAACTCATACATATTCTTAACTGAAAAATTCTTCCTAAAGGGCCCAATTTTCCAACTAAAACCATCAACCTCCTCTGAAAAAATAACAGACATACACTCCTGAACCACTCCCCTCCAAACATTAAGCAGAACAGGATTAAGCCACCGTCTAAAAGGAAGTTTCCACTCCATCTGTCTTGCTTCAAACACTGAAATACTTTGAACCTCACAAATCTGAAACAAATCAGGAAATTTCATTTTAAGAGAAAGAGATCCTAACCATCTGTCATTCCAAAAATTAACTAATCTACCATCACCCACCTTTACTTCCCTATTGCACATATAAAATTCTCTAGCAAACAGAATGTTTTTCCATATAGCAGAATCTTGACTATTGCCTTTAATCAGAGATAAAGGCTTACCCTTAATATATCTATTCATCACAAAGGTCTTCCAAAGACTCTCAACCCCAGAGTCAAGTTTCCACCACCATTTTGAAATTAAACTAATATTCATCTCTCTTAGTCTCCGAACACCAAGACCTCCTAGAATCTTAGGTTTACAAAGCTTATCCCATTTTGATATACTTTCTCCCTAATCCCTATCCTGTTGTTGTTTTAAATTTCTTGGGCCGGCCCATCTGTGTTTTGTCCAGAGGAACTGCAGGGCTGGTGCTGTCGTCTATGGGTATGCAGCTTCAGCCTTCAGGCCTTAAGGCCATCCTCAGATAACCAATATGCATGCATGTACGTACTCACTCCATGCATTATTTTTGGAAAGCTCCTGATAATCAAAATACATCAGGCTCCCCACCATCATATACATATACTCGATAGGCTAGCTTAACCATGCATATATATACTACTGCAGTACACATATAAACTAACAAACATTAAAACAACAAGCATAAGAATTAAGTTGCTAGGCATAATGCAGTTTTGGGACGAGCAGGAGCTTCTCTTTGCGATGCACCGTCAGGTAGAACACCTCCGTCATATCAATGCCCTGGCCCTGCGCCCCAGGCCCATCCGGGAGCTCCCAGTCGAAACAGTACATGAGGTTCCCCAGCATGAGCTCGACGGTAGGTATGGAGAAGTTGAGGCCAGGGCACATCCTTCGCCCGGCGCTGAACGGCAGCAGCCGGAAGTCGTTCCCTCCGAAGCACGCGGCGTCGGCCATCTCCATGAACCTCTCCGGCCTGAACTGCTCGGCGCCGTCCCAGACGCCGGCGTCTCTCCCGAGAGCCCAGGCGTTGACGAGCACGGGCACCTTGCCGGGAACCTCGTAGCCGTCGATGTGGACGCCGTCGTCCGTGGAGAGGCGGTGCGCGAAGAGCGGCGCCGGGGGGTGCAGCCGCAGCGTCTCCTTGATGACGGCCCTGAGGTAGCTCATGGCGGCGACGTCGTCTTCGGTCACCATCTCTTGTCCTCTGGGTATGCTGCTCCTCAGCTCCTCTTGTAGCTTCGACATGACTCGTGGGTTCCTCACAAGCTCAGCCATGGCGAACTCTAGGACCAGGTACGACGTGTCCGTTCCCCCAAATATTACGTCCTGCAACGCGTTAATTGCATCGTTCATTAGTTTCGAACCCTAGCTATATATGAGATGATCTAGCATGCATGCACTCACTATGAGGATAGCCTTGATGATCTCCCTGGTGAGGCCGTACTCGTGCCGGCGAGCTAGGAGAGCTCCGGTGAGGTCGTCTTCCTCGCCGTCGCCGCCGCATTCGTAGTCGTCGATGGCCTTGTCCAGCACCTCGTCCCATCTCTTCCTCAGCCGGTCCGCCTTGGCGCGGCAGGCTCTCCTGATGAGGCCCACCTGGAGCAGCCTCGGGAAGTAGTCTTCCAGGTTGAAGCCGCCGATGAGGCTCCCCGTGGCGGCGATCAGGTCGTGGAAGAGCCTGCTCCGGCCGTCGATCTTGAAGAACTTGCGCGACACGGCGCGGCACATGAGGTCGGTGGTGAAGGAGTGGAGCAGCTCGCTCATGTCCAGGGCTTGGCCCGCCGCCGCCGCGCCGCCGACCTTCGCCACGGCGAGACGCGCCTCGCCCTCGCGGGCGGCGCGGTACGACTGCACCTTCTTCACGGTGAGCATGTGGGTGATGAGCAGCTTCTTGGCTTGCCGCCAGTGGTCGCCGCAGTCGGAGAAGACGATGTCGACGCAGCCGTAGAAGAGCGCGGCGGTGGCCAGCAGCGGCGGCCGGTTCGAGAAGAGGTGGTCGTGGGTGCGGAGGACGGCCTCGGCGGCGCGCGGCGAGGAGACGACGAGGGTGGGCACGGCGCCGAAGTGGACGAGCATGAAGTCGCGGCCGTACCTGGCGGCGAGGCGGCAGAGGCTGGCGTGAGGGAGGAAGCCGACGAGGTGGAGGTTGCCGATGATGGGCAGCCGCGGTGGCGAAGGAGGGAGAGGGAGACCATCACCATGGCTGCTGCCGGTCGGTGATGATGTTGTCATCACCACCAAGCGATGTAGCAATACCACGAGGAGAGGGAGGAGGAGGAAGACGAACCGGAGCAAGTACATCTGTGGAGCCGCCTGATCACTCTCACTCTCATGCATGGTAAGTTGGTGTACAAGCTGATCTTGATGCATAGTTGTAGTCTATCTATATCATATGTGCATATGCAATGCACATATTATGCATGCTCGCTTCAGCTGCTCTTGTTGCACATGCTTTTTTATAGACGAGATCCATGAATGCATATATGCTGATCAGTTCAGTGTAGATGTGACAATTTTCTATGGGAGCTGGTCGATCGCATGCATAACTTTATTGCTGCGTGCCTGCATCCCTAACTTTATTGCTGCGTGCCTGAATCTACAAGGGGAGATACTTTGTCTTATGCGTCAGACAACGTAGACGAGCCTCTGCATGGCACATGCATGGATTATACTACAATTACTACTACACTTGTTAGCTAGATTGAGCAGGCACTAATTAAACATGCAAGGGGAAGAAAAGATCGATTGATTAGAATATATATGTTTTCCTTGGGAGTTATCAGTGAACTTAGCTAGATTGATTAGAAAATAGTAAAATCTAATTCTGTTTTGATAAACTATACTCCGTAATGAAAAGAACCAAAGAACCTGAGTTAGCGAGGCGTCGACGTCGTGCTTAACTAGGTTGACGTTCCCCAAGAGCATATAAATGCATATGTAGTATAGTGGCGTTCCCCAAAAGCATGACACATACGTCACTATTGATGCCATACATTGCGTATAATTACCGAGATATGTAATTATACGCAGGTAAAATTAATACTGACATCATCGATCGCGTTTACCCTCCTCGCTTTTAACACCTGCCGGCGGCGATCTATCTAAGCTGGCCTCGCCATCAATTTTTCCTCTAAATTTCATTTGTTTTCGCGTTGCGTCGCTGAAATAATCTACCTAATTAAGTACGTAATCTCTGACTGCTGCTCGATCGTTTGCTTCAGCTCTTGGATTAAACCAAGGAATGGGCTAATCAATGGCATCAACAGTGATGATAAAATGTACCACGAGTATATATTAATCACATGAAAATAAGTAAATTGAGTATACGACGTGTTCCCTTGTACATAAAACTTCCTCACAGCTGGCAGTTCAAAACTCAAGTTTTTAAATTCAGTAATTGCATCTAATTTTTAAGAAACCAAGCAAAACATCTAATTTTAAATCACTCAAGTTCTAGATTCAGTATTACAATTATTTTAACATGCCGCACCTTTTGATCCAAAGTTCTAAGCAATTTTCTACGTTGATCCTTCTAGGAGATCTCTTTTCATAAATAAGTGAGCTTTTTTTTACAAGTTTATTCAAGCGAGTAGTAAAATTATCAATGGCTTTCATGCATGGGATTCATAGCAAAAGGTTTATATTGTGAATAACTCAATCATAGCATTTTTTATCATCATTGGTACCCTCATGAATAATTTTTAAAAACTTTCAAATTTCATTAACAATTTTCAAAGTAGAAATCTTATTAAACTTATCCTTTGATAAAGCATCATAAAAATAACTTGTCGCCTTTTGATTCAAGGTGAATAGATCTTTTTGTTCTTTAGTGATAATATTAGCAGGTTCCACATACTTAGTCTCTGTTCTTTTCATCTAAACAGCTTAACGGCTTAACAGCTTAGCGGCTTCTATGTTTTGAAAAGACATATGCTTAGGTTTTTTAAGTCTGTTTTTTCGCTATTTCGAAGGTGGGTTCTAGCTAACGCTTTAAAAAGCAAGTCAAACGGAATGGATCCGAATCTTGAGACTATCTCAAGAAGATCTCGAAATTCAATCATTTCAACCATTGAGCCATTCAGATCACCTGAAAAGAACATGACCTTAGTGTTTGTGATATAATTGATTATTTGCCCTGAAGTTGGTATGCCTTTGATTATTAGCCCTGCTGTTTGATTATTTGCTCTGCTGGTCCACAGGTCATAGACAAGCAATAGGGCAAATTATCAAAGGCATATCAACTTTGGGCATATTGTCAAGGGCATATCAACTTCAGGGCAAATAATCAATTAGTTTGTACCACTTCCCACAATTCATAGCATTGAGATTGTGAAAAAGATTGCATGCACACTTTTCAGAAAGGATAATCATCTCCATTAAAAACAGGGTGCTTAGTCATGCATGGCAAAAAAATTAGACTACACCATAGCTCCTAATCGTTAGGTTAAACCTAGAGCAACATAGTTCTGATACCTATTGAAGGACCATAGGCACTAATCACCTCCTAATCTGATATCTAATATACTCGACCAACATAAGTAATTAATTAAAAAGAGTAATTAATCAAGATCATAAGCAAACAAATCTGAAAATTAAGTCAAGAACGAGAAAGATCGCGCACCGAAACCCATTTTCTTCATTGATCAAATCAGTACATGGTTCCGTTTACGATTGAAGCACCGACCTCTTACATTAAATGTTTACATTCCTGTCTAATCTCTCCTCTCATCTCTGAAATTTTCTCTGAAAAATACTATATTTTTCGTCCCTTTTGCGCCGTTAAAAAATTCTGTCGCAACTGTTTATATATCGGAACGATCCGCTGGGCTTCCTGCAAGCCCACCTGGTGTCACGGCCTGCCAGCCCACCTGCAGCCACACAACGCCGCCGGCCTGCACATACACTCACGCACATGCACATGCACTCACGTACACAGTTGCTTTTTCTTTTTTCCTTCTCTTTCTTTTCACTGCAAAAATATACTCCCTACAAATATCATGAAATCACTAGTCCAATGTGAGTCCAATAGACCACAAATATTTCAAATATTAATCCAAAAATCATCGATTTCACTTAAAAAATTCTCCAAAATTAATTACAATTTTTTTTGATCAATTGGAAAATCATCTGATCACAAAATATGTTAATCAACAGACACATACGTAAGTATATGTTGATGACATACATTAAGGGGAAAAAAGACGCATTTTTTCCCTTGCTCGATCGACGTCTTCAACAGGGTCAATGGTAGCCTTAACCATCTCGATCGACAAGTTTAGGCGTTGACGAGCCATGCATGTTATGCTACTCGGCATGAAAGATGAAACCCTTAATCCGGTCGCCACCAGTTGCTTGCCGACACATGTGAGCTAGCCTCGCTTGACGAACGTGCTAATTTGCCAAGTCAAATGCACTGGCCACCCGCGGCCGCGATACGTGGAGCAAGCGAAATTAGGCACCACGAGGAGACAACTCCGGCGAGCCGGCCGGCGACCGGAGGATGCATGGCTTGATGCATCTAGCTTCAACGGCCGAGCAATCACCTAGAGAGCAAGAGAGAGGAGGAGGAGGTCGCTTCACGTATCAAAAGTTAAAAACTCCTTTGTGTACTTGGAAGAGCAAGGCCAATATTCCCTCCGGCTTATGCGCCAAACGGGGGATGTGGTGGATCCCGAGAGGCACTACAAATTTCTTTTGCAGTGCACTGAATAAGCCCTCTTAATTTAGTTCATAGTTTGGTTTCGTTTTGTTTGGTTAAGCTAACATTTATTATTTTTATACGGACTATTCATCGTAACATTTTATATTAATTGTTTTGGGTATAGGGTTTTATTCAAAATCTAAAAAATGCTTTTTAATAGCTTTTTAGCCTTGAAGTGCCTCTTTTTAGAAGCTCTTAACTTTTGGCTCAATCAAATTAAATGGAACCAAACTGTAAATGAAGGAGGGCCTTAATTCAACTACTAAAAGCCAGCGAAGGGACTGTGCCGTCAAGCTTTATATGTGAAGCCCCCCTAGCGCAAGAAAAGTTTCGAGCTCCTGCTTGCCATGACAGGAAAGGTTGTTCAACGATGCAGTCCAAGTTTCTTTTGTAGTGCAGAGTGATGATCTTGATGATGTTGTCACAGCAAGCTAGCGATCGATGCAGCAATACCACTAGGAGAGGGAGGAGGAGGAGAGGAACCGGAGCGGGTACATCTGTGGAGCCGTCTGATATATCACTCTCACTACTCTCATGCATGATGAGTTGGTGGTGTACTACCTCCGTTTTTTTTAGTTTGACGCCTTTGACTTTTAAGCACGTCTTTGACCATCTTATTCAAAAATTTAGTGCAAACATGCAAAAAAATAAATCATGATTAAAGTATCTTTATTGATAAATAAAATCACAACAAAATAAATGATATTTACATAATTTTTTGAATAAGACGAATGGTCAAAGATGTGTTCAAAAGTCAAAAGCGTCAAACAAAAAAAACGGAGGGTGTATCATTGTAGTTTATTTATATCATATGTATGTATATATGCAATGCACATATGCATGCTCGTTTCAGCTGCTCTTGTTGCGTAAGCTTTCTTATAGATGAGAGATCCATGAATGCATGCTGATCAGATCAGTGTACGCATATATGTATGACAATTTTCTATCTGAGCTGGTCGCATGTATAACTTTATTGCTGCATTCAGATGCAACAGTCTGGACCTCGACACCATCCTACATGACTTCCCAGCCGAAAGAACGTCCTTCCCCATTAAATATATGGGCATCCCACTTTTCATCAGAAGACTACGACACGTTCACTTCCAGCCCTCATCGACAAAATCGGAAATTGGCTGGCAGGTTAGAGAGGTCGTCTCATGTGTAAAGGAGGGAGGCTTACTCTGCTCAAAGCGGTTCTCTTGGCCCTGCCGACCTATGTTCTCTCCGTCATCGCCCCCCCACCCCCAACCTCGGTCATTAAGAAAATTGACCAAATTGACCAAATGAGCATGGCTTTGGAGCGGATCTGCTATCCGGGGGCTCCACCCAGGGTCAACTGGGGTTTGGTCTGCTCGCCTACCAAGTTTGGGGGCCTTGGGGTTTTATTCAAAGTCTAAAAAATGTTTTTTAATAACTTTTTAGCCTTGAAGTGTCTTTTTTTAAAAGCTTTTAACTTTTGGCTCAATCAAATTAAATGGAACCGAACTGTAAACGAAGGAGGGCCTTAATTCAACTACTAAAAGCCAGCGAAGTGACTGTGCCGTCCAGCTTTTATATGTGAAGCCCCCCTAGCAAGAAAAGTTTCGAGCTCCTGCTTGCCATGACAGGAAAGGTTGTTCAACGATGCAGTCCAAGTTTCTTTTGTAGTGCAGAGTGATGATCTTGATGATGTTGTCACAGCAAGCTAGCGATCGATGCAGCAATACCACTAGGAGAGGGAGGAGGAGGAGGAGAGGAACGGGAGCGGGTACATCTGTGGAGCCGTCTGATATATCACTCTCACTACTTTCTCATGTATGATGAGTTGGTGATGTATCATTGTAGTTTATTTATATCATATGTATGTGTATATGCAATGCACATATGCATGCTCGTTTCAGCTGCTCTTGTTGCGTAAGCTTTCTTATAGATGAGAGATCCATGAATGCATGCGGATCAGATCAGTGTACGCATATATGTATGACAATTTTCTATGTGAGCTGGTCGCATGTATAACTTTATTGCTGTGCGTGCCTGCATCTACAAGGGGGAATATCGATATATACTTTGTCTAATGCGTCAAACCACGTAGATGAGCCACTGCATGCGCTGCAGGAAAACGAAGTGTTTTCGTCGGTCGAAAGTAATTTCGTCGGCTTAGAAAAACCGATGAAAATAAGTCCATAATTTCGTCGGTTTTGGAAAACTAGCAAAAATAAGGTTGTAATTTCGTCGGTTTCCTGAAACCGATGAAAATATATGTTTATTTCGTCGGTTCCGGCCGTCGAAATTAAAGTGATGCCGCCTCGTGAAACTTCGGGCGCGCGATGAGATAGCAGTAATTTCTTCGGCTCCGGCCGACGAAATTAAGGTGCCGCCTCTCTCGTAAATTTGGGCAATGACATGGCAGTAATTTTGTCGGCCCAGGTGTTAATTTCGTCGGTTTGGGCCGACGAAAATAAGGCCCATTTATCCCCCACCCGGCCCGACTACTTGCTCCCCACTTTTGACCTAGCTAGCCACCACCACCCTGCTCCCTAGCCCCGCGTGCCGCCGCCGCCTCCCCACTCCCACACGTCGCCCTCCGCCGCGTGCATGCCGCCCTGCACCGCGCGCCGCCCCCGCGCCAGCTGTCGCTGGCTGAGATGCGGAGAGCAATGGGGATCGTCGACAATCTGATCGAGGAGAGGCCAAGGTGCTCACCATCTGGTGGGTTCTCTTCATCTTCGCCATCTCCTACTTCCTCACCCATGAGCACGTGCGCGCCCTCTCCCACCCTCTCCCTACCTCTCTCTCTCATTCGCCGCCCCAATTTTCTCCTCCCCTGCAAGGATGGACCAGCACGACCTTGGGTTGGATTGCTTGGGCTGGATTGGCCTGTAGTTTGATGCTTTTCTGCACCGCGCGCTTGCGATTGTTGCTACGTTAGAATGTATTGGCTAGAGATTTCTTGTACCTGATTCTGTAGATGTTGGAATTGCGAGTGAATTCGGTGGATAATGCCTTCAAAAGCTAGTAAATTTTTGTTAGTTCAATAACTACAGCTTTCGTACGTTTTCTTCATCCTACCTGTGTGCTCCATGATCTTTCTTATCACGAGCATAATCTATCCTATCGCGAGTAGTTCTGGCAACAATCACGAGGGGATTTCTCAGCTGCTAGGTTCTGCTTTCTTTGATTTAGTCACTGCTTGTAGCGGTGGTGTTGGAACATGACATCATTAGTATGGAAGCTCGCTTGTTTCGAGCAAACTGCTTTGGACCTCAAATTTGTGTGTTCTACCATATTTTAGCATGGATTTTGTTGGTTTAACCCCTATTTTCGTCGGTTTATGGCCGATGAAATTACGACGGATTCCTGTAGTGATGGCACATGGATTACAGGCAGTAGTACTACGGTCTTATACATTTCAGCTTACCGTAGCGTAGCGTAGCGTTTCTGAAAAATTTGAGAGTCTTTAAAGAGAGATTTAAATATTATAAAAAAATAATTAAAAAATAGTTTTATAGGATCTTTAAGAGTACTACTAAAAACTTGAGAAAAATCATTACAAATTATTACACCAAGTAGGCTATATAAAAAAAATAAATTTTACTGAAACGCTACGCTACGCTACACTAAGCTAAAATGTACAAGGCCTACACTAACTTTGCAGTTCTTTTTTCTGCAGTACCTCGACGTGACATGATCGTTATGGCCAACCTAGCTAGAAACGTTTGGTCGACGGCTTTCTTACAGGCTGTTTATCATTTGGTTTTATGGTGGACGACGTGATGCTGGCCGTCGAGAGTCTCTTTGGCTGTCAAAAACGTTGTGTTTTTCCTACAGTGGTTACAAAATTTTGAGCACGATCTCAAAATCAAAATTTAATTACATACATATCTAAGTTTATTTTTTTTGTATTTGATGTATCTTTATTTTTTCTAAGAATACCATAATCCTCTAGGCATTAAATATAATTGTTTGTGGCAGACAATTAGCACTCGAGCAACTCACCACGCGAATCGCTGAAATTCTCGACGGCTAAAGCCATCGAGAAAAATACAAATCGAGACAGAGTAATATCGACAGCCAGCTGTCGAGATTTGGCCGTCGAGAAAGCAGGGTCGAGAGAGATAACCTTTCTCGACGGCTCGGCCGTCGTGATTAGTCTGTCTCGATGGCAGCACGAAAACCGTCGAGATACATGCACCGGACAGGCACGACATGATCGTCGAGCCTTTCTCGATTGTTCTTAAGCAGGCCGTATGCCGGCCCAGCCCACTAGTTATTCACGACGGCCAACCGCCGTCGAGATAGCCTCTCCGCAGGAAAGGACGGCGCTCGCCGGTGGGGCCAGGAATGTTATTCACGACGGCTGAAGGCCGTCGAGATAGATTCTCCTGCGGTCCCGGCAGCGCTTGATCTGGCAGGTGGGCCATGAATCTGTCTCGACGGCCAGGATGTAGCTGTCAAGACTAGTAAAAAAACTGCAAATTTTTTTTATGAAAATTTGTAAAAATCACAATAATTTTGCAGTCACTACTGCACCCAGCAACAGCAGTAGTTGCAACCTGCAAATCCAAAATAGTCCCCGCATTTAAATTTCCCACAATTTCACAAATACACATAGATCACAAACATCGCATCACATAGATCACAAACATCGCATCACATACATCGTATCACATAGATCACAAACATCAAATCGACAATCAGAAACATCTAATAAACATTCACAAACATCGTAATGACAGTATGAACACCATGAACACAATAAAACAAACATTGATCATGGCTGTCGTGGTGGCGTCCCGAAGAGCTGCTCCGCGAGGTTGGCGGCCATGTTTCCTGAGCCGTCGTCGCCCTGCTGCGTCTTGAGGAGGTGGCACAAAGGACGGAGGCGTAGACATCGCAGAACCCGAACCTTTCGAGATTTTTCAATTAGTAAGTTGACATATATGTACTATGCGATAGTGTATTGATTTTGCATATAAGACTTACCGCTGGATCACGAAACCAGGGACGCTCGACGTTCGGGTAGTTGGGCGTGGGGACGTAGGCCGGCTGGGTCCCGTAGGTCCCCGGTGGTGCCGTCTGTACAGGGTAGCCGCCCTGCCCAACATAGGAGCCTGGAGGGGCTGGGTGGCTACCTTACACGGCCAGGCCACCTGTGTAGGGACCCGCAGTCCCCACCTGACTCGAGGAGCTGCCCGCAAGCCCCGCGTGACCACTTGGACCGACCTACACATATATTTGATTTTGTTAGTACAAATGATAAGATATGCATCTATAAAAAATAGTTGAAGCGCGAATGCGTTACCCCAGCGACGAACGCCTCGAGCTGTCGAAGCTTTCTGTCGTAGTCCTCCTGCACGGCTCTCAGACTCTCCTGCATCGCTCTTAGCATTTCTCTATCATGAGCCCGCTCCTCCTCGTGCCTCTTCTGCTGCTGCTCCCTCTCCCTCTGCAGGCGCTCCTCGAACTGGCGACGGGTCTCACCGCCGCTCTAGCTAGCCCGTACATCGGGCATATACTCTAAAGACCTGCAACATGCATAATATAGCAGTCAGTTTTGCAATCATAATATACGAGTGTACGAAAGAGATCTTACTGTAGGTGGTCGCTACCGATCGCCAGACGCCCGTAAGCCTTGCCCCCCCATGTGCTTATGAATCACATGAGGATCTAGGGGAGCCTCCTCTGGATTGCTCTCCTCCCCGTGCTCCCCTCTATAAGCGTCCTTATAACGCTTCTACATGTCGTTGTGATAGTCAAAATCAAACAAATAACCAAACGGAGATAGTTGTATTGACTAATCTAGTCGACACTTACCAAACGGAGATAAGCATGGGGATCCAAGGTCGGTTGTCCACCAGGCGGCGCCTTTTTCGTGTGGGCCTGCTTCCACACGTCCATCGAGCTTGGCCTAACCCTCGTCTTCGCCAACTAAATTGTAATATGACCGACATGTGTTAGTTCAAAAATCTAAAGTGAAGACAAGTAAAAACTTTTTATTACCAGTTTCTTCCCCAACTGTGCGATGGACCACCTCCCAGTGTTTGATTTGTAGTCATTCACGCCCCTGTTCTTCTTTGCCTTCTCGGACTTCCCCTTCCACTCGGAGCTGTCCCACTTCCTACCTATAGCCTCCCAGGCGTCCTCCTGACACCACTCAGGACGGACCTGGTTGTACTGACTGGCAGTCAAGTACAACTGACGAGCAGCCTGGGCGGTGAGGTTTTGCTGCTCCTGTCTCCTACAAAAAAGGGAAATGTGGAAATTAGAAATGAACACATAAAACTTAAATGTATTGTGAGGTTAGGCTGCTCACCTGTGATACTTCTAAACGGCTGAGACACGGGCATTGGATATCATGTCCTGTACCCTCTGCTTCGCCATCCTCTCGATGACAGGAGCGAAGTCAGTCTGCTGAAGTCCCTCCTGCGGAGCGAACCTGAGCTGAAGTAGGATATAACAACAGATATAGTTAGAAGCTAAAATAAATAAATGAACCTGAGTTATTATGTATCTTACCCAAAACTCGCGGATAACCTGATCCGCGGCAGTACTATCCCCATGCGGGGCTAGCCTATAGTCATCCCAGCTGTACGCTAGTCTTGCTGTCCCATCCTGGGTTATTAGCCCAGGATAGTACTGTCGCGCCAGGGTGCCAAGCGTTATCCCGGGCTGATGCCTCTCGTTGACATCCACGGTAGACATGTTGCTACACATTAAACAATAAATGTGACATGTTTATATAATTAAAATCGAAAATGGTACAGAAATAATTTGCTACAAAAATATGTACCTGTCACCGTCAATCTGGATTGCTGGTCGTCCAGACTGCTGAGGCGGTGCGTCCCTCACCCTGTTTGGGCCCCTTTTCCTCCTACTTCCCTGAGAGGACGACCCTCCCTGGCTATCTCCAGCCCCAGATGCACTAGCTCCACTCCCCTAAGTCAGAGCGAGCTCCTGCTCGGGCTCAGAGGCCTCCTCCTCCTCCTCCGCATGCTGCGAAGGGTTGACGAACCTATGCGGCGGCATATCCTGCATTTAAAAATTAAAGAATAGTTAGTCAAATAAATAATGTAAATCTTGATAAATAATTAAAATTAAGATATTTTAGTACGCACATGTAACCTCGGATATTTATAAAATCTAGCAGTAATTATCGTCGACATCCATAATATCTTCGTTTAACGATCCCACGACATCCGGGTCTTCTTCAACCTCATGTTCTTCTTCTTCTTCTTCGACATCCGGGTCTTCAATTGCTTGTAATTCGTCAAGTCTCGACCCAATATCGACTACCATTGTGGTGTTCAGTCGGTGATCCTGTGTTGGACCCTCGTAATCATCGGTTGTTGGGTCTAACAATCTGCCTGGCCGACGAACCTTAAACACAACCCACCACGACTTCAAATCTTCCTTAACACTGCCTTTTATAGGTTTTTGGCATGGATAGGGGAGATAATACACCTGTTCTGCCTGGTTTGCGAGAATGAATGGATCGTATCCTTTAAGTCTGGAAGTGTGCTTTACCTCAACCAAGCCAATGTCATGCTTACGTCGGACGCCATCATATGGATCAAACCACAGACAACGAAATAGAACTACTGAGAGCTCTTTACTTCCTTCGAATACCAGTTCGATTATCTCTTCGATTATACCGTAATAATCAACCCCATCCTCCCCCTGGCATAAGACACAACTGTTTACTGATCGCAAATCAGGTTTTGACTGCTCATGTGTGGAGGAACGGAATCGAAAACCGTTTATATCGTAACGGTTATGAACTTTCACAGATCTTATGCATCCACGTGACATTTGACGAAGATCATTATGTAAACTAGCATCAATAGCAGCTTGTTTCCAAAACCATGCTAAGAAATTCGGCCGCCCATGTCCAGCACCCGTTCGCAAGAGTTGGGTTCTATCACCAGCAGATGGCTGTCGACTCCCTTTCCATTCGACTCAGACAAATTCGTCTCGTACAGCTGCCAACTCTTCGATGTTGTCGAATATATATAACAATGCGACAACTCGTTCAACCCTAGATAAGTCTCGAGTCAGATGCTTACCTACCGCCCGGCCTTGCACCTGAAAAATTCTTAACTCAGACTGAACTCTTCGATCGATGCCTTGACACTATCTCGACGGCCTGTTATCTTTAGCCGTCGAGAAACATCTATTTCGACGGTTTGTGCTGACTACCGTCGTCAATTGTCCTATGTCTCGACGGTGTTTTTGTAGGCCATCGAGAATGATGTGTATCTTGACGGCCAGTGTAGCACTTCCTCTTTGGTGGTCAACTTAGCTTAGTTAATTTTTTAAAAAAAATAAAAAATTCTTTGGTGCTTCGTAATGGCTAATATTGTTTACGACATGAAAATCTACCATCAAGAAAATTCGTATGCTCAAATTATATTTGCAAACGGAGTTGCCTATGTAAGGGGCTATATCGGGCAGAGTATTAGTTAGCGTTCTATATAGTTTTATGAAATACGGGTCACAGGGATATCATAATTTTCAAATAATGAACCATTGAGTCGGAAAACCATTGTACATAGATCATTGCGTTGGAATGTAACAAAATATTCCACTTTTACAAAATTTAAATACAATTTTTTAGTTTTAAATATATATACATATATTTTACCAAACATTAATTATAAATAAAAATTATTTTAAAAATTAGTATGCAAAAAAATAACATCTTGTGCCATTATATATTTTCCCAAAATTTGGGACTGCATCATATTTTATTTTTAATTTAAGTTCATTTTTAATTAAATTGCTAAATAAACAACTCTGCAAATTATGAAAAATATTTACAAAACGAAAAAATTCAATGGGCCAGCCTACCAATGGAGCATGAACTATTCTCAACGGCCAAACACTGGCCGTCTAGATTAATTCACTCTGATGGGTCGGCCCATAATTTATTCACGACGGCTGAGTGTCAGCCATCGAGATAGAGTCTTCCGGCCTTCACGAAAAAACAAAAAAAAACGAGGGCGCGGGCGTCTACGACCTTATCTCGACGGCTTTTTTTTTGCCATCGATATTACTTACTCTTTGTCGACGGCATATATTTGGCCGTCGAGATAAGGTAGTCTGTCTCGACGGCTGATATTGGGCCGTCGAGAAAGATTTTGGCCGTCGAGATTTCGCGCGATTCCTGTAGTGACTTAATCATGCATATATGTGTACATACAACTAACAAATGAATTCTCTGATCGTATCTAGCTATCATATACAATATAATTAACATATATGTTGCTAGCCTTGTTAGGCATGCACTTTTGGGACAAGTAGCAGTTTTTCCTTGCGGTGCACCGTCAACGAAAACCCCTCTTTCATATCAATGCCCTTCTCTTGCATCCCTGCCGGGAGTTCCCAGTCAAAATGGAACATGAGGTTTCCAAGCATGATCTCAAGAGTGGATATCGAAAAGTTAAGGCCAGGACACATCCTTCGTCCAGCACCAAATGGTAGGAATTGAAAGTCGCTCCCCTTGAAATTGATGGATGTATCCATGAACCTCTCAGGCTTGAACACCTCGGCATCCTCCCATATGCTTGCATCCCTGCCAAGAGCCCAAGCATTAACAAGCACCGGTATTTTGGCGGGAACCTTGTATCCGTCGATGTGGATGTTGTCCATGGAGAGGTGGGGTGCAAGGAGTGGTGCTGGGGGATGCAGACGGAGTGTCTCCTTGATGACGGCCTTGAGGTAGCTCATGCTGGCAAGGTTGTCTTCGGTCACTATCTCTTGTCCTTTTGGTACGCTGCTCCTCAGCTCCTCTTGTAGCTTCAACATGGCACTTGGATTCCTTAGGAGCTCAGCCATGATGAACTCTAGGACTAGGTAAGATGTGTCCGTTCCTCCGAAAAATATGTCCTGCAAGTGCAAGGTTGGACGTACGTACGTTAATTCTAAAATCAAAATGGTGACTTTCGCGTGCATACAATGACAGAGAAAGAAAACAGTATTTAAGGGCTTGAATTGAATCTTGATGCATGTGTGCATGCATGCACTTACTATGAGGATAGCCTTGATGTGGTCTCTGGTGAGGCCATATTCTTTCTGATGAGACAGCAGAACTTGAATAAAGTCAGGCTCCCGTTGGTGATCGCCTTGGCCTTGGTAGTCGTCGATCACCTTGTCCAGCAGCTCGTCCCACCTCTTCCTCACCTTATCTGCTCTCGCGCAGATGGCTCTCTTGATGAAGCCGACCCGGAGCAACCCCGGGAAGTAGTCCTCCGCGTTGTAGCCGCCGATGAGCTTCGCCGTCGCGTCGAGCAGCTCCCGGAAGAGCCTGCCCCGGCCGTCCACCTTGAAGAACTGGCCGGACACGGCGCGGCACATGATGTCGGTGGTGAAGGAGTAGAGCAGCTCGCTCATGTCTAGGGTCTCGCCGGCGGCGGCGGCGGCGGCGACCTTGGCCATGTTGAGGCGCACCTCCTCCTGCCGGCCGGGGCGGTAGGACTGCACCTTCTTGACGGTGAGGAGGTGGGTGGTGAGCAGCTTCTTGGCCTGCCGCCAGTGCCCGCCGTAGACGGCGAAGGCGACGTCGACGGAGCCGGTGAGGAGGGCGTCGGCGACGGTGGACGGCGGCCGCGAGGCGAAGGAGTGGTCGTGGGTGCGGAGCACGGCCTCGGCGGCGCGCGGCGACGACACCACCAGGCAGCGCACGGAGCCGAGGTGGATGAGCATGTAGTCGCGGCCGTACTTGTGGGCGAGGCGGCGGAGGCTGACGTGGGGGAGGAGGCCGACGAGGTGGAGGTGGCCGACGATGGGCAGCCGCGGCGGCGAAGGAGGGAGACGATCGCCATGGCTGCTGCCGGCCGGTGATGGCCTTGCTGTGATCACCACGACGACGAGGAGCGAGAAGAGGAGGAAGAGGAAGAGCAACATGATCTGTGGAGGCGTCGTGTCGCTCTCATTCTCGTATGCATGAACAATGAGTTGGTGTAGGAGGTGATCACTCGTTTGGTGCATTTCGTCTGTGTGTGTGTGTGCGTGTGTGCATATACACTCCTATATCGCATGCATGCGTTCGTTTCAGCTGCCTGCAAGGCTGCAATAGCATGCTACTCCGTACTCCTTTATAGCTATGCATGAATGCACATGAGACCGACCAAGGAATTGTACAATTAATTGTGTGCAATTAATTGTAGGTGGCGCAGCCATCCACGACGTACCGAATAAAGCCGTAGCCGCCTGAGCAGCATGGGGTCAAAGTCAAGCATTTCCATATGGAGACCAAGGATGGAATTGGTGGGCAAAGTCAAGTCGACGTTATAATAATGCGCTGCGCGCGGTAAGATCTGGAGCATTCAGATACATTTGCCGCTCTTAAACTTTACCAATTACGAATTTCCTACTCATGAGGCATGGGGGCGCGTGGCATGACTCATATATATATATCATTCACAGGCATAGAGAACACCAAATCTTTAAATGTCAATCTTAATTTACATAGGCAAATCCTGAAATATTCGGTAAATTAAGTTTTGTGAGGTATGCTTGTAGAAATATAACTTTACAAAAAAATTGCCATTAATTATCTATTGAAAAATTGCCATTAATTATCTATTGAGAGAAACCACACCACTGCATTTATATATTGTTAATTTGTGGCATTTTTAACTGTTGAAACCATGATGCATATCAGGCGAAAAGTAGACCCAGTGATCGACCTCTACTGCTTTTCCTCTAGTTAAAAAATGCATGTCATGGTCATGAAGAAATCAATGATTGTGATAGCCACCAACTCAGTAGAACGGTTTTTTCAATATTACATGTTTTCCATATAGTTTCCTCGTACTAGGCTTACTCATCATTTCTCCAAATTCTTAAAAAATCTCATCTTATCTCATCCTCCCTCCTTCCGGTTGTCGTGTTCAACATCGGTGGCCTCCCCCATTGCTGATTAGACCATCACTGCCGCATATTGTAAAATCCTCCTCGACCACCCCACACACGTGGTGAGATGATCTCAACGCCACAATAAGTATCGAAGTCGCAACAATTGAGGTGGGGGAGGTCAGCCGGCATAACGAGGCATGGTTTGTGAGGTGGTCATAGTATCCGGCAACCGATGGTTAGGATCGATCCGGCCAAGTCTTGGGGCTCGCCAGCTCTGGCGAAGTACGAACTTACGTCGGTACGGTTCAACTGGTGCTACATGGTGAAAACTCCCCACTTGCTCCTATATCCCCATTCCTCAATCGGTCAATCGATACCTAAATCTTTGGTCATCTAGTCAATTGACAATCGATTAATGAATTAATGATGTGTGGTTGTCACAATCGGTTGTAGAAACTTGAACAATTTTGAAGAAAATAATTGTGATTGTGTATTTTCTATATTTCAAATACCCATTCAGTGGGTCTGGTCCGCCGTGGTAATTAAGCAACGATCCAACCTTGGGGAGATGCATGAATGAAGTATCTTATATGAGCAATTTTGACATTCTGCACAGCATTTTTTTCCATAATTATATGTTTCGATTTTTCTCTAAATTAATCCAACCGGTGCAGCAGTAGCAGTAGCAGTACATAATTATATGTTTCGATTTTTCATAGCTTGTTCTTTATCTCTTTTCATAGCAGTACAATAACATTTGTGAGCAGTACAAATGCATTGCATGTACTCCAATAATTTGTATCCATTGGCCCACCACCTGCCTGGGTCAACCATTCACTTGTTTGATGTTTTCCAACCATGGTGGGCCCACCACCAATTGACATGCACCGACGAAGGAAGGTTGCTAGGGTCAAACAAAGTTGGCCCACAGAACTTTCCACTACAGCTTTCTTTTCTCCGTCGTTGGACTTAATTTGGAGAAGAATACACATGAATGAAGATGATGCCGTTTCTTTTAAAACCACCGTAAACATACAAAGAACACGGGTGAATAATTTTTAACAACTAAAGAAGGAAATTACCTAGAGTGACTTGAGGCCAAAAACAATACACAGTGGCTGTACTCAAGGATCAGAAGAAAAAAAAGATTTTCTTTTCTTGTTCGGGATGATGCAAGACAAGTTAATTACCCCCTCAGTTTTTAAAAACATGTCACTGCTGATTTTTGGACAGACGTTTGTCCATTCATCTTATTCAAAAATTTATTACAGTTAAATATGTGAAAATATATGTCATACCTAAAATATTAAGTCAACAATGACATGTTTTTAAAAGCGGAGTGAGTAGCATGCTACCTTGCACCACCAACCAAAGAAAATCAATGCCAAAATTAAGGAGGTCTCCCTGATTTTTATACTGTTTTAGAGTGAAAGTATGTTAATTCGTAGAGATAGTTATTAAAATTGCACTATTCTCAATTTTGTTTGTCTCGATCATATAATCGAAAAGGTAGGAAAGATCGTGTTGGACGTTGAATCCTGATGTGGTTTCCATACAATTTTATACTTCAGATCAAATTGCGACCTTGCTCTTTCCCAAAACCTCGGAATCTCAGATCAATTTTGTTTAGTACTGCACGTGCTTCCCTAAAACAGCGAAGAGCAAGCATCGAAGGGTATAGTTTCTCAAAACAAATACTCCAATATCGAAGGGTACAATTAAGCTGTCTGCTTAATTCGCCTACGAAAGTAAAGCCGTTCTAGTTCTAACACGCGTGTTATGTGTTATGAATTTTGACTTTTATGCATTCTGTTGTTGGACATGCAACCTTTAATTACGGCGGGGACAACAGTCTCTAGTCTGCTGGTCAACCCACCAAGCTTAGCGATCGACGTGTATAGTGTAGACTAATTAAGCTAGCTAGCTGTGCATATGAACAAATTAAGCTTAATTTACTGGTAAGAAGGTGGGCCCACACCGACCCCTGTTGCCTTGCTTGTTTGTAATTTCTTCGGGACGTGCTAGCGACTCGAGAGTGATTGGGTGGAAGACCGAAGAGAAGATAACGATGATGACATGCACAGACCTTAAATACGTTTAATGCATGTGTACAACGCTAATGGATGCTCGACCTAGATTTTTATGGCTGCTGGGCCACAGCTCGACCTACATTTTTATGTCCTCTAATAACAGTTGTTGACCATATAGACCAATTTGAACCGGCATACATCTAATTAATCCTGTCTTTTAAATGTTACATACCTATGACTAGAGCTGGGCAAACGGGCCGTACCCAAACGGGCCAGCCCGGGCACGGCCCGAAAAAACAGGCCCGCGGCACGGCCCGGCACGGATATTTGATGGGCCGGGCCGGCACGGCCCGAAATGGCGTGCCGGGCCGGGCCTCAAAACTAGGCACGGCGTGCCGCCCGGCCCGGCCCGACTGTACGGGCCGTGCTTGGGCCGGCCCTGCCCGAATAGAGGCACGGGTCAGTATTTTATATTTTGCGTGATCTTTCATTCCTCAAATCAATTTATGTTCAATATGAAAGTTGTAGATAATGTCGAGACACATCTTTTTCATGTAGACAAGTTTTTCATCTGAGCAACGTATGATTTTATAAAAAATATTTTTGTCGCTGCCTGCTTTCTGGCCGACGGCACTGTCCTCGGTAATTCGCAATTTTCGAGGTCTTATGCTGCTCATATGAATTTAGGCTGAACACGAAAGTTGTAGATAATTTAGAGACGCATCTTTTTTGTATAAACAACTTTTTCATTTAAACAACGTATGAATTTTTAAAAAATTATTTAGCCTGCTGTTTTTGTTACTCGTGCCGTGCTCGGGCCGGCCCGGCCCGGAGCCGACCCGCCGTGCTTTTGGGCCGTGCCGGGCCTAGATTTTGGCACTCCGTGCCAGCCCGGCACGGCTTGAAGTGCTGGCCGGGCCGTGCCGGCCCAGCTTTGCACCGGCCCGAGGCACGACTGGCCTGGGCCGTGCCGGCCCGGCACGGCCCAACTCCCACCTCTACCTATGACTGAGCATAGTGTTTTGTTGTAAGAAATTAAGGGAAGGGAATGGAAATTGAAAGGTATTAATTGTAAAACCTCTTCATTAATTGGTTAGCGGTAAGGGGATGGGAATTTATATAACTTAAATTAAAGGGACACTTTTCTAGGTCACCCTAGGGAGTTTGATACCGACTCACTCACGCCCCATCACATTCTCACCTCTTGCCGAACAAACCCAAAGGGAGTTACGATCACACACGCCCATTTTACGTTTGATAGGTATTACTTAATCAATAGATATTAAAAAAGTTGAAAAATCTATCTATACTTAGCTAAGGAGTAAAATCACACGCATCTATTTTTTGTTTGATTGGTTTAATCAATAAGTATTAAAGAAGTTAGAAAAATTGTCTACACTTAGCTAAAGAGTTCCTGCTTTATCTTAATAGTTGGTCATAATTGGGCGCTTCTTCCTCCCCTCCCCCTTCTTCCCTCCTCTCAAACCCTACTGTGTCGAACACCACCCACTAACGGCCACTACTCGGGCCATGGGCGACCACAAAGAAGCAGCTTCGGCATGTCAGCCAGCTTGGCATGATGAGGTTCAACATGGTGTTATCTCTCACCTTCATTACAACCGACTCGGGCACCACTTCTATTCCACTAGCAGCGACTACGTACTGCCCGAGCCACGTATGACCACGACAGCAATCGAGGGCACATGTCGCCATGGTTTGTGTATTGGCCCTCTAGTGATCGGCGGCGGTAGGGTGGTGGTCAGCTCGACCGGGTTGGAGGAGAGAGAATGAGGAGGGGGAGGGCGCGCGAGAGAGAAAGAAGGATCTGATTGATTTTTTTTTTCCAAAAAATTCGCAAAGGACCAAGTGGTAGAGAGTGGGGGTTGTGCACGGATCTTCGAGAATGACCAATGGTTTAGATACGACGAGCACTCATTAGTTAAGAGAAAAAGCATTGTTATAAAAAGTTAAAAGGTAGGAAAGATCGTAACGAACACCGAACCCTGCGGTTTTCGTACGATTTTCCTTTAGATCAAATTGCGATCTTCCTCTTTCCCAAAACCTTGGAATCTCATATGAGATAAAGTTTAATACTACACGTGCTTCCTAAAACAACAAAGAGCAAGTATATTGAAGGGTATAGTTCTCAGAACAAATACAACCTCCTTTTTTTTTATTTGGCGTCTTTGACTTTCGGATACGCCTTTTACCATATGTTTTATTTAAAAATTTAGTGCAAACATGTAAAAATATAAGTCATGATTAAAGTAACTTTAATTATAAAATAAATCATAATAAATTAAATAATATTTATATATTTTTTGAATAAGATAAATAGTTAAAAGCGTGTGCAAAAGTTAAAAACGTCAAGAAAAACCCGAAGGGAATAATATTGAAGGGTACAATTAAGCTGTCTACTTAATTCGCCTACGAAAGTAAAGTCGTTCTAACGCGCGTGTTATGAATTTTGACTATTATACATTCTGCTGTTGGACGTACCCTTTAACTACTGGGATAAAAGTCTAGTCTGCTGATCAACACACCAAGCGACGTGTAGACTAAGCTGTGCATCGATAAAAGTCTCTAGTCTGCTGTTAATTTCTTTGGGACGTGCTCGAGAGAGATTGGGACGGGGGAGAAGAAATTGATGATGACACAGACCTTACATAGCAACCAGATGGCACCACAAGTATATGATTTGGTAAATGCCTTTTACCTTCTATGATAATTTAGAATGTGACTTGTTCTGTTTAAATGGGAAACGATTAGAAATCATTATCTGTTTTTTGGTATCTAGGTTTCTTATTAACTATTGTCTTCCATTTGTTAACCACTAAGGACATCTTCTAATTTGGATGTTTTGTATATTGGATTTGATCAATTGGCAAAAAAAAAAAGGAACAGCGTTATTGTTGATGAATAGTGTGAGACCATGTTTCGCGATCTCCGTTGTTAGAAGTTGGTGTCGAATATATGTACAAATAAGCTACATGGACTCTGTGTTATAAAATACAGGATAGGTTAGAGTAGTAATCGAACTCTTGTCTGATCTCCACTATTAAAGAGAGGCGACCCTGGACATCCACTATTAAAGAGAGGCGAGTCTGGTGTAACCATTGTAACCATTGTAATGACATCGCAGGAGGTCGTGGCCGGCTGTGTTGTTGGGGAGGAGCGCTCATAATTATTGCCCCACAGATGTAACCTAAGAGGTGAACTGCGTTACTAAATACCGTGCCTCCGGTGTCGTTTCTAGATTGCATTATGTCCGGTTTTCTAACAAGTGGTATCAAAGCTTTGGTTGGTGATGCGGATGATCTAGAGGAGGCTTGAGAATTATATATGCATACACGCATGCGCCGAAGGAAAATGTCAGGTTCGGTGCAAGGTGGAGCATGTCGGCGATCTATGGATCGATTGGTGGTGTCGGAAACTCCATGTGACCCACCCACCAAGTTTGGTTAGCTAACCAACCCACCAAGTCACCCACCTTGCTGAGATTTGTGCCAAAAAAAATCCTTTTATGCATAAAAAATGAATGGACGGCCGGATCTTTCTGGAACGCACGATCGGACGGCTGCGAACGAACGGGGCAACGTGGCACAGCGAGATGCGACACGTGGCGTCGGGTGGGAGCTGAAACCCAGCTTTGTATATTTAAGATTCCTGATCACTGGTCGGGTCGGGTTTCACACATACATTATAGAGTAGTACTCCCTTCGGTTGCATAACACTTGTCGTTTTGGACATTGACACGGTATTAGAAATGCAACTTTGATCATCAATTGCTAATGAAATTTATTTCCAAAATCTGCAAAAATATGATATTGTGAAAGTATTTTTCAAGACGAATTTATATATATGATTTTTATGTACACAATACAAATAGTTTAAAAGATTTTCCTAGATAAAGTATGGAACTAGAGGGAGTAGTAAATCTAAATAACATAATACTAGACAACCAATACAATATATTTTGCCCTGCATTGAACTATGTCATCCATCTGGTTCAGATGCACCATATATTAAAGAGTGCCTTAGAGCATATTTAATCTTCATAGGGCGATATTAGATATCTTGCACCGTCCGCTTAGTTCTTTTTGAAGGATTGATGGCAACCTCGTCGATGCACCTTACTAGGCCTAAAAAATACAATTGAGAACTTATATATAAGGTGAATGGACAATCTAACGAATTTATGCTGTTTGAAGCAGTATTCACAGGCATGAGTAATGCTAAACCTGATATGAGCTACCAGTTTGTTCTGAGCAACCCATCCACACACTTTTCAGGGATAAAATATGATGTATGAACAACTCAAAAGGGAAACCAGTAGATAAATAACAACAAGAAATGGCATGGAATTTCTGCTATCATGGATACAGCACAGCCCACAAATACAGCTGCACCAGCTAGAACATAACCTGTCGATAAATAGCCACTAAATACTACATGATCAAGTCTTTGATTAATCTTCCTATAAGCAAAGGTGATGCTAGCTAGATTATCCTACAAACAAAGTTGATGCTATACACTATGAAACTGCAGGGCAAAGAATCTCAATCAACAGGAGCATATACGCACATCATCTATCATCTATTTATATTAAGGGTGAATCACAATTCACAAGACGTTTTAGTTATCCATTCCAACTTCCAAGCAAGACAAGAGAAACAAATTAAGCAGCAGTCATGTGTCAGGCAGTAAACAGCCAAACAGGGGTGCTACTGCTATATGAACATCGTGAGCTCCTTGTTACCTGCCACCTGGTGAGCTGTTGAGGTAGTTGCAAAAGTCCAGACAGCAGACAGCAGACGGTTTGTTCATTGTCATTGCCGGTATATAGTGCCCAGACAGCAGATCACGGTTTGTTCATTGCGGTATAGCTATATATAGCGTGTCAAGCATTCGTACTGTAGAATAGTACGTACCTATATGCATGCAATGCGTTCGTGGATATATAGTATATAGTACTATATAGCTAGAGTTGAGATCGATGGATATATGCGTGTTGGTAGTGCATGTATGCGCTGTAGATGTTGTGCAACCAAGCAAGTTCTTCTTCACATATATCATATATGCGCGAGCAAGCAAGCTATAGCTACTTAGCTTGATTGTACGTGTACGTTACACCATGAGTTGAGCTCAAGGTACGCATGCATATATGCACCATGGATAGCGCAGCTAGCTCTCATGTGTAGTACAATATTCATTACAAACTAAGCATTCAACACTTCAACTGTCCATAATTTTTCATATATAAATGTACATATATATAAGATGCATCCCAAGGTCTCAATGCCATTGGAATCAGGGCGACTTATTTTGTACGGATTTCGGTCGTAAATAGACATTTTGGACATATGGATACGTGCTAAACTATTGGCAGGGGTGAAAACTGCCACGGTTAAGAAATTACAACCTTCCAAAAAAGAACTAGCCAATCCATTGGTATACCAAGAAGTTACAAAAGTTGTTCCTGTAAACAAACCCCCTAAAGCAAAATAAGCATTCACGGTCTTCAAAATACAAAATTAATCAATAAATACTGTTATAATTTATTTTTAAAACTCGCTACTATTATAAAACTATAAAAGTTATAGCGTGTCAAGCATGATCACCTCATGCTCCCTCAGCACGCAGCACAGGACATCTGGGTTGCTCTTGTTGACGAGAGGGAACCTCGGTGGAGGCTTCAAGGTGAAGGACAAGTAGCCGGACTGACCTCTGGTCATTTCGACGGCGACGGCGGTTTCGTCGTCTTTCACGGCCATAGCGGCGGCGGCCAGGCCTTCGTGGCAATGGGCATAGCCGTGCCGGTGTAGGAGCGCCCAATCGAGATGGAGGGAGACGTAGGCCTCCGTCGGCTTCGGCCAGACGGGGATCTCTCCGGCCACCACGCTCTTCTATTTCAAATCGGGATGGATCTAACCATAACCCTAGCGGCTGGGGAGTCGGGATTTAAAGGAGGACGACGTCTGCTTTAATATAGGGCCGGCGATCCTGGCCCGTAGGGTTTCAGACTTTCAGCTCGCAAGCCGATGTGCGTGCGCAGCCCAAAATGTTTGGGCAAAATTGGTCTAAATTTGGTGAAATTAACTTAAACGACATAAATTTGGAATCCCCAAATATTTAGTTGCTTGCCGATGTCAATTTTTTAAGCGCTTTGGCTTTGTTTAGAATAGATGGTAGGATCGTAGGCGCTAAATACCCGCAACTAGAAAACTTAAAACGCTAATCAACACTAAACAGCGGAAGAAATAATTTAATTTAAGCAGTACTAAACCAAGAGAGAAACTAAGAAAATCAATCACGAGTTGAGAGAGATCAAATATCGGAACCATCAATTTTCATTGCACGTTAACAGCATATGGTTCCTTTTTAAAATCACCTCTAAGCTCTCTAATCAACTCTGATCGTCTCTGGAATTTTTGCTAATTTTTATAGCCGTCATTAACTATGGAAAACCTAATACATGTATTAACCCCGAGCCTTCTCGTCCCTTTTATAGTGAAAATGAAAATACTTCTAAACCAACTCGGGCTCAATTTCCAACTCCTCGAATTCTTCCTCGGCCTGGCCTGCCACAGCCCGCGTTAGCCCCGCCTGGGCCCCTGCGCGTGCCTCGGCCCACCAACCGCGTGCCTGAGCTCCCCACCTGAGCTGACGCCGCCTGGGCCTCCCCAGCCCACTGCTCACGCCTGCCTGCATGTACGCACAGCACCCTCGCGCTGCTTGCATGTGCATACACGCACATTTTCTTTTCTTTTTTTTCTTTTTCTCTTTCTCCTTTTCTTTTCTTTTCTTTTCCTTTTCCTTTCTCCTTTCTTCTTTCCACAAAATCAAAACACATATATATCCAAAACTCTCCAAAAATATTAGTTCAAAATTAGTCCAATAAATCATCAGTCATCCTCAAATATTCATCCAAACATATCGTTTTCCTTTCAAAGATATTCCAAAAATTACAAAAATCCTCACAAAAATGCAAATAAATTGGAAAAAAAATCATCTCATCACACAATATCCAAAATATTCACTATAAATAGAACAAATTAAAAGCTGCTAAAATTCGAGCCCTCTTATCGGCCCACGTTAGAAGCCTCTGGAGCATGCATGTTCGCGCCCTCTTGATGGCAGTGACCATCACACGCTGCTTGATGGCTCGAAGGATAGGCGACTTGGTGATGGAGATCATCGAGTTAAGTGCTATACTACCTTACATTGAATTGATGAATTAGTTTAAGGCGAGTGTCAGAAATTTGATGTGATATCCGTTTCATCGGACCGATAACGTCAGCAATGAAACTTGGAAGAATACCTATTGAAACTTAAAAAATAACTATGAAACTTGGCAACTTGGTAATTCGGAAAGTTTCGCGAGGGCAAGTCCCAAGTTTCAGTAGTGAAAGTTCAAGTCTCAGTGGGCAAAAAACGAAGTTTCAATAGTGAAAATCCAAAGATTCGGTGCCCAAAAATCAAAAGTTTCGGCGGGCTAAAGTCCTAGCGTCAATAGTAATAATCAAAGTTTCAATGACGAAAATCAAATTTTTGGTGGACAAAAATATAAAGTTTCAGCAGGCGAAAATCCAAGTTTCGCTAGAAAAGATGTATGTTCGGTAGGCAAAAGTTAAAGTTTCAATAGCGAAATCCAAAGTTTTGAAGGTGGAAATATGAAGTTTTGGCGGGCCAAAATCCAAGTTTCAGCGGTAAGATTCAAAAGTTTCACGAGTACAATGTCTAGGTTTCACAGGGCTTGATAGATGGAAAATTTGTAAATTTCAGCAACAGGAAATTAAGAATGACATGTAACTTAGCAGCTAGCTAGATATGCCTTCCAATACCCTATGATGCGACTATTTCTGGTACTAGGAAGAGTTTTTCCTTTCGATGCACCGTCAACCCAAACACCTCTCCCATGTCGATGTCCTCGCTCTTCACCCCTGCCGGCATCTTCCAATCGAAGCGGTACACCAGGTTCGCTAGCATGATCTCGAGGGTGGCAGTAGCAAAATTAACGCCAGGGCACATCCTCCTCCCGGACCCAAATGGAAGAAAATGGTAGTCTTTTCCCTTGAAGTCAGTGTTAATGTTCTCGTTGATGAATCTCTCTGGTACAAACTCGTCTGCCGTGTCACCCCAATAGCTCTGGTGCCTACCGAGTGCCCATCCATTGATGATGACACGAGTTCCTGCTGGGATCGTGTACCCGTCGATGTTGCATTCGTACCTGGAGAGGTGAGGGATCAAGAGAGGTCCAGGTGGGTGTAACTGAAGTGTCTCCTTGATTACGGCCTTCAGGTAGGCCATGCTAGCGAGGTCATCCTCGGTAGCCATTTCTTGTCCCTTGGGAACCGTTTTCCTCACCTCCCCCTGCAGCTTGGACATCACATTTGGCTTCCACATCAGCTCGATCATGGCGTACTCCAACACCAGGTACGACGTGTCCGTGCCGGTGTCGACGATTGAGATATCGATCTCAAGTCAACCAAGGTTCTTCAAGAGTGATATAGGAGACACGCCGAACAGAACGAACAACAGCGAACAAGGAGACAGGATTTTTATCCTGGTTCAGGCCTCTCGGGAGAGATAATAGCCCTACGTCCAGCCTTTCTTATATATCGGAGATGAATACAAGAGGTGGCTCGACAAGACGAACAAGTCTCGGCGAGATTAAGGTGTACAAGGAGCAATGCGCTATGATCAGGTGCTAAAAGCTAGATCAAGTCCCCTCTACACGCCGTAGGGGTCTTGTTTATATAGTGCGGAGCAAACCGATCTACCGAGGAATACCAGGCCGGGCTAACTACGAGATCGTAACGAACTCATACATGCCAAATACAACCTACGGTAGATAAGATAACCTCCTAATCTCGGGGATCACGACTTCCAATCCTCGTATAACTTCGTATAATGTATGCTATACGAAGTTATTACGCTGGCTTCCATTTGTTAATCACTAAGGACATCTTCTAATTTGGATGTTTTGTATATTAGATTTGATCAATTGGCAAAAGAAAAAGGAATAGCGTTATTGTTGATGAATAGTGTGAGGCCATGTTTCGCGATCTCCGTTGTTAGAAGTTGGTTGGTGTCGAATATATATACAAATAAGCTACATGGACTCTGTATTATAAAATACAGGATAGGTTAGAGTAGGAGTCGAACTCTTGTCTGATCTCCGCTATTAAAGAGAGGTGACCCTGGACCTCCACTATTAAAGAGAGGTGACTCTAGTGTAACCATTGTAACGACTATGTAGCGGCTAGACTTGCAAGAGGTCGTGGCCGGCTGTGTTGTTGGGGAGGAGCGCTCATAATCATTGCCCTACGGATGTAACCTAAGAGATGAACTGCGTTACTAAATATCGTGTCTCCGGTGTCGTTTCTAGATTGCGTTATGTCCGATTTTCTAACAAGTGGTATCAAAGCTTTGGTTGGTGATGTGGATGATCTAGATGAGGTTTGAGAATTATATATGCATACACACGTGCGCCGAAGGAAAATGTCAGGTTCGGTGCAAGGTGTAGCATGTCGGCAATCTATATATCGATTGGTGGTGTCGGAAACTCCAGGTGAGGCCTGGACCATCCGACGGTTACCGTTGAAAAGGATCGGAGCAGACGTGGTGATTTGGTCGACGATGTAACCAGCGAAGACAATACAAAGTAGAGACGGCTTCAGTGCTCGCGATTAGACCGGCCACCAGACTTGGTGAGACGGTTGGAGAGATTGGAGTGGCGGCGGTATCATGGTGTTGGTAATACTACCAGATGTTGCATGGGGTGGCGTGATAGCACTATTAACAGTTACCTTGTTGTGGCGTCACGGCACTACTAACAGTTACCTTGTCTTGGACGTACAACCAGTGTGCAACATGTTGCCGTGCACGGAGAGCTCACAGCAGCATTGCGGGGAAGCGTGCTTGAGAGCTCAAAGTTTGGATGTGGAGGTGGAGAAATTTTTCTGGGGATTTTTTTACGTCGGCCGTTGACGTCCTCGGTGTACGACAGGTGGCTGTTTTTGGGTAGGTGGGCCCATGGCAACCAGTGCATGTGATCTCGTATGGCGGCAACAGAGTACAGGCGGTGTGCCGGTGTCCGATGTACAGACGTACGAGGTACGACACGCAATTTCAGCACCGATGTACAGTATAGCTGATCACTGGCCGGGCCGGGTTTCACACATACATCTGAATCTGATCACTGGCATCTGGGCAGTAGAGGAAACGGCCGGATCACCCTGGTGCAGTGCAGGTTCAGATGAAGGGGATCCGGCCGCCGGCCGCCGGCCCCCGGCCCCCGGCCCCGGCTGCTGCGGAGCGAGTATCTGATCTGTCTCGTGGACCCTCCCCTCCATTCGCCCTTGCTGGAGAAGAAGGCGCCGACGGCGAACAGCGCCGCCTCATCCGGGCTGTT
>SPJY01032824.1:2426838-2504388 GCA_005191435.1 Raddia distichophylla
TATATATATATATATATATAATTTCTAAAATTTCTAATGGCAAACAAGGAATTTATCGTTAAGAGACAGAGGTAGTTGGACTATATCAAACATATAGAAGCCTCGTGAAAAGTTCTTAGACAGACAATTTGTTTAGATGATGAAGAAAGAATTCCAGCCTCGACATATACGACCCTAATGAGCTAGAGCTTTATTAAAAACATCAACGAGGATATTTTGATGACTCGTATAACTTCGTATAATGTATGCTATACGAAGTTATTACGAGTGCAGGTGAATGGGGGGAATTGGCGTGGAGGACGGCGGGCGCGCCGGGGCGGAGGTCGGCGAGCTTGCGGGGGCGGAGGACGGCGAGTGTGTCGAGGCGGAGGTCGTGAGCTCGCTGGGGCGGAGGACAGCAAGCGCGTCGGGGCGGAGACCGGCGAGCTCGCCGGGGCGGAGAACGGCGAGCGCGTCGGGGCGGAGGACGGCGGGAGAGGCGAGCGAGTGGCCAGGAAAATCACGTAGCCGAGTGGTGGGGATCAAGTGGCGGTTCGGGACGGGGAGGGTGGGGGATCGGACGGAGGTCTGTAAATATCCAATGGATAGAAACGTGAAGTACTCTTAGAAGTACTTTAGCTCCACTCGATATATACATATATATAGAGAGAGAAAGGCTAGCGTGCACCCCAGAGCACGGATCTCTCCGTGCTCCCAACGCGTTTTCGAAATCCGAGATGCCTAACAACTGATCCGAACCGTTGATCTTGTTCGTCTCACTGAAATGTAGCCAGTGACCAAGTTTCGTATTTTTTTGAATTTATTTACTATTTGTTTCCTATTTTCAAAAATCAGCCTTCCAATTAGTCGTGGTGCGTCCAAAAAAGCTGATTTTTGAAAATAGGAAACAAATAGTAAATAAATTCAAAAAAATACGAAACTTGGTCACTGGCTACATTTCAGTGAGACGAACAAGATCAACGGTTCGGATCAGTTGTTAGGCATCTCGGATTTCGAAAACGCGTTGGGAGCACGGAGAGATCCGTGCTCTCGGGTGCACACTAGCTTTCCTCTCTCTCTCTCTCTCTCTCTCTATATATATATATATATATATATATATATATATAAAGATAAAGATAAAGATAAAGATTAATTAGGTAAAGATTAGGTAGAGATTAGAAAATTAGATAAAGAAAACTCTATTCTCTTTATTATTAGATAAAGATAAAGAGAAAGATAAGCCAGAAGCTGAAACAAACGGCCAACTTTTGAAACCCCCTTTAGAGAAGCCAAAAGCCGCCAAAAGCCCAATTTGTACTGTGATCTTAGCTTTTTCCAGAAGCTAGTTTTTTGTGACTTTTCTCAGAAGCAGCTTTTAGAGAAGCTGCAGCTCAAACAAACAGGACCTTAGAGCATGAACATCAGGCCATGTATCCCTGGCCTGCATCACGCCATAAACCGGCCGCGCCATCCCGCCCGCCCGCTGCGCAGACAGGCGTTTTTGAATTTCTTGCGCGCGCGCACTCGCGCTGACACCGGCCGTCGCCTGATACAAGGCCTCATGTTAATGCTCTTAGGATATCATGTGGTGGCTTCCTTAAAAATCACTCATATCACATTGACATATGGGATATGTATATATTAGTAATATTACATAGGGATGGAACGGTATTTTGACAAAGTTACACTTGAAGATTGGTATTTTGGCAACTCTCCCCCTAAGAAAAATACCATCGCAAAGTAGACCCAAAATCCGAAGGCCCGGCCCACGGCTGATTTGTGTTTTTGTCAGGCCCGGCCGGGCTTTCGATCGAGAGGCCCAAACCCGGCCCGATGCATTAGTCGGGCCGGACCGGGATTCCCATGATTAGGTATATCGCAAAGTCGGTTAAGTTGTATACGTCGTAATAAACTGTGAATTTCGACATAGCTGTCATTGCAAAGAATCTAGGATATACGAATTTAATATACAGTCCAAAATACAGCCTGATGATTAGGCCCATCATCATACACTCTTAATACTTCCCGTGTGAGAGAGGTAGAGGGGAGGGCAGCGAGCTCCATCACTAAGCAGCAGCGAGCTCCAAGTAGAGGGGAGGGCAGCGAGCTCCATCACCAAGCAGCGGCGAGCTCCGGCACGCCGGAGATGGCAGTGCTGACCTTTCCCCCACGGCACACCTTCTTCTTCCTCTCTAGTCAAGTCGTCGCACCGCCATGGGCGCACCACCTGTGACTATAAGGTTGGGACACCGGTGGCGGTCGACCTTCTCCACTTCGAAGAAGGAGCAGAAGGGGAACGCCAATCACTAAAAGAGAAGTCCGTGCGGGAGGAGGTCATAAGCGTAGCGCGGCGCGACGCACAGAGGGTGGTGGCACTGTCGTGGAGACGTAAGAGGAGGTCGCTGACATGTAGAACGGACTAACGGAGGGTGGTGGCGTTGCGCATGGAGATCGTCGAGGTAGAGAGAAGTTGTCGGATTGGGAACTTTGGAACGGGGAATAGTTGGGAACTATAGACGATGGCAGATAGGGCGACTCGTTAGTCGTATTTTTTTTTTTGTATTTCGAGCTTGTATATTCCAAAAATGTTACATAATGTTTTTTATGTAGGTTTTGACACTTTATAATAGCGTCTAAAACCTAACGTATTTTGTGATGGCATTTTCATTTAAAGATAACTTTGTAGTGGCATATATGCCTTTTTCACTATTATAAAATAGACTTGTGAGCAAAAGGATAGAGCATCACTCGTTAAAGTGGTAATATTGTATCGATAGTGTTTTATAGATTTTGTGTAGCGAAGTAATCTTTTTATAGGTTGTTTGGTTGCCTTCACAACTCAGTCAAGTTATATGAGGTTAGACAGACAGATGGAAACCCGGCTGAGTGGATGCGAGGGGATATTGTTTAGTTAGTTATATGAGATTAGACAAGCTGCACAAAGATGTTGTTTGGTTGCATGCACTACAATGGAAGTGTAATGGACAAATTCAAGAGAAGCATGAAACAAATTAAAAACAAATACTAAAAAATCAACAAACAATAAAAACAATTTTTTTTAAATAAATTGTCAACAAACGACAGAAGTCCTTTTTTTAAAAGAAATTGTCATTTAGCCCTTCTTATTGAAAGGAGTAAAATAAACAAGAACAATAAAATAACGCGCATAGCGCCGAGGCTCAACTACAATGCAATCATCGCCCCCACAACCCACCTCGTGTGCCTACAAAACGAGCAAACAGACGTGTGGTTTTTGGCTGGAATGTCTAGGTGATACCGAGATGATTGGAGAAACGTTTAGAAGAGTCATATTTTTCTGCTAGGATTATACCTGACAGGCAATTCTGATTCATTTGCTTCCATTTTGTGTGTTTGTAGAATTGATCCCCACATCGTGATTAGTGTTTGTGGTACTAATTCAAGATCGAGCGAGGTAGTCAATAGCACCGGGGCTGAGGAGGTTCCCTGGGAGGCCCTTAACGATGGAGGACGTTCACGTAGCCAGCAAGCAAATGTGCCAACTGGAGGTGGTGTTTTGACATTTGAGTTCGATTGTGATAAGCTGTGTATTTTTTGCCATCCTATATGGTCAGTTAGTGTTTGCGCGTTGCGTGATTTGTTTCGGTCAAGCCAAAGTATGCATGGGCATTTTGGTTACTTAATGTATAAAATCGGGGAAAAGAAAAAGAAAATGGGGAAAATGCCTAAAAAAGGCCTATAATTTCATTTTTCGAATAAATTGGTGTGTTCAATGTTATTTAGTGAGAGGCACACAAATTTTATGTCAGTTTATCTCGGGCATACCAATCGAGTGCTATTTTCCTTCCCTCACCGGCGCCGAAAAAGCAACAGCACCTTCCTCTTTATCTCACGTTGACATGGACCCCAACTTGCTCAACTACGGCGCAATCGCTGCTACCACGCCCCACCTTGCCCAAAAAGTGAGCAAACAGCCGCACAACGCCACCCACACAAACAATAACTACACCTGTCGCCTAACACCATCCACACCACCTTCTGGCAGCATTCAAGCAAAGACAAAACGGCTTCTATAGAGTAGAACTTGCAAGCAGACCAACAACAGCACAGAAAGGACTACAACGACACCTTCAACGAGGGAGGGACGGAGGAGACCTCCGCCATCATCCTGTCCTTAACTTGGGTTTTCACCCAACAATGGGAAAGGACGCCCCTGGTGGTGCCTCCAAGGAGGGAGAACTACCAGAACGACATTGTCACCGTCGACCCCACATATGTAGCCGAGCAGGTCTTTCGTCCAATGAACCTTTTCCCTGATGTTGAGCCGAAGGGAAGCCGCCACAAACCACAACCTTAAGCTCAACCACTTCCGCCAACGCCTAGGCATCTCGAATGGGAGATCAACCAACCACCGCGCAAACGGCCATCCCGAAGACGCCTAGCTCTCGCAAGGAGGTGGGGGAGCCAGGCATAGTATTTAAAGCATGAAGAGCGGCGGCACAGATCACAGTTCCTAGTAGAGTCGAGGGCCGAAGCTGACTTCACGAAGCACCAGCCAGATCGTGATCAACCGTCATCCCCACCAAGTGGATACCTCCCACAACGCTAATCCGACATTCATCGCCACTTGTGCCACGTGGCCACGCATTGCACTATAGACGTCGACGCCACTCCGCTGGCACAAGACCGACCACCTGATAGGGTGGCACAATGGGCAAATAGGAGGAGGCGAGGGGGTAGTTATAGCCGGATGATGTGCCGAGTGACGCCGGTGATTGCCCCGCTACTGAGCTGACTAGGAGGGAGCCACCCCACCAGGCGCCTACACCAGTCACATGTTCTTGGAGCCCCCCATTGGATCCGGTAGTCCAACAGTCAAGGTCAATCGATGTCGTTAGATCTGACTGCCCGGTCGCTAGGAGCCTCCACCGCTGCTAGATCCAACTTGTATGCACCCACCTCCCTCCCTCCGCCTCGCTAGGAGGCTTGGCCTCAAGGTAGCATGGGGAAGCTCAGTGCTCGGGGAGCATGGTGAAAAGAACACAACTTGTTGGTAGGAAGGAGCCCCGATTGCAGACACTCATCGAAGTGGGGAAGGAGGTGCGATATGTCACAAGGGAAGTGAACGGCGGGATGTAAAAGAAAGGGAGGGGCTAGACATCTCTATATCGTTCCCCTCAATGAAACAGAATAGGGCATCAAGCGTTGCCTCACCACGCTCAGCATCGGATGACCTCTTTCTCCGCCTCCCTTCCATGCCCTGCGCGCCTTATCCATCATCGTTGCCTCCACCGACACCTGCGGTCGGTGGTGCCCCAGCCGCCTCGTCGGCCCCACCTACCCTAAACCTAGGGAAGCCGCTGATCCGCCCGCCCACCATCGACCATCTGGCGGCTTCAACACCTCATCACCCATCCACGATATCCCATCCCCACCGCGGGCCTCCTCCCTCGGCATCCCTCTAAGCCCGTCGAGCATAGGGGAACCCTAACCCAAACCGAAGAGGAGGAAGAAGGCGCCATGAAAAAGTTGTGATCCCTTGAAAGAGGCGTTGGGGAGTCCAAAAAATTATTTTAGTGATTCTAAGAATAATAATTTAAAACCTCACAAAATGACTACAAAATACTACGCTATTTTGGAAGTACAAAAACAACAAATTTTAATTTCATTTACGGAACATATTTTGTGCAATCAAGCCTACGGTGCAATCATCGTACAACCGAACTATCCAAACTCGTTAAAAAAAATGAAAACAACTGTATCAACTTACTCTACCTCTGTATAAAATTTCAAGTTCAAACCAATCCTATATTGAAAATTACAAAAAAAGAGATAATTTTATCAATTTTGAACTCGCCAAAGCCATCAGTTTTTTTCCTTTTTTTTTTATACCTTTTAATGTAAAATAATTTTTGCTTCGAAACTTCATACGTAGGTAGAGTAAATAACAAAGTACATCTATAATTCTTTTAAATTTGTTTACAACTTTTATTAGTTTAGTTGCACGGTGATTGTACCGTAAACCTGATTGCACAGGATATGTTCCCTTTAATTTAAGCCAAAAAGAAGAAGGCCGAAATTCCGTAAAGGTGGAGAGAGAGAGAGAGAGAGAGAGAGAGAGAGAGAGATAGGGGCAGGTGGCCAAATGGTTTACCGAACCGAATCTGGGCCAGTACCTCGCCCCGCTGGGCCGGTCCGGTTCGGTTCGGTTCGCATAGTAGCAGCCCGGTTCGGTTCGATATTGTTATATATTTATTTACTTCAATATATGTATATATATTTTTTCTTCAATTTATAATGTATATTTGTGAAATATAATGTTTTTTCTTAATTTTTCTTATATTTTTGGATAAAATAAACCAACCGTAAAAACCGGATGGCTTGGTTCGGTCGGTTCATTATGCGAACCGAACTGGGTCGAGATACCGGCTGGTTGGCCCGGTTGGTACAGTATCCGAACCGAAACCGGTCGCCCGGTGGCCAGGTCTGGTCCATGGTGCGCCTAGTCCATGCGGTGTTGCCGCGATGTGTTTGTTGGAGGAGTCAGGAGATCCGCGTCGGGGTCGCCTTGGCCTCGCATCGTACGAAGTACGGAGCCCTCGCACCGCAAGGCCGCAACTCCCCCTCCTCGCCCCACCCCCGCGCGCACCGCCCCTCTCTTCTCCCGCCCGCCGCCGCTGCCGCCACTCTCCCTCCTGCGTCCGGTGTGGAGCATCGCATCAGCCATGGCGGCGCCTCCTCCTCCGTCAAGTTCGTGGGTGTTGCTGGACCGCCACGTGCACATCGGCGCCGACCTGCCGCCGATCCCGGAAGCGGCCAAGTGGAAGGCAGTGAGCTGGAAGAGAAAGAAGGCCTACGGCGACTTGATGGTGGGGGATCTGACGCTCCTCTCGCGTTACGAGCCCCCACCGGGCCTCTCCGCCCTGCGCATCCAGATCCAGATGAAGAAGCACGACGTGGCCGATGCCAGCTTGCTCACCACCGGCAGGGGCCTCGCCATCATCATGGTGGTCATCGGCGACGAACCGGATCAACGATACTACCTCATCTGCGATGCCGCCTCCTCCACGCTCACCATGATCCCCACATTCTCTTCCCCCAAACCCCAGCATGGAATCCCAATTACCCATATCCCCGCGAAGCATGGCCTTGGATGCCAAGCCGTGGTCGCCCTGGCGGAGGGCGCCGTCTTGCTGTGGCACCTGTCGGCGTCCACCACCAGTTGGCAGCGTAAGAAGGCCAAATTCCCCCAGCATCCGTCGCTCACTGTACCCATCTTCGAGGTCGACGAGGTGTTTTGTTTCCAAGGCATGTGCTTCTGGGTTGATCCCCTGCAAGGCGCACTCTACTGCTACCATCATGACCTGCTCTCCAGCGACGTACGCTCACATGTCCAGTTCCACTACATCCATCTGCCACCGGGATGCTTGCCTGAACCTGGAGAAAACAGGACCAGTCTCTTTGACTACCCGCCCACCATGTATCGTACCATGGTCTGTGGCGCTGAGGGCTCCATCAAGTTCGTCACAATCGGTGACTTCTACATGAGCAAGGACTCCGGTGACCCTAGGCGAAAGATCACCTGGTGGACGCTCACGCCTGATCTCAACGGGTGGGGGGAAGCCCACCAGATCCGACTTGGCCACCTCTGCAATTTCCACCAGGCTAATAATGTGTGTTCTTGCGAGCTGACAAACCCTGTCCTCAGCGCAGAGGATCCAGATGATGTCCTGTACCTAGCGGTACATGACTTCCGAGCTGGGTGTGAGCTCATTGCCTGTATTGGTTTGCATGACGGGCATTTTAAGTCGGGCTGGTGGCCCACTTCTTCAGACTATCTCTTCCAGCCCAAGCTCACTGGCTCCAGTTTCTTCCAGTGCCATGACTGATGACTCTCAGTGTCTCACTCCTCTCAAGAGGAAGATTGATTGTTGACTTAACCAACCCAATCAGAGAGTACATAGTTTGTCAGGTAATTTTGTTGCACGACGAACATCTGACTGTTTAGACTGTTTCGTGTCCTTGGCAATATATGACATAGGGCTACCACCCATTTAATCTCTAAATTGTTTTATTTGGCAGCCAATGGTGGGACTTGGGTGGAATGCGGAAAAGCAGTACAACAAGACCACACCTTGCGTTGTTGGACTGGGACTTGATCCACCCGTGCTCCGTTTTTTTTTTAATTTGACGCCTTAGACTTTTTGACACCTGCGATGCACCGACACCTTGAAAACTGGCGTATCCGTGTCCGGACACGTGTCCCGTGTCGGACACGTGTCCGACACGTACCGATACGTGTCCATCAGGTGTCCAAGTTTTTTTTTATTTTTCAAATAATTAAAATAAATAGGACACTATTGAACACCTTGCGGACACCTCCTGGCGCCCGATACAGGCCGCCGCAGCCAGCCCACCCCGCCTTGTTCACTCGAGCCTTCCCAGTTCCCACGCGTGGCCTTGAACCCTAGGCTGGGCGCCGGCGAGCCGCCGCCGCCTCCTCCTACCAGGCCGCCGCCTCCTCCCAGGCCTCCTCCTCCCAGGCCGCCGCCTCCTCCCAGGCCGCCGCCGGCGAGCCGCCGCCTCCTCCTCCCAGGCCGCCGCCTCCTCCCAGGCCTCCTCCTCCCAGGCCGCCGCCGGCGAGACGGCGCCTCCTCCTCCCAGGCCGTCGCCTCCTCCCACTCTCCCAGATCTGACCGACGAGCTGCCGCCCGCCGTCTCCGTCTCGGGCTGTCTCAGGTCGCCGCCCGCCGTCGCCATCTCCGTCTCAGGCCGCCGCCCGCCGCCATCGCGTGACTGGTGAGTCCATTCTTCTTCCTCCTCCTCCTCCAACTAACTTAGTTCTCAGTTTCTCACTTCCCCAATCCCCATTCCTCACTTCGATTTCACTTTCTCCCTTTTGGGCAGAGATATGGACAGCCCCGATAAAAATTGCATATGTATATTATTGCAAGGACATAGAACATTAGTACAACTATATAGAACATTCAAGGTTATTGCAATGTCACGGTAAAAATTTCTTCATTTCTATATGTTCGTGTACATTAGTACAACTATATTATTATATATATTAAGTTATTACGTATTAAAATTATATATATATATATATGCCGTGTCCCCGTATCGGGGTTTTGGCGAGATCGCGGTGTCGCCGTATCGCGTATCCGTGTCCGTGTCGCCGTGTCTGGGCAACATACCTTTGACCATTCGTCTTATTCAAATTATTTTTGCAAATATCATTTATTTTGTTATGATTCGTTTTATCAATAGAGATACTTTAAATATGTCTTATTTTTTTACATTTTTGCACATTTTTTTGAATAAGACGAATGGTCAGAGACGTATCAACAAGTCAAAGGCGTCAAACAAAAAAAAACGGAGGGAGTAGTTGCTAGGGTTTTATGATCACACTATGATGTTTGCTTTTGGTTTGGGCATTGTCTACTGTTGTGCCTGTTGAATTGCTATTTCTGCGCGCTGTCATTCATGTCCTTTCTCCGGTGTGGGATTGACCTTTATCTTTTATTTTGCTTTCCAATCGTGAGGCTTAAGGCTAGTTAGTTTCAGTTCAATTTGGTTGAGTCTAAAGAACTTTCTTTCCTATGTTTTATATGGTTGCATGGGATCAGACATATTTAACTATTTATTCCCTTGGAGAGTTTTGTTGTTACTAAAACTTATGTCTTATCTGTACATCAGAGGCTATGAGGATTGTTATTTTCAGCTTATTTACTTATATACTTATCTCCAAATCAAAATGCCAAATGACAGGTACATCAGAGTTTCTGTGTTACTCAAATTTATACCTTATGATTATTATCTCTGATGTATATTAGAAGCTTTAGTCTCTCTGATTTATACCTTATATATTTGCTTTTAGTGGTCCGAGGGATCGTGAAAACCACAGTGAGGCCCCGCCACTGAGACCACGCTGCCCCGTCGTTGGCCACTCCGGCCACGGCGGCCACCGCCGCCCAGCCCTCTGCCACGCCGGCGGACGCGGCCTTCGCTCCCTTGCCATGGCGACCCCGCCCTCCTCCTCCTCCTCCTCCTCCTCCTCCTCCTAGAACCGCTAGGCGTCGAGCCCATCCCGCTCTAGCTCGCTGCAGTTTTCGTCTTCCGCTCTGCGCATCTTCAATGCGTCCCTCTTTGCTCCTGGTGCAGTTTCAGAGTCATACGCCGCCGTGGCTCGCTCCACCTTCTTTGCCCCCCTTCCGAGCGGCACTCCCCCCACCCCCGGTGCCCCGCATTCACTCCGCCCCCTTCCCGTCTACCATTCATGGCAAGTGGGAGCGCGTCCGCCCCAAGACTCGCCGCCGTGGCCTGCGACTTCCCCTTCCGGCGGCCGGAGTTAGAGCCGCCAACGCTCCGCGCACACCGACCTCGCACGGCTGCCCTTAAAGGCTGATGCGGCCGCTGCCTCGCAAGGGACCCACACCGCAACATTTTGCTGAGATCCGGTGAAGTGCCTCACCTGTCGTCGCTCCGGGCATGTGGCCCGGTAGTGTCGCTTTCATGCCGTCGCCGCGCCCCGCCCTGCTCCTCCACCCCAGCCGCTCCTCGCGCCCTTGGTCCTGCCCGACATGGCTCCCTCGCGGCGCTCTAGCCTTATCGCGCTCCGCCCACCGTCCTCCCGTGTGGCCGTCGAGGTCTCTGATGCGGTGTGCACAGACGCAGAGAAGCTCCACCGCCGCGCAGTAGTGGTTGCTATCTCCGGCGGGCCGCACCTAGACACCGGCATTGCCGCCACCCTTATCAGCTCCTACACCGACATCCCCCTCATGGACCTCACAGTGACCCACCTCTCCCACCGTCACTACCTCGCCCGCTTCACTCGCTCGGAACAGGACCGCCACGCCGCACGTCGCTTATTCCGCGCCAACGGTAGGGATTTCTGTCTGGAAAGTTTCCCTATCGACATCCACGCCGCAGGCGCTCCCGGGAACGCCCATTTCCGCGTCCTTGTCTTCATTGAGGGCCAGCCCTTACAGGCATATGGTCCACAGCCGTCGTTGACCGCGTCTTCGTCGGGGCTGGGCGCACCTCCGCCTCAACACCGCAGCCTTCCTCATCTGGGTCTGGACCCGTGACCCGGCCTGCATCCCCCTGGAGCTCGAGCTCATCGATCAGTCTTCGTACATGGAAGCTGACCGGGGTGGCGCCCGTGGCCCCGCCCGCCTCGCCCCAATTATGAATGTCAGTGATATTTGTATCACATGTCGTAGTATTCATTCTAGTCTTGAACCTTATTCATTTGGTTTGCAATGCCAGTTTAACCTTATGGACCACCTTACATTAGTTTTTTGAACAAAACATTCATAGTCTGTCTCATGTGCTAACTGCTCGACGACAGTTATCCTTTTTGTCCACACTTGATGCTTCACAACAGAAATAACTTCGGTACACCTCCGTTATCTTGATACATATCAACAGGATCAGGACATGCAGATTTGAACTCAGGGTTTGAATTAATTTCAACCAGGTTGCAACTTACTCGACCATCCTCTTTGTACATGCAGCATAAGCAGTTTTTCATAATGCTACTGAGATGGTGTTCGACCTATGCAACTGTCCTCCACTGAGTAGGCGTGAGTTTGGCAAGCTACCCCCAGCTTCTCATCCTCTTCCCTTGTCCACTCATTCTGAAATACAGGTATGAGTTAGCAAAGTGAATAAATGAGAAAATCATCCTTATTGTGACAAAAACAACTGCAAACAGCACAAATCTATTTTTTTTAGCAAAGGGCAGGAGAGCTGCCGTCTATTGATCAAAAGTAAGAAGGTAAACAGAGTTGGGGGGATTACCCCTCCCCCCAGGGGGAACAGAAGAGCAAGCTAAGCTTAATTACAAGGAAACTAAAATGGCACCAGCTGCCTCCCACAGGTGCAGCTCGTCAGTCAGGAGTTGGAGGAAGAGGGGGCGAGGTTTCTCTTCCGAACGGAAGATGCTGTTGTTTCGCTCGATCCACAGGTGCCAGTAGGTGGCAGAGATGATCGATAGGACTCCTTTATGGGACCCGGATTGCAGGGTAATGTGTTCCCACCGAGCGTTGAGGCAGACCTCTCCCCATGTGGCCGGATTGAGAGCAGCGATGTTGAAGAGCGCAGCGAGCCTACTCCAGACGAAGGTGCTGAAACCGCAGTCCAGAAAAAGGTGTTCCGGAGTCTCCAAGTTCCTTCAGCAAAGGGGGCAGAAATAAGAGTTTGGGAGTTGCCGTCGCTGAAGCACATCCACGGTCAAGATCCGATTCTATAGAAGAAGCCAAAGGAAGAATTTGCATTTGGACGGCGCCCAGAGCTTCCAGACTCTAAGCAGAGTGGGGCAGGGCAACGTCCAGAGAACTGCAACCGGTAAGCCGAGCGCACGGAGAAGGAACCGTCTTACGAGAACCGCCAAGTTCGCTGGTCCGACTCGCCCTCGGAGAGGGTGACGCGGGAAAGTCTAGCAAGTAGCACAAGGAGCTCGGGGGCCATGTGTGGCAGCATGCTTCTTCGAAGGTCGAGAAGCCAGTTGTTGTTGGAGAGGGCGTCTCGCACTGATCTGGTTTTCTTTGTCGTTGCTGCGAAGAGCCGTGGAGCCAAATCCTTCGGGGCGCAGCCGGAGAGCCAACGATCTTCCCAAAAGGACAGGGATGAGCCATTTCGTAGGGTTATAGAGGAGCCCAAACGAAGGAGGTCCGAGTCTGATTAGGGAGGATGGGCCAGAAACTCGGCCCAGGGGACAGGGGCGGGAGACTTTCTCAACCAAAGCCAGCGAGTTCGAAGCGCTCTGGTGAAGAGGTTGAGGTTGAGGACACCGAGGCCCCCAAGGGAGGAGGGGGAGCAGACAGTGCTCCAGTTAACTCGACAGTGACCCTCGGTCGCGGAGTTGGAACCCCGCCAGAGCCAAGCTCTCCTGATTTGATCGATCTTCTGGAAGACGGACTTTGGTGGACGGAGGACGGATAGGATGTAGGAAGGCAAGGCCGAGAGAACTGCCTTGAGCATAGTTAGCCTGCCACCTTTGGACATTAGAGGGCCACGCCATCCTGCCAGCCGATTATGAATCTTGTCCAGAAGCGGTTGGAAATGCACCCCGCGAAGACTCTTGACGGATAGCGGGAAGCCAAGATAATTGATGGGGAAAGAGGCTCTTTCAGCCGGGAAATCTACGAGGATGTCTTCGAGATCGATGTTTGCACAACGGATTGGGACGACCCGACTTTTGGAGAAGTTAGTGTTTAGCCCTGTGATCTTGCTGAATTCTTTCAGGATGAAGGAGAGGCTGGATACGTCCTCTTTTGCGGGGTTGAGGAAGATTGCCGCATCATCCGCAAACAAGGATACACGAAGGTGAGCAAGCGAACCCCGAACAGGTGAGAGCGCACCAACCTCCGTGGCTCGCTGTAGCAGGATGCAGAGGGGTTCGATGGCTAGGTTGAAAAGCAAGGGCGAGAGAGAATCCCCTTATCGCAGACCCCTGGAATGGTAGATGATCTCTGAGGGGTGGCCATTGAGAAGCATACGGGATGAGGAGGAGGCGAGTGACAGGGAGATCCAATTACGCCAGCAGGGTCCAAAACCACGGGCCTGGAGGTTGTCGAGTAGGTAGGTCCAGGCAACGGAATCAAAAGCCTTTTGAAGGTCAAGCTTAAGAAGGAGAGCTGGGATTCGTTTTTGGTGGAGATATTTAGCAGTGCCTTGGACGAGGAGGAAGTTGGCTTGGATGTGGCGCTTTTTAATGAAGGCGCTCTGGCAGAGCGAGATGAGGTCCTCCATGAATGGGGCCAGCCTGAGAGAGAGAATCTTTTTGAAGAGCTTGCCTAAACTGTGGATTAGGCTGATCGGACGATAGTCAGCCGGAGTAGCAGGGTTGTCTTTCTTGGGGAGAAGCACAATGAGGGCATGGTTGAGGGCCTCAAAGCCACGGCCGTCGAGGTTGAAGAGGCATTGCAGGGCTGCAAGGAGGTCGACGGAGATGAAGTCCCAGCAGGCCTTGTAGAAGTCCCAGGTGAAGCCGTCGGGGCCTGGGGCATTTTCGCTGGGCAGGCTGAAAATGACCCGCTTGAGCTCTTCAAGCGACAGGTCCTCTTCCAAAGGGGAGAGGTCAGGGGAGGGGAGATCCAGGAATTCCCAGTTGAAGGAGCGCGCAGGCGGGTTGAGAGGCGAGGTAGTGGCCGTTTCCCCGAAGATGGAGTTGAAATGGCAGTGGAGCATATCAGCTTTGTCATTGTGATCCGTGGTTGGACCAGCTGGCGAAACAAGGGAATGGATGAAGTTCTTGCAACGACGACCGCTTGCCCGCAGGTGAAAGAACTTGGTGTTGGCATCCCCAATCTTTAGCCAGGAGATGCGAGATCGCTGCTTCCACTTTATGCGTTCTATGACAGAAAGGCCGAGAACCCGAAGCTTGAGCTGCCGCTGAAGGTCAATTTCCGGAGCAGAGAGTCTGCGCGACTCCATGGCCACTTCTAGTAGACGGATGACCTCAGAGGCCACCGTCAACTGCAGCTTGATATTTCCAATGTGGTTACGGCTCCAGGCTTGAAGGGCTTTAGCCATATGCACGAGCTTGCGGTTGAAGCGGAGAAGTGGGTGGGTGGGGAGGTTTTGGGAAGCCTCAGACCAGGCCTGATTTGCCACTTCAAGAAAACCTGGCATCTTGATCCAGAAGGATTCGAAACGAAAACATCTTAGCGGGCAGGGAAGGCACTCCGCCAAGAGGAGGAGGGGTGAGTGATCAGAGGCGGAGGAGGATAGTGGGATCAAGGAGCAAGAAGGAAAGAGCAGTTCCCACGCCGAGTTGGAAAAGACTCGAGCCTGACTAGCGTGAGGTTGGCTTGCTCATTACTCTAGGTGAAACGACGACCAGAGAGGTGGAGCTCTTTTAGGTGGCATGAGTCAAGGAATGCCCGACAGCGCGACATGAGACGTCGGTTGAGGTTGTTTTTGTCCACTGCTTGATAGATGAGGTTGAAATCTCCAATCAACATCCACGGCCCCGAATAATGGTTGGAGATGGAAGTGAGCTCTTATAGGAAAGCTTCTTTGTCGGCGTTGACGGAGGGGCCGTAAACGTTGGAAATAACCCAGGAGGACTGGGTGCTGAGTGAAGTGACCCGAGCGGAAATGGAGTGCTGAAGGATGAGAGGGTCCGTCAGTTGAACATGGGTGTCATCCCAGAGGATGAGTAGGCGTCCCCTGGTTCCAACGGCTGGGAGCGTTAGATGGCCCCGGAGGCGATGTCCGGTGGTATCCCAAAGCGTCTGGGAGGAAGGGTCCGCTAGCTTGGACTCCTAAACAGCGAGGATGGAAGGGTTATGGGCTCTGACCAGATTAGCAACAACGGCATGCTTGGCGGCGGCGTTTAGGCCTCGAACATTCCAGCTGAGTATCTTCATTGGGAAACATTGGTAGGGACACAAGCCTTGGAGAGGTAAGGCAGTTGAGGGGCGCACTTAAGAAAGGAAAGACTAGACCGGCCGCACGCAGGCGGAGGGGACCAGGAGGCAGACCCCAGCCCACACAGGGGAAGGGTAGCCAAAGACGCACCGCATGCAAGCGGTTCGAAGAAAATACCACACGCGGGTGGCCAAAAAAAACTCAACCCAGCACCAAACAGTGGAGGGAAGAGGCAGGCTGCGCGCAGGCGGCCAGAACCAGACGGTGTATCCAAACCCATGTAGGGGAGGGATAACTAAAGACGCACCGCACGCAGGCGGAAAGAAAACCGAACCACACGCAGGTGGTTGAAAGGGCGGAGAGGCACCACACGCAGGTGGACCCAAAACACACAAATAGAGCACCGAGCGGAAGAAACAACTACTAGGGCCCACGCGCAGGTGGGAGAAACACAGGAAAAAACAACTAATCATAAGGGGTAAGGAAGCACAAGGACGGGCTAGCAAGGCGCAGCTAGGGCGCACAAGCAACCCCGTCCTCAACAGCGTCGGGGCCGACGGCGGAGAGGTCGAGAGCTGGCCTCGCAAGGCCGCAAAGGTCGGAGACGATGGCGAAAGTGGGAACATCCAGATGAGAGGAGGAGAAGAGGGACTAAAGCTGGGTGGCGAGGTCGTCGACCGCAGTGGGGGTAGGGAGGCCTAGCTTGAGAGCTAGGAGGCCCTGCGCCTTACGAATGGCGGGGACCGAGGAGGATCCTGCTGAAGCAAAGGAAGGCCTAGCTGAGGCAATCCTGGTGCTGCGCCGCACCCCTGAAGCTGGCTTGGCGCGCGGGCGGGGGTGTCTGGGTGGTGGGGAGGGTACCAAGGGAGCCGGGGAGAGAGTGGTGGCCCTGGCGAGGAGGGCCTCGACAGGGGAGGGTGAAAGGGTGGTGAGTAGCCCGGCCTCAAGGGGCATCGGGTCTAGGGCGGGGGCAGGAAATGATGATGGTGCTAACGGAGGGAGGTAGGGTGGAAAGAGAAGATCCCCGGATGGGTCAAACAGGGGGGAACAGGGAGCTCGGGGATGCGGCCCAATGGGAAGCGGCCCATCGGGAGCAGATGCTGGGGGCACAGGGAGTGGCGCAGGGAGTGGCGAGCCGAATGGGCTACAAGTAGCGAGTGGCGGTCCGGATGCGGCGAGTGGCGGCCCAACAAGGGGCTCGGCCGAAGGCGAAGCAGCAAGCCCACAGAGGCTGTCGGCCGAACGGGCTGCAGTGAGCAAACCGGCGACGGGCGGGCTCTCGCGCGCGCTACAGGGTGGGGATTTTGAACTCCCTTCCCCCGAGGCTGCAAGGAGGGTCAGATCCGGTGGGCCCACCGTGGACCCTAGCACAGATCTATGCCATAATGGAGCGGAAAGATCACTAATTAAAATAAGCGTTATATGATGATTGACAAGTGACGATTTATGAATATTTTGGCTATAAACCACATAAATTGAAATGATTTTGACTCAATTCAGATGACTTGACTTCTACCAAATTAACAGATGACAGTTTTACATGTTACAAAATACCTTTCATGAACTAGTCAGGGAACACCTTGCCTTTAAGCAGTATATTTTACATAATGACCAAGAGAGAAACATATATATAACAATTCTTCTACACAGCACTGCTTCTGAACATAACCCATGCTAGCTATAGTAGATTCCTCGCTATACCAAATTCAAAACTACAAAAGAAACCACATGCATGGATTGTAATGTTCTAATTTATGAGAGAAACCACTGATTGATATATTGGGGTAGATATTCACATTATCATTATTAAACAATGAAACATTTTAGAAGGGATAGATCCCCCTCATCTACCAAGAAATTCTTAATAATCTGCCATGGTATTATAGACAAGGTTTGCAGCCAATGATAACCAACCATTTACCTGTTAAAATCAAGAAATCTACAAAGAAATCTATTTCGCACCTCGACAATAAGAGTTTTCATAACAACTGCTAGTTTTATGAAGAATAAAATAAACTTAATTTAGCATGTACCCCAGAATCAGCCAGTTTGGCTTGTTTTATGCAGTCTCAAGCTACCTAGGTGTCCTATAAAAGTTTCAGTAAATTAAAATTTCTGGACTGACTATGAACAGTGATCACCAGGAAACCACAATTGCTGCTAAATACTGTCCGGTCATTCATGCAATTATCATGACAAATGAAGTAGTTGAGAGTGGATTTGGTTAAGTCTACCACTCATAATAACCAAGCCATCCTCTGAATTCAGCAAAAATTCAAAGAAAATAAGGTATCTTCTCAGTGTACCAAATTATGAAAGATAAAAATCAACTTCAAAAAGCAAGACCGTTTTAACCATTCTTCTGACTAACATATCTTGCAAAAACTCAATAGCATACTGCAATCTTCACAAGATTGGCTGATCTCTTTAAATTACAGTTGTTTCTCTTCGCCTGTGCTTGAATAAGAGCCTATTTGGTTTGGAGCCAAAGCTTACCAAACTTTGCCACACCTAACATGCTAAAATTGCCTAAGCTTAGGACCTATTTGGTTGGTGCCTAACCATGCCACGCCTAATCTTAGTCAAGTGTGGCTAGCCACACTTTTTGTGGCTGTCAAATTGAGTGCCACACTTGTGGCAAAGTGTGGCATAAAAATGTGTCTATGACGTGTGGGCCAGCTAGCTAAGAAAGTGTGGCAAGCCACAAGTGTGGCAACACGAACCAAACGTGAGCCTAACTTGGTCAAACCTGTCTAGCTTAGGTGTGGCTAGGTGTGTCAACGAACCAAACAGGCTCTTAGTTCTTTAAATCCTAGCCACACTTTGTTAGCTTTAGGCAAATTTGTCACACTTTTATGTGTGTATGACATATGGGGTCTACGTGGTAGAAAAAAAATCTTGACTAACCTTAGGTGTGGAACCAACAACAGCCTAACTCAGTCATTTTTTTCTAACGGTGTGGTAAAGTTAGGCAAACTAGGCCTTCAACCAAACACTACTTTCCCTACCAAAAGATATACCGGCAATTGGGGTGTTTATTCTTACTCCAAGTAGAGAGTTGGCTGCTCAGTAAGTTCCATATACTCATTTTTTCTATGTAATCATCTTCGTATTGGCTCATTTCCTTTTGTTTCATTATTTGTTTTTGTCGACGATTGGGAGATGGGATCCTCGGGCTGAGCTTACTTAGTTGGTGTAAGGCCCAACCACGACTCTTCTCCCTTGGCTACATTAGTACGTCTTGATAAGGCTGGGGGTAGCCGGAGCTACAAAAATGGGCCTCCACTGCCGGATAACAACCCTACGCTTGGTTCTTGTTTCTCTCTGAGGTTAAGAGTGGTTACAGCGGAAGGAGGCCGAGTTCAAAGAACTTGGACTCCAGTACAATAGGTGCTACAGGCACTGATGTAGGTGTTCCTTTCTATAGGTGATGAAGAACTACTTCTAACTATCGAATAATAGGCTAGTTCTTGTGTGTTAATCTCACTGGAGTTGCTTGGTGAAGGGTCTGAGCTCTGGGAGCAGATGTTGTTCTCTTTGTCTTGTCTGGAGTGGCCTGAGATTTCCTCGCCCTTGTTCCCTTTTATAGGTGGGTTGCTTGGGTGCAGCAGATCTCCTTGCGGGTTATTGGGGCATGCGGATCTCTGTTGGCCAATAACGGCATAATCTCTAATACATGAGATCCTTTGTATAGTCCTGCGGGTAATAGCGAGTAGCTATCAACTCATGATAACAGGTACACACCTTTTCGGTGTCAGGTGGCGCGGGTGAGTTGACCCTTCAGAGTATCTTTTGCTGATAGCTTGCGTCATGCGTGTCTTGGTATCAGGGTTGTGTTTAGTAGAGGCTACCTCCGTTGCAGATAAGGACGCGGGCGCGCGCGCCTCGAGCCTTTGGAAGCCTGAGCTCGAGTTGGAGTCAAAGGGGGAGACGCGGATCCTTGACGGCAAGCTTGGATAACTAGTGGGAGGCCCCTTATGGGCCGTATCGCCTGGTGGGCTTTGTATGCCTTAGGGTCTATGTAAGCAGACCATGATCGCCCATGAGCCGCCTGTCTTTCACCAACAGTTTTATTTTACCACGATCTACTTAATCTTCAATAAGTACATGTCTTATTCAGGTCCATTTCTTTTCCTTGTTTGTCAAATAATAGTTCCTTTTTTACCGACCAATGTTGTGGTGATATGTTCTATTTTGTATTTTCTGAACTTTTATTTAAATATGCTTACGCTGGTTTTTTCATTGTATTTATATTGTCCACTTAAGTTTTTTTGTCTTTTCATATTTACCTTGAAAACAAATTCGAATGTTGTTCTTTTTGTTTGATTTTTTTAATTTGGGTTAATTAATTAGATATATGCCACTTGTAAGTTGCGATTTCATAGATATGCATTATAAAATTGAAAACCACTCCCATACCAGTGCAAAGTTGCAATTCTCGGCGGAGGAGCATGAGGTCGGGGCCGTGCTTCCCGGCGAGGTCGCGGAGGGAGACGTGGGGGAGGGCGCCGACGAGGTGCATGTGCCCGATGACGGGGAGCCTGGTCGGCGGCGAAGGGAGCTTGCTCAGCGCCATTTCCGACGTCGCATCCCTCGCTCTCGTTCTCGCCGCCGACCAGCGGAGCAGGAGGAGCAGAACCGCAAGAGGGAAGACGAAGAGGAGCAGCAGCTGCGCCAGCGCAGCCGCCATGGCTGCCTCTCAGATGGATGGATCGAACGAGCTGGTAATTTAATCAAGTGCAGTAGTGTGGAATCAGGCGGATTGCTCAATTGCTCTTTGCCTTAATTGATAGACGACGGTGTGATGGATCGATTCGTGGTAGTTGAGACTTGAGGCGAATCCGAATTTCATAATCATTCATTTGCAGGTATGCACGCGGTGGCTGCACATGGAATGCATAATTAAACATGAACGAACGCATGCCATTGCCATGCATGTGAAGGTCAGAATATTCGATATAGGGAACGACTATTGGACAGACGCCTGCAAACAGGTGCATTGCGTAGGCGCCTGCAAAAATATGTATTTTGCGGGCGCTCTCTAGTCTCTCCCTAGCGGTAGCAGCATGCAAAAGGTAGCAGCCGCGGGCGTGCACTATACAATGCAGCACTGAAGCACTGCACACTATGCACTGTAGCGCGCAGTGTAGCGCTGTAGCACTGCGGCTGGGAAAAAAAAGCACCGCAGCCATGCATGCATGCACATGCAATAAAAACAAAAAATAAATTTATACTAAGCAAAAAAAAAGATAACATAAGTGAAAGAGCCCTTAATAAAGACCCAAAAAACAAAATAAATCTATATTAAACCAAAAAAAATCTATAGTAGTTTATACCTAAAGGAAAACAAATGAAATTAAAACAAAAACAAAATGAATCTATACCTAAAGGAAAACAAATTTAAAACAAAACGAATCTATAACCTGAAAAAAAATTAAATACGATGTCTAGAATTGTTCACTTACAAACAAAAATTCAATTTCCAGTTCAAAGTAACAAAATTGCAGTACTGGTTAATAAAAATTCCACAACTAAAAAGTGGAAATTTTATATAGAATAATTGGAAGAAAATACTAAAACAAACTTGATTAGCCTAAATGATGAGAAATATGATGAATCTATATCCTAAAGAAAAAAAAAATACGATGTCTAGAATTGTTTACAAAAATATTACAAACAAAAATTCAATTTCCAGTTCAAAGTAAAAAAAAAATTCCAGTACGGGTTAATAAAAATTCCACAACTAAAAAAGTGGAAATTTCATATACAATAATCGAAAGAAATATAAAAACAAGCTTGATTAGACAAAATGTTGAGAAATATGATGAATCTATCCTTTAAAAAAGGCAGCACAAAAAAATTCTAACTCTCCCACAAACCAAATACACAAGGAAAAAGGCAAAATGATTCTACAGAACCCATTAGGGTTCTTGCGTTCAGATTTAGATCCAAGTAAATCCGAGTACAAATGTGCAGAAAAAGGCATCCAAAAAATTGAAGAATGTCTAAACACATCTGGATCTCCATCATCAACAAAAAAAAATCGATGGGGAGGAGTAAGAAATGAGAGAGTTGGAGGGAGTGAGGAGTGAGGAGAGAGTTACAAAAAAGAGAAAATTTTATCAATTTTGAACTCGCCAAAGCTATCAGTTTTTTCCTTTTTTTATGTCTTTTAATATAATATAAATTTTTCTTCGAAACTTCATACATAGGTAGAGTAAATAACAAAGTACATCTATAAATCTTTTATGGGCCGTATCGCCTGGTGGGCTTTGTATGCCTTAGGGTCTATGTAAGCAGACCATGATCGCCCATGAGCCGCCTGTCTTTCACCAACAGTTTTATTTTACCACGATCTACTTAATCTTCAATAAGTACATGTCTTATTCAGGTCCATTTCTTTTCCTTGTTTGTCAAATAATACTTCCTTTTTTACCGACCAATGTTTTGGTGATATGTTCTATTTTGTATTTTCTGAACTTTTATTTAAATATGCTTACGCTGGTTTTTTCATTGTATTTATATTGTCCACTTAAGTTTTTTTGTCTTTTCATATTTACCTTGAAAACAAATTCGAATGTTGTTCTTTTTGTTTGATTTTTTTAATTTGGGTTAATTAATTAGATATATGCCACTTTTAAGTTGCGATTTCATAGATATGCATTATAAAATTGAAAACCACTCCCATACCAGTGCAAAGTTGCAATTCTCATGGATATGCCCGTATGAATATTTGAGGTCATTTAAGAACAAACCCGTCCTTGTTGTCTTCTTTCTCTAGGCATTTTCTCATCCCTTCAAACCTGGTGGCTTTGGCACAACTTCGGAGGTTAACCTTCTTTTACATGCAAAACACACAATTTGGGGATATGACTTTTGACATGGGCAAAACGAACTGTTATGGAAGCTAACGTCTATCAAAGCCACTGCCTATCAGATTAAGTCTAGATTTTATTTAATTCAGATCTGTCTTAGACCTCACGAAAGTAATCTTATCATTAAGAAAACTAATTCATGCGTTTTTATTCATGAGCCATTTGGTCTACTGTTTATGGCGCAATAGTGACTACGGTACTATTCATGCGCCACTAAGGCTCATGCCATCCCTCCCTTGTTGGCCTGGCCCATGCCATCCCTCCCTCTCCCCCCTGTTCGTCACTGTCAGCGACGAGTTCTAGGGTTTTGCGCTGCCTTCAACGAGGTGAGTTCTAGGGTTTAACCTGCCACCACCGCCATCCTGCCTTGTGCTCGTCGCTAGTCGCTGCCACCAGCGCCTCTTCTCGCGACTGTCACCGCTTGCCACCACCGCGGCTTCTGCTCGCCACTCGTTGTTGTCCTCTTCTTGCGGCCGTCAACGCTCATTGCTGCCCCGCCTTGCTCAGCCGCTGAGATAAGATCTTGGGGAGGGAGAATGAGGGAGCTTACTAGTGGTTCCTGGTCGGAACTCATCAATGGTGGCCAAGGGAGGGAAGAGGAAGGATGAAGAAGAAGCAGGCGTAATTTGTTCCAAAATTCTTCATAATGGCATATATTTGAGAGTAGCAACTTTGGAATGGCATGGGAGCAGTTTTAGATTTAAAAATGGCATCTCTCTTTAGTTGCAACTTACTAGTGGCATGTATCTAAATAGCCCTTTTAATTTATGCTAAAAGTCGCCACAACAAATAATACTTTATGCCAATAATCTAAGATTTGCATTATTTTTAAGGTAAACAGATTCACACGATTAATTGTAATCTGATTAATGAGGTTTTTTTGCTTTTTTAGATTATTTGAGTCAATTTATTTATTTGGCTCCTTTTGTTAGTAATCTTACAATATGCTGTAAACCAAACATACCCTTAGCTGTTTTAGATACATTATTTATATTTATTTTGAACTAGCCTAGCTTCTAAATCAACTCATTGTTTGAATGAGTTTAGGACGGTTGGAAGCTTTTGCATAGCTATGAAGGGCATATAGAATCAATAATGCATTTGTTAGTTGGAATAGGTGCAATGGGAGTTTCACTCAATAATTTGCTCTCTCTCCCTCTATTTGAGTAACAAGAGCAAGGGAAATAATAGTCTTGAGCTAAAGGTAAATTCTATAGGGTGGCGATTAGGCCGGCGATGTTATATGATGCAGAATGCTGGCCTATCAAAAGACGTCATATCGAATAGTTAAGTGTGGTAGAGATGCGTATGTTACGATGGATTTGTAGACATACAAGAATGGACCGAGTTCGTAATGAAGTTATGCGTCATAGGGTTGGGGTGACACCAATTGAAGAGAAGCTTGTCCAACATCGGTTAAGATGGTTCGGACACATTCAACAAGGCTTCCATAATCATCGGTGCGTAGTGAAATCCTTAGACGTATTAACAATGTAAGAAGAGGTAGGGGCTGACCTAACCTAACATGAGTGGAGGCAATAAGAAGAGAGTTGAAAGATTGGAACATACCCAGAGATTTAGCTTTAGATAGAGGCGCATGGAAGTTAGCAATTCAGTGTCTGAACCATGACCTAGCCTTTCACCCTTTTGGCTCTTTTTTTTTAAAAAAAAATGGTGACTTTTGTTGGGTTTCATTTATAGCCTACCCCAACTTGTGGTACCTAAAGGTTTTGGTTATGTTGTTGGTGATGCTGTTCTATTCTTTCCGTTGTCTTGCTTGTTCAGAATGTGAAAGATAACTAGTATGGTTCCCTAATAATCACATGTTAGGATGATTCTATGTTTCTCATATGCTAATGTTTTCTGCATGGCTTGTCAATAATATTGTGGTGGACTGGTGGTGCTTTCCAAGCTGTGGCAACTTAGTCGCCAATCCGGACATAAATTCCTTCCTATATTAATTGTAAACTTGTGCATCATTGCTTATGGCAAATCAGTTTAATTCTAACAACATGTATCACTTTAGTGCCCACCAATATTATTGTAACATGATTAATTTAAAGCCAATTTTCAGTTTACCGTCATGCTCCTTTAACCGCAGGGTCCATAGTATGATCGAGAAATTAGCCCATTTTAGTGATATCAGGTGCTGTCTCATTCTTGGTGGACTTTCAACTAAGGTACCCTGTGTTTTTCTTTTGTCTTGCTAGAAAATTTTGTTAAGAATTAAAACCTTTTCATATATTTATTAGAAAGTACCCATGTTCTAATTCCAGTTTAGTCATGGCTGCATAATACCTACCTGTTTGCCTGTTGAAGACTTATTTATCTCTATTCTGTTACTTCTGTGTGTGAAAATGGAGATTCTACATACTATTCAGCTTAGATTTACCGGACCAGGCAAAGGGAAATGTTGTATGTTGCAATTGCCCTTCCTTTTCTTGAGGGGAACAATTGCCTTTCCTTTGTCATTGTGCGAAATTGTATTCTTTAATGGGTAATGGCTATGCCATTCAAACAGTTACATACATAAGCATATACTAATCGGCTAATCGTGTATGGAGCCGATGAAGTGATGAGTTTGATATTTGTCATTCCTTCTCACCATTTTTATGTACTACATTGTGGGTTATAACTTTTTATCATTTCTTTTTCCATTATTGAAACTGTAATTGTGGGTTAGAAACTATTGGATGGCGATCAGATTCGAAGCGATTTCTCGGGTCCCCGCTGTTGTAATATGGTGATTTCTCGCTGCTGTAATAGGGTGATTTGACGGTGGCGGTGGCAGTAGCAGCAGTTCTGTCGTGGCTTTGGTTGTATTTTGGATTGGAACCAGATGGGTTGTGTAGTTTCTTCGAGCCCTAGCGATACTTATGCCATTTCTTGCTAGGGAGCTGCTTTATCGGCAACTAGCTGTGGTTTGACATTGCCTTGTGTTGTTTGCTACTCTCACTATGTTACTCTGCGTGTATCTCGCATCTTGCAAAACCGCCATAATGACTGACCTACATTATGTGATGTGATTCAGAGCAATTTAGTGAGATGTATGTGCTACATGTTTTCCTAGTGTTTTGAGAGGGTTGGGTGATTCTATGGATTTTTTGTGAGGCTTAGCTGCTAAACCATTAAATGTGCACTTGACCATTCACTTAAATTAAATGGGTTGAAATGACCTGGATGATTTTTGCATGCTGAAGGGATTGCCGCATGATACCCAAAATGTTTTTCTTAATCCTTTCTGCGCTTGGACAGACTCGTCTTTTCGAGCTGATGAAAAGCAGTGGGATCACTGTGTCAGGCGAAAGCAAGAAGGCTGTGTTGCACATGGAAAGTGATGCAAGGCTGCACACCACTAAATATGTGAGGTGAGATACTACTAACCTTTGGGTTCTTTGGTGTTTATTGCATGACCTTATTAGGACATTAATGCGTAAAACCCCATGGTTATGCACTTTTGCAGTTAGAAGAGCATCATATGTTTTGGGTTCACTCTAAAGCTATGCAAACACATACGCAGCAAGAGGCATAGGGTACTTTTTGCAATTCTCTTTTTGTTGGAATTATTTTAACTTTTTGCTATTGATTGTTGGTCTATGTAATGATATTTTGATTTAATGGGTCAGGCTATCATGCCACATAATAGCTATCTAGTAGAAGGTTGCCGTGTTTTTGAAAGGATTGGCTATACAAAGTTAAAAAAACTCAACGACACTTTCTAATACAGTTGTTGGTAAAGAATCTTCTGAAGAATGTCTATGGGTGAACCAACAGCAGAAAGCAAAAGAGGAATCAGCAGCTCACAAGCTTAATAATATAAAATTGGATCAGGTACCCTCATCCCACCCTCAAATACATGCTTGCAAGTTGCATTCACATTTCCCAAAACTTGCAGGAGCTTTCTTTTATTTGGGAGACTATTTTTCTTGTTATGCATATGTTGACCTTATATTCCATCCATCTGTTTTGGCATGCAGGAGAATCATGTTCATAGATTGAGGAAGGAAGTGGACTATTGCATCAAGATGGCAAAACTAGCTAACTGACTACAATTTGGAGGACATGGATGCTTCAATTATAGCTGGTTGTCTTTCTCTTACAAATGGTTTGAGTTGGGATGCTCTTGCTAGCATGATTGAAGAAGAGAGAGGGAGTCTGAAAACCTAGTAGCTGGTCCAATTGATAAGTTTATTTTTGAGAAAAATTGCATTGCTCTAGTTCCAAGCAATAATCTTGATGTCATGGTTGAGGAAGATAAAACTGCATTTGTTGGGAAGGTATGCTCTATGCCGCTCAAATGCCTTATTTGCTTCCGTGAATATTGTGTCAATATTGTACGTACTGTAACAAGATTCATTATTTGTTTGATTTTAATCTTATTGGTAGTAGTCTATTTTTTCACCTAATGTGCCATACTGAAGCAATGGTTCTAAATTTGGATTATTAACCTTTTGATGTCCTGCTGTCTGTTCTTTTATTAGTTTTCTATCAATTTTTTGTTTGTATTTTATGTTAAACATTCTTCTTGGTCAATTTACTGTTGTCAGTGGTATGAAATCAAGAAAAAGCAAGAAATAAAGCAAAAGAAGATTGTCATAGCAAATGAGAAAGCGTTCAAAGCAGCTGAGAAGAAGACATGTCTTCAGTTTGCTCAGGTTTTTTATTGCTACACACTTGGCACTTTGTTAGCGAATATTGCAATAGTTTTCTGTTGACAATTGACATTTCCTTCGTATCGGGACATGTTGATAAAATTATACTGTCTCTAGTTTCTGTTGGAAGCACTTTAGGTTGTGCAACACAAGTGTTGTATCTTCCTCTAGAATGAACAAAACTAAACTAATTTTTTTATGTGGTTTTCTTCTTAAGAGTAGACAACATTTTTTTTTGTAACATAGAAGGGCAAGAACCAAATAAAAGGCTTTTACGTGTCCTTGAAGTAAGCATTTGTGTATGTGCTTTATCTAGAATCTAGATAGTGTTGTATTATGTGACCTTAGCATCTTTATAATCGACAATGGAATATGAAAAGTGATTACATATCCTTTTTTTTGCCAATAGGCTTCTCGACAGGCTTTACAAAAGGACAGATCTTCACAAAATGGAGGTGAAGCTACTACAAAGCAATTGAAATCATCAACAGGTACTTCTCACATTTTTCTCTTCTTTTATGTTTCTAATTATGCTGTGTACTATAACATTGTTGCTGTTATAGTTCTGCTCTGCAATATAACGATCAAGGAATTTTGCCAGACTGCTGGTTTAACTATTCCTTCTCATAATTCACTAGTTCCCAATTAATATGGGACGTTGTTATTTCGTTGACGTAGTTTTCCTGCTATGAAACTAAAAAACCAAGTGATGCAAGTTATCATTTTTAATATTTGACTTCCATAGTCTCTAAATTGCAACATCTTTTATTCTTGCCAGTGAAAATGACTCATAAAAAATTTGTTACAAACACAAAAAGTCGGTTGCTCCAGTGCCTTGGATAAAATAAAAAATGCTTTGTGGGATATTCACAGTAGGAGAAACAAATTGCTAGCTCAACATGAAGTGGAAAAACAGATACAACTTTCTTATGATATGCACATTGTCTGTATGGTTAAATGTGCTTTGCCTTTTCTTGTAATTTTGGTCTTACATATGACATGTAAATCTTACAGGGAGAAGTAAAAGGACGTGTGAGACTGACCTTGGGACCGCATCACAATATTATCTGCCAAATCATACTGTTATAACGAACAAGCAATGTCTGGATCTAGTCAAGCCAGTTCTACGCCTTCGAGGAGGGAATGGCAGGTAGTTTGAAATGTTAATATGTTCCTTCATGTTATTGTATTAATTTACTGCATCATTAAATTCTTTTTTCTAAATGTAGGAGAGGACTGATTGAACTATTTTCTGGTACAAAATTAGTTGAATGGATTCATCTTCCCTTTAAATTACATGTAAAATGGTTCTCTAAGACAGTTTTAGTTTTAACAGATAAGGGTTTACATTTTATTCAATTAATTCTTGATTAATTGAGAGAATGCATTTAACAACTGAATACTTAAATGAAAATTTCTCCATTAATAATATAATGTTCTCAGAAGGTTACCGGTCATTAGATTTTCATATAGTTAAAAGATATTAGAAATTAGATATGGATTCATATCAGAATAATCTTGACACGGTAGCAATTACTCTGAAAACGTTTAAGAATGGTGACAATTAACATATGTTTATGAAAGATTTGATTGAATACATCGAAAGTTTGAAGAAATTTGAAAAAAAATATTACAATTGTCATATAAGAAGTTGGAGATCTGTTGTGTTTAGCAGCTGCTATGCAAATAGCTGGAGCATCACGTATTTACGAATTATCAATGTAATTCAGTTTTTAAAAAGTATTCAATCAACTTTAGTTTTGAGCACAGCCTTCAAATCTGGTTTTATCCAAGTGGATGAAGATTGGACAATATTTGCTTCCTAAGTAAAATATTGGTAAAAAAGTTCTTAATTATGTATTTGTGACCGAAGACACCAAGCAAACTCAAAGTCTACAAGGTGGTGGTCAGCAATATGGAGAACCATTTTTTAATGAAAGATTTAAGGCTCTTTAGTTTGTCTTCCCAAAATCTTAGTGCTGTTTCTCTTCTTAAGAGGAAGAATCTTAATGCTGCTTGTCATATGATGGTAGCTCTGGGCTTTCATTGATAGATTTTTCTAAATGGTTTTTCACTCATATATATCACTGACCATATGCAGGTAATTTTCAACTTTAATCTTATTTTTTAGCTTTTACTCTTTTTTTTAGCACGTTATTAGTTCTTAAATTTAGAATCTATTAGAAGTATGAGATTGTTAACCATCCTACCATATTATATATCACCTAATTTTACTATGTTCATATATAGGTATCGATGTTGAATGCCTTCCTCTATCTCTATATTTTGCTTGTGTAAATCTTTAGACACAGTAATTGTGAATGGTATCACATTTAATCTAAGTATGCACTTTAGTAGTTCGTAATATTAGACAAGTGACTTTGCAACATTTGATGTCTTAAGATCGAAGTATTATATTTAACGTTTAATTTGTATATTTTTAATCATATAGTTTTATTTTATTCCTATGTCAATGTCAATGTTGGATGTTTTCCTACATCTCTATATTTTTCTTATAAATCTTTACACATAGCAATTGTGAACATGATCACATTTAATCATATCCTCTACCTCAACAGTTGGCAATATTAGACTAATGACTTTGCAACATTTGAAGATGTCATAAGATCAAAGGACGGCTTCAGTGAGATTGGAAAACATTATTCTACATGCGAAGAGATGAGAAGAGGAAAAGAGGAAAAAGATAATAAGAAAGAGAAAAATGCAATAAGAAGAAGAAAGGGGAAGGAAATGAGGATACTTCTGATGGTAAGAAGGGAGGGGTCCTTTTTATTTGCATAAAGCAACTTTTAAGATAATATAAAATCAACATATCTATCTTGTTGTTTACTAATTATATTGAATAAACCAAAAGACCAATACGACCCTATCCAACTCTTATATACAGGATACCCAACCAACCTTCCTAACCAAACTCTCCAATCCTACCATCACACCCAATCTTATCTCCAGATACTTCCAACCTTAACCTAACTATATTCCTTCCAATACTCGCCATCAATTTTGGGAGTGGCTATCTCGTTGTGGGCCACATATGCTATAGACACACCTAGAAAGGAAATGAGGATACTTCTGATAGCCATGAGAATGGGAGGGCCCCTTTTTATTTGCGTAAAGCCAGCTTTTAAGATAAAAGATCATAAAATCATCCTATCTAGTTCATTTTTATTAATTATCTTGAGTAAACCATGAGACCAACACCATCCTAACCAACTCTTGTATGTAGGATATGCAACCAACCTTCTCAACCAAACTCTTCAATCCTACCGTCACACCCAATCTTATCTCCAGACACTTCCAACTTTAACCTATCTATCTTCCTTCCAACACTCGCCATCAATTCCAGGAGTGGCTATCTAGTTGTGGGTCACATATGCCATGGACACCCGATCTTGACCTAGGAGGGTTGACGACACAAGCTAGTCTCACGGCTCCTGGGGATGTGTGGTCGAATCACCTCAGTGATGACCCAAGTAGGTTCTTCAAGAATGGGCTTAGGGTGCTTCCGCAGAGCGCATGCTGCTGATGCACCAAACTTGTACTACCGCAAGATGGCCGCACGTTGTGTTGGAACCATCCTTTGATAGCAGCGCCCTTTTGCTACACATGTGATTGCACTCCTCCTGGGCTAGGCCTAACTATGCCTAGCACAGGGCAATTCAAGTCCCAAGTTCATACTTCTCTTGTCCTTGGCTCCGCAAAGCATTCATGCCGAACATCATCCGCACCATTCCCCATTGAGTCTCCTTAACCGACCCCTTTCATCACCATAACCCAGATTCACCATCACACTTGACCATAACCATTCCCGACCAATATCAAACACACCATCACAACCACATCAACTATAGATCATCCCAAACTCAGCTACCAGCCCTAACTGTCATATGTTATCATTTTGAATGAATGTGTCCGGTGAATATCGGTTCATCGTTCCGAGACTTGTGCCTAAAGATTATTTCTGGACCTAAACATGTCTAAGCAAATGTTACCCATTAGGTATGGTTAAAATTGTTACCAATCAAGATTTACGTTATTCAATGGATATGACAATCAAGGCAGTCATGTAAGGTAATCAAGTCTCAAGGAATAAACATGTTTATAACATGAAAAACAAGTAGACAACTCTTATAGCATGCATTTTCATAGCAAACAACATAATTTTTAGAAAACTAGGTATGTATATGAACTATGAAGTGTTAATTTCAAGCATCATATTTTAGAAAGAACATCATAGCAATGACACAATTGGCAAGCCTGGACAATATCCTATTTGTCAAGCTCCATTTGTAACAATGACCAATGGCGTCATCAGTGGGCTCCTTTGAAAATCACCTAAAAAAGGATATGCTTTTCTATTGTCAAAAACATATCATTTTGACATAACCAAATAGCAAATAGCCCATAAAGCAACTCCTATGCCCACAAAGTCACAAACACCTTTTTCTTGGGCTTCAAACCCAACCCAGAAAGTCAATTCCCAACCAAATGAGAGAGATTTCTTGGTGGCGTAAAACCAAGGGCTATTTGAACTACACACCAAACAGACTTAGCCAAATGGCAATCAAAGAAAAGATATTGAATTGATTCATTCTTATTACAGAAGCTGTCACTGAAGCTATCTTTCCAATTACACTTGGCAAGATTATCCTTCAAATGACCACTCAGCACAAGAACTAATGAAAAAAATTTATATTTGAAGAGGAAGATGAAATTGCCAACAAAACATAATAGTGGACAGCAGTCTTATTCATCACCAAGTTTTGATACAATGAATGAGACAAAAAAATGTCCAAACTTATGTAGTTTCCAAATCACCTTGACCAGTTCATAGCGGAGTTGAATTTACTGTAGCCTAGATTTAAGATCAATCAAGCTATTAGCATGTGCCCACTTAAAACCCTAGGGAAAGAGATCTGTAAAGACATAGAGTTCATAACCTTTGCCACAATATCGTTATTATTCCTCATGATAGAAAACAAGAAAGGCTATGAACAACATACTGAGAGAGAGAGAGAGAGAGATGTCTTGAATATGTACACGTGCAACCTATGTATTTGACTGAAGATACAGGAAATTAAGAATGACATGTAACTTTAGTAGCTAGATACGCCTTCCAACATCCTATGCTGCGACTATTTCTGGTACTAAGAAGAGTTTTTCCTTTCGATGCACCGTTAACCCAAACACCTCTCCCATATCGATGTCCTCACTATTCATCCCTGCCGGCATATTCCAATCGAAGCGGTACACCAGGTTCGCTAGCATGATCTCGACGGTGGCGGTGGCAGAATTGACACCAGGGCACATCCTCCTCCCGGACCCAAATGGTAGAAAATGGTAGTCTTTTCCCTTAAAGTCGGTGTTCATGTTGTCGTTCATGAATCTCTCCGGTATAAACTCATCTGCCGTGTCACCCCAATAGCTCGGGTGTCTACCGAGTGCCCATCCATTGATGATGACACGAGTTCCTGCCGGGATCGTGTACCCGTCAATGCTGCACTCGTACCTAGAGAGGTGAGGGATAAAGAGAGGTGCGGGCGGGTGTAATCGGAGTGTCTCCTTGATTACGGCCTTCAGATAGGCCATGCTGGTGAGGTCATCCTCAGTAGCCATTTCTTGCCCCTTGGGCACCGTTTTCCTCACCTCCTCCTGCAGCTTGGCCATCACATTTGGCTTCCGCATCAGCTCGATCATGGCGTACTCCAACACTAGTTGCGACGTGTCCGTGCCGGCTTCAAACATATCCTACAAAAAAGAAAAAGAAAAAAAAGTACATTGTCACGATGGATGGCTGTATACATCATGCTAGTCATGTGGAGAGGCCGAAGATTTGTTCTATATATCATTAAGAACATGTGTATTTATTGATTGTGGATTGCACTCACTATCAGGAGAGCCTTCATGTGGTTTCTGGTGAGGCCATACTCCTCCTGGAGGGAGAGCATGACGTCGATGAAATCGCTGTCGTCTTGCTCGTCCTCGCCGGCGTCGTGGCGGCGCGCGGCATGGTCATCGATGAGCTTGTCGAGCAGCTTGTCCCATCTCCGGCTGACCCTCTTGGCCCGAAAGCAGAGCAGCTTCTTCATGAGCTCCATCCTGGCCAGGCTGGGGAAGTAGTCCTCCAGGTTGAACCCTCCCAGCAGCGACGCGTTGGTGTCGATCAGCTCCCGGAAGAGCTTGTTCCGGCCGCCCTCCCGGGAGAACTTGCCGGAGACGATGCGGCAGATGAGGTCGTTGGCGAAGGAGTGCAGCAGCTCGGTCATGTCCACGGCGGCGCCGCCCCCCGCCGCCGCCGCCGCCTCCAGCTTGCCGGTGACGAGCCGCACCTCGTCCTCCCGGGCGGGGCGGTGGGACTGCACTTTCTTGGCGTTGAGCAGGTGCACCGTCACCAGCTTCCTCATCTGGCGGAAGTGCTCGCCGTAGGGGGAGTAGCACTCGTCCGACGAGCCGTACACGATGATGTCGGCGACCATGGACCGCGGCCGCGACGCGAACACCTCGTCGTGCGTGCGGAGGACGGCCTCGGCGGCGCGCGGCGACGAGGCGACGAGCGTGGGCACGGCGCCGAGGCGGAGGAGCATGAGGTCGGGGCCGTGCTTCCCGGCGAGGTCGCGGAGGGAGACGTGGGGGAGGGCGCCGACGAGGTGCATGTGCCCGATGACAGGGAGCCTGCTCGGCGGCGAAGGGAGCTTGCTCAGCGCCATTTCCGACGTCGCATCCCTCGCTCTCGTTCTCGCCGCCGACCAGCGGAGCAGGAGGAGCAGAACCGCAAGAGGGAAGACGAAGAGGAGCAGGAGCTGCGCCAGCGCAGCCGCCATGGCTGCCTCTCAGATCGATGGATGGAACGAGCTGGTAATTTAATCAAGTACAGTAGTGTGGAATCAGGCGGATTGCTCATTTGCTCTTTGCCTTAATTTATAGACGACGGTGTGATGGATTGATGTATTAACACTAAGTACAATAGTGTGGAATCAAGCGGCCTGCGGCCGGATTGCTGTTTGCCTCAATTTATAGACGACGTAGGGACTACGGTGTGGATGGATTCAAGGTAGTTGAGAGTTGAGACTGAACAATGCATGGGGCCTGGTGGGTTACTGGGTAGTGAGAATGACTTCTCATCAGGCGACTGAGACTTATTTAGCTCTCAGTCGATTTTCTGAGCCGTTAATCAAACACCTCCATAGGGCACATAAAAGATCCAATGAATATCCACGTATATGAGAAAATTGACTGAGAGATAAATAAGTCTCAGTCGCCTGATAACCAGCAAAGGTGTGGGTCAAATGTATCTTGGGCCTTGTTTGTTATAGATTAATGTAGAGTTGCGTTTTACTGTAACAAATTTGTGACCCCTCAAAATACATTTTAACGAGTTCAAAAAATTACGAAAAAAATGTTGTACAAACTTTAAGAAATACTATTTAAAACCCTACAAAAATGACTACAAAACATTAAATCATTTGGCTTATAAAAAATAACAAATTTTAATTTAATTTAATTTAATCTGAAACAAACAAGGCCCTAGCTAGTCATGGACTGCACGTATAAACATGACGGAATGCATGTGGAGGAGGGAAGAAACTGGAGCCAGTGTCTCGGTATCTTCCAGTGGCCTGTCTAGAGTCAAGAGGAAGATTGATTGTTGACTAACCAACCCAAAGAGAGTACACACACACATATACTGGATCAGGCCTTTGAATTATTGAAAGAGAATTGTTGATAGGCACGCATGTGCACGATTCGATAGCTGGCCTGGCATGCATGGATGCATGCTCTGACGATGTGATGAAACCTGGAAGCATCGATCGATCTGTCATCTGTATGTGTTTGGAACGTAGCTCACAAATGCATGCATGCGCCCACAAGTAAAAGTTTGCTTCTGCACTAGCTATCGACCAAAATGCAATCCTTCGCTATTCCCCTTCAATCCTCTCTCTCCATATACCACCCTGCAAGTCGGTCATGGCAGCCAGTGCCATTGCACTGCCCCATTAATTCTAGCAACATGATGTAGTGTTGGTTATGTTAGAGTGGAGAGAGAGTGAATGGAAAAAAGGATGTGTTCACTACTAGAAATCTAACTTTTGCCGAGTGTGAAGCACAATTACCTATAAACCTTCGATAAAAGTTAAGGTGGCTGACGGTGCATACTTTTCCTAGTGTTAGAAAAAAAACGATCGGCTATTAAATGCTTAACCGAGAGGGTGCAACAATAACCGACGGTTTTTAGGAAACCCTTGGCCATTCATGAGAATGGGAATGGCCAACGGTAGAACTAAAACTCTCGGCCATTTAAAAGAATAGCCGACGGTTAAAAAAAAACCCTTGGTCATTCAAGGGAATGACCGACGGTTGAAATAAAACTCTTAGTCATTCATGGTGATGGCCGACGGTTAAAAGAAAACCCTTGGTCATTCAAGGGAATGACCAAGGGTTGAAAAAAAACTCTTAGTTATTCATGGTGATGGCTGACAGTTAAAATAAAACCCTCGGCCATTTAAGGAATGACCGAAGGTTTAAAGCAAAACACTGGATCATTGTATACAAAATGATAGGAGTTAAAAAGGAATGCATGTACAATTTTAAACAACAAGTGTGTGAGGTGAGTTGGCTAGGTGGGAGAGTTTTATTCAATAGGTCATGTGTTCGAATCCTATGCAACACATATTTATAATTAACTTGATTTAATGGGAAAAAAAATGATGTCAAAGTTCAAGTATGTATAGAGAGGTTCATCCTGATAGGAAAATATTTTTCCTATTTCATCCGTTAAATTTGGTCATATTTATTCCACCACATTTCCCTAGTGTTTACCATTTCCGTCGGTGTGTTAAAGCTGCTCACTCATACTTTTCTCGAGTGTTCTCTATTTCCGACGATAAGTTAAAGTCACTCACCCATGCATTCTCTGAGTGCTTCAAAAACTATCGCTAAATTCATTCTCGAGGGTTTCGTCGGTAATTGCACGAATTACCCACCATGGGTGGCCGAGGGGAAGTTACCGACGGTATACGCTCGGTCATATACATGTCCTACGGTATTTTCTAATGGCCGACAGTATTTGCACACTCGGTAAAAGTTAGAATTCTAGTAGTGGTTGCACTGCCTCGTCTTGACCCTCCCTTTCTCCAAGGTGTCGGGTTGCGTGGGTGGCGTCTTCCGCATCGGCCGGCAGTGTTCGTGCGCGTTTTCGGCTCTGTGTCTTTGTCCGGCTGCTCGGTTCTTCCGGTACTTTTGACATTTGGCGGCCTCTGCCTTGTGCGCTAATAGGGCAGGTTTTGGGCGAAAACCTTGCCCTTTTCAGATTGGTGTTCCCTTGTTGGAGGCATCACTTTTCGGACATTCCCCTCCTCTGGGTGAAAACCCTAGCGGTTTTGTGACGGCGGCGGGTCTTCCCGTCGCTATCTTGTTGGAGGTGTGGTGATCGTCGTCTTGCGCTCTGGGAGTTTCCGCTGGGTCTGTTGCTACAGGAGACGTTAATCGTTGTGTGAGTGCTGGTGGTGTTTCCCCTTCTCCTTCTCCCTCTCCTGTATCTCTCCTTTCTCTTCAATTTTTGGCCTTAGTGGCAGCGGTGGGGCTGTGTTCATTCTTTTACCTTTGTAGGTTGTGTTTCCGATGTGACCGGAGGTGTATCTGGCTTTGGTCAGGGTTGTATCGCTGTGGTTGTACCCCGTGCTTGCATGGGCTTTATATATTATTTTCGTCTGCTTATCAATGAAATACGACTGCAGTTCTTCTACCCTTCTTTCAAGAATAATAATAATAAAAGATTACTTTATGCATGGTCCCATTCGATGATCAGCACTCCCTGTCGCGTTCCTGCATCGTTCTTTATATATCCATTTACACGCATGCCCTGTATCTCAATTATATGATCTCCCTATGCGCGCACATGTCCAAGCTAGATATTTCTAGGTACCACACACCGTTCAAACATTGCAAGCCAATGCTTCTTTGATCGATCTCTCTCTCCCATCGATGGACCAGTCTCTCTCATTCCAGCTACTACTCATCTTGATCTTCTCTCCATCAACTGGAAATCAAGTACTTTAGGCAGAGACGTTTGGGTTGTGCATTGAGACACCACGCGGATCGCGGAAAATTTCGAAGGCCAAGGCCATCGAGAAAGACACAGAAACCGTTGCGAAAGATTAATCTCGACGGCCGGCCATCGAGATTTGACCCTTGAGTCAGCGTGATCGAGAGAGACGGCCTTTCTCGACGGCCTGGCCGCCGAGATTATCTGTCTCGACGGCTTTAATACAGCCATCGTAAAAAATACCCAGGCCAGGCGCGACGTGCTGACAGCACCTTTCTCGACGGCTCATAGCCATCGAGATAATTAGGTTTTCCGCGCGCTTGGTGGGACCCAGGTTCTCTCGATGCCTTCCAGCCGTCAAGATAGATCTCTCATGTGGCCGATTCTGAGCCATCTTGACGGCTCGTAGCGGTCGAGAAATCTTGCCAACAACGCGCGCCTGGTGGGGCCCGCACGTTCTCGACGGCTAAAGGCCGTCGAGATAGACCTTTGGCCGTCACGTGGCTGGCCTCCACTATCTCGATGGCTACTACTCCTTGGCTGTCGATAAACGTCTGTCTCGACGGTTTGCGTTGACTACCGTCGCAAAAAGTGTGTTTCTCGACCACCTTTAAGCAAGCCGTAGAGAGAGAGACCTATCTCGACGGCTAGCACAGCGTTAATTTTAAAAAAATCAATTTTTTTTGGTGGTGCGTAATGGCTAATATTGTTTACGGCATGAAAATTCACCACCGTAAAACATCGTATGCTCAAATTATGCCCGCAAAAATAGTTTCATATGTAACGGGCTATATCGGGCAAAGTATTAGTTAGCGTTCTATAGTTTTATGAAATACGGGTGAGAGGGATAATATAATTTTTACGTTTTCACCATTTAATCGGAACACTTGTACATAGATCATTGCATTGGAATGCAACAAATTATACCATTTTATAATATTTCATAGACAATTTATTAGTTTTAAACATATATATTATATGGTACATTATTTACAAATACAAAAATATTTTAAAAAATAGGATGCAACGTGATATCATTTTGTATTATTATCTATTTTTTTTCAAAAATTGAGAATGTTTCACATTTTGTTTTCAAATTACATACATTTTTAACTTAAGAGGTAAATAAACATGTATGCAAATCATAAAATATTTTAAAAAAAATAAAAAGAGAAAATGGGCCAGCCCAATTAAAAAACATAGCCCAGCAGAGCATATTAATATATCTCGACGACCAAATGCTGGCCATCGAGACTAAATCCTGACCAGTGAGTACTCATGGGCCGGCCCATAAGCATTCTCGACGGCATAGACGCCGTCGAGACAGATTGGTTTCCCGCGCCACACAAAATCAGAAAAAGGTGCGGGCGCGGGCTTAATTAGGCGACCTTATATCGATGACTGTTGTCTGGCCATCAAGACTAACATTTAATAATGACGGCTCAGATGAGGCCGTCGAGATTAGATGATCAGTATTGACGGTGTACATTTGGCCGTCGATATTTCACGCGATTCCCGTAGTGAGATGCGTACGTGGAGCTAGCACCGGCCTATCCAGCAATTCCGCGAAACAACCCCTGGAGCAAACCAAGAGGCGATTCTTGGTCCTTGTCATCATCTCCTTATATATCGATCCATCTTGTCCTTTTCCTAGTGGTTTGTACTCTACACTCTAGAGAAGAGGTGAGCTAGCTCTCCAATGTCGAACATCAGCTAAATTTTTAAAATAAAATACACGTACGAATTTCAGTCTTCACACATAAAACTACCGCAGCAACAACGACACAAGTTTGAAATTAACTACAGCAACAATGGCCAAGCGTCTTCTTGCCCATTGCCCATTCACTAAACTTATTTGACGCAAAATCTCTCAGGATTTGGCAGGTCTTGCACTGAGGACAGGAGGATTTTGGTGAATGGTGGCTAGCTTTAAGAGCACAAGTTCCTAGATCTCAACGTAGGCAATTCGATGGGATCTTCGCTTACACTGCTTGGAATATTTGGAAAGAGCGAAATGCGCGGATCATCAACCTAGTCTACAATCCAATTGAGTAGGTCCTTAGCCTAATCAAGCTGGATGTTGGAAACTGGATGAGGGCCTTTCAGTCTGACGATCATGGATGAGTAGTTCCAGTTCTTCTTTACTTGTGTTTTTCTCCAGCCTGCTTCTGTGCGGCTTGGTTCTATAAATTCTAAGTGTTTACCTGCCCTAGGGCTTTTTCTTCTTAATGGAATGGTAGAGCTCCTACCTTAATTTCAAAAAAAAAAAAAACTACAGAACAAAAACAAGTAAATATGTAGTTGCACGTACTGCAAATCCTATTATTAAATCTCCAACCACCGTATATGAATTAAACAAAAATGGAAAAAATATTTTTCCACACTGACTATTGTGTTTCGCTTTCAAAACCTTATGAACTATAATATCAGAAATTCTAACACATAAAACCTAAAAGAAAAGGTAGGCTTGCCCCCCTCTGAAGCTATATAGCTTCTTCTAGTTATTCCCCTACACTAAAAAATATGGTATTCTACACTTTGAAATATGCAAAACCAGATAGATAACCCCATGCGTGTGATTTTAAGGTGGTTTTGCCATCGTATTTTGTTATGGCTTTGCTGGTTTTGAAAGTGGTTTTGCCTACATGGATGGTGGATGTGAGTTAGAAGACGAAGCAGAGAGGAGAGGGGGAGGGGAGAGTGAGAAGAGGAAGAGGATAACATGTGGGCCACCACTGAAAAACAATGCAAAAAAATGACAGCAATTATATTTACTCTTTTTGCTAATAATCAAGCGATGGATTTTTAGAGAAGCCTCAATTGATTTTCTCACGCATGTATGTAGATACTCTCGTTGGATATGGCCAGTCCCTTATGTTATTTTAGCTTCTCTATCTGCTCCTGTTCAACTGCATGCAGTACTGTAGCATGATCCAGCAGACCATGGCTCAAGCCGCATCCTTCCAGTTACTCTTCCATGGCACCAATTCGCAAGCTTTGCTCTCTCTCTTGCTCCCACCTCTCCTCCTGCTGCTGCTGCGCTGCTTGGTGGCTACAAGCACCAGAAGAAGATCAGCGACGAGCGAGGAGCACCAGCTCCCTCCCTCGCCTCCAGCGCTGCCGGTGATAGGGCACATGCACCTCGTCGGCCGCTCCAACCCTCACGTCTCCCTCTCCACGCTCGCCGGCGCGTACGCCGGGGACGGCCTCATGCTCCTCCGCCTCGGGCAGGTCCCCAACCTGGTGGTCTCCTCGCCGCGCGCCGCTCAGGCGGTGATGCGCACGCACGACCACGTGTTCGCGACGCGGCCGTGGTCCGCCGCCGCCGACATCGTGATGAACGGGTCGTCGGACGTCGCCCTGGCTCCCTACGGCGAGTACTGGCGGCAGGCGAGGAGGCTGGTGACGGCGCACCTGCTGAGCGCCCGGAAGGTGCAGTCGTTCCGGCGCGCGCGGGAGGAGGAGGCGCGGCTGGTGCTCGGCGGGCTCCGGGAGGCGGCGGCGGCGCGCGCCGCCGTGGACATGAGCGAGCTGCTCCACTCCTTCGTCAACGACGTGGTGTGCCGCGCCGTCTCCGGCAAGTTCTTCCGGGCGGAAGGCCGGCACAAGCTGTTCCGGGAGCTGATCGAGGGGCACGAGCGTCAGATTGGGGGATTCAACCTCGAAGACTACTTCCCGGGCCTGGCCAAGGTAGGGCTGCTCGCACGGCTCGTCTGCGCCAAGAGCAGCAGCTTCAAGAAGAGATGGGACGACGTGCTCGATATCATCATCCAGGAGCACGCAGATGCAGATGCAAATGAAAATGGTTGCAGAGAAGAAGATCACAGAGACTTCGTTGATGTCCTGCTCTCTCTACGGCAAGAGTTTAATCTCACCCTGGAGAATGTCAAGGCCATCTTGATCGTAAGTGTATATCCTCACAATTGAAATCATGGATGGTGATGAGTATGGCCACGTCAAAATTATTGCTACATACATATGAACATCTTTAATTAATTTGTTTCTCCTTGCTGATACATATGTTTGCGACCATATATACATTTTAATTATGCTCAGCTAGCTGTTCAATCCATACAGGACATGTTTGCAGCGGGAACAGACACATCATACATTGTGTTGGAATTCGCTATGGCCGAGCTCATAAGAAAGCCACACATCATGGCCAAGCTACAAGCTGAGGTCAGGAAGCACACACCAAAATCCCAAAAAATGGTGACTGAGGATGACCTAAACAATATGAGCTTCCTAAAGGCAGTCATCAAGGAGACACTCCGGCTACACCCACCAGTACCGCTCCTTCTCCCACGTCTCTCCATGGAAAAATGTTGTGTTAACGGGTACATGATCCCAGCTGAAACACGTGTGATTGTGAATGCATGGGCTCTTGGCAGAGATGCCAAGTATTGGGAGGAGGCAGAAGAGTTCATGCCAGAGAGGTTCATCGACAGCGACATCAATGCGACGGTCGACTTCAATGGGAGAGATTTTCAATTTGTTCCATTTGGTGCCGGTCGAAGGATATGTCCCGGGATGAATTTTGGGATCACCACTGTTAAAATTATGTTGGCCAATCTCATGTACTGCTTTGACTGGGAGCTACCTGTTGGGATGAAAAACGAGGATGTTGATATGACCGATGTGTTTGGACTCACCCTACGACGCAAGGAAAAACTCCTTCTCATCCCAAGTTCTCATGGAGTCAATCATACATAACACAACGTAAAGCATATGCTTATACTTCTACGTAAATTAACAAGTCATAATCCATCCATAGAGAGAGAGGGGGAGAGGCCGGAGAGAGGGGGGGAGAGGCCAGAGAGAGAGGGGGAGATCGAGAGGCGTAGAGAGAGGAGGGAGAAGATGGTGAATAGGAGATAATAACAGATGGGAGCACCGTATATTTACTGTATTTTGATTTTGTATATTCCATAAATCCTTGGGTAATGGTATATATTCATGTTTCCTCACTTTGTAATGGCACTTACATCAAATGCCAACTTTGTTATAGCATATATGCAAATTTTTCTTTCAAAAAATTGCACCAAACCTTGCATTGCCCATCTTTCTCCACCATCCACTACTAGGGAAAGGAGCTGTACAGCTAGGCATCACAATGATGCAGTTCCTATAACCGCATCACAATGATGCAGTTCCTATAACCGCTTGTAATGTGTATAAAAAGGCAAATAATACTGGGGGAGGTGGGATTTGAACCCAGGACCTCATGACTCACACCTCACCCAGCTAGCTAACCCACCCCCGCGTGATCTCTAATAAGATAGGGGAGCTTTCCTTTTATCTATTCGAAAAAAGACCCTCTAGAAGCGGTTGGGGCTATTAAACCGCTTATAAAGGCCATGCATTCTAAGCGGTTTGTGTGCCCAACCGCTTCTAGAGCTCTAGCAGCAGTTGGGGACATGAACCGCTTAAGAATCTTGGTCTTTAGAAGGGGTTCGTGCCTCCAACCGCTTATAGAGGTCCACTCCTGGCTTGGGGCTGGTTTGGGGCTATTAAACCGTTTGTAAAAGTCCGCTCCTTTTTTTTCCCAACCGCTTAGAAAAGTCAATTCCCCAGTAGTGATCCTCCCCTTTTTTTCCCATCTCAAGCAAGATCTTCGTCTTATAACACCGTTGTCTAATTAGGCTCGTGTGGTCTTCCTCTTATGGTCTAGAGCTCACCTATGGCCTATAGTGCTCAGTGTACTCAGCAACTACAACCTAGAGGTGGTGAGCTTGGGTGGTAGTGTGATCCGAAGGCCAAAGGCGGTGGCCACATGTATAGTGGTGAGCTTGAGCTGGAGTTCAGCCGATAATAGTGAATTGCGTGCGGTGAGCTTACGTGGTAGTAGATGCACGACAACGAAAGATGGCCTGGATGTAGTTATGACATGTTGGATAGGAGAGGTGGAGAGAGCTATAGGGGAAAGAAAGGTGTAGAACAGTCTGGTCAAAAAATATCTACAAATATCAATTATACATGCGAATGGGCGTAAAAAGTAAACTGCAAGTTCAGTAGCGTAATTTTTTTCTTGAAAAAACAGGAAACAGTAAATGAGAGCTAACGAGTGATCAGATCGTTGCAGAAAGTTGATATCAACAAACGTCATGCCACTTGAGCGAAAGCTGACACGTACCGGTCGACAAAGATGTGATGAGGAAAGCTCGTAGCACCAAATATGCATAGCATATATAAGTACCCGTCCGCGTCGATCATGTCAATTGCGGCCGGGAATCTTAATGAATGCGCCGTCCGTCACACAGAGGCACCTGTAGCTTTAATTTATCAATATTAATTTAGTCATTTGCACCTGAATGATTAAGATCATTTCCATGCTTGCATACGTACGCACGGTCAAAGGATGTGTGCAATTAATCATGCCGCTGAGAAATACATATAGGCCTTGTGCATTTCAGCTTACCGTAGCGTAGCGTAGTGTTTCAGAAAAATTTGAGAGTCTTTAAAAAGATATTTAAATATTGTAAAAAAATAATTAAAAAATAGTTTTAGAATCTTTAAGAGGACTACTAAAAACCTGAGAAAAATCATTACAAATTATTACACCAAATAGGCTACTTGTAGAAATTGATCGCTTCATAGAAACTGATCTTTTTGTCTATATATCAGTCTAATTATCAATTAACCTTGTCTTTTTGTCCATCGCTTGGTAGAAACTGATCTTTACAAAGCTCAGTCGATAACATTAATTGCATGGGAAAGAGAGTTTTCCCACGCAACGACAGCTGACCGAGCACATATCAAACAAAACACATGCATGTTTGTCAGGGTGAGGGGCCGCAGCAAGCAAATGATCGAGCTCAAAAGTTTTGTTGGATAAGCGACTACATTCATGGGCGTTGAATATGAACAGAATTAATCTTGACTATTGCTCGAAAGATTAACGAAAGACAAATTAATTAAGCCCCTGCATCACCCCAGATATGGTGCACATCACAACGGGAGGACAAGAGGTGGAAGAGAAGGGTCGATTGACGAGAGTGACGCTTGAGAAGGATCAACAGGTTAGACCAAAATTATGGTACATCTACACCAAAATTTAGGGTATAGATAGTAAATTTAGATACATCAATCGCTAAAGTTGAGATTGAAACAATTAGTATACAAGAGTTCATGTGTATGTGCCATGTGGGGGCAAGTCACCACGGAAACGACTCAAAAATGACCGTAGGCTCGATCGAGTGCCTGTATCGCCGTCTCGGACCGTCGGATCCTCGCCAAGGATCGTTGGGCAAAGACCACAGAATCCCGCACGCGATCTGCAACTGTTCCTCGTCATCACCACTGGCACAACAAGTTAAAAAGGCTACGCCCTAGCCTGGCGTCGTAGACTGGTCCCCGCCACGCCGAGCCCCCCTGCCCCGCATGCTCTGCCGCGTTGCGTCGCCATTACCGCCTCCGTGTTGCCCGTACTCGCTTGTGCACCCACTCCCTCACTTTCAGGATGCGTTTCGAAGCATATCTTGCCCCTGCCCTTTTCGCCACAACAGCCAGGAAAAATAGAACGGTCGCGGATGCTATCACCAACAACAACTAGGTTGTGGACCTTACAAGAAACTTGGCTTCGGATATGATTCCCGGACTGATCTCGATTCTTCGCCGAATTGCTTAGGTCATGCTGAACCCCTGGAGCCTGACCAGCTACTTTTTAGGGGTTCATTGTTGATGGAGTTTTCTCGGTCAAGTCGCATATTTACTGTGGTTCGAAAGCCGCGTCGCAGCGCCAGCTTTACAAAAAAATTGTAAGCTCTAGGCCCCTTTGAAGTGCAAGTTCTTCCTCTGGCTGCTGCTTCACAAGCGAATCATGACAGCAGAAGCCCTACTTCGGCACCGATTGCCAAATCACTACTTCTTCACTCTCTTCAGGCGTAACCTCGAAACACCAGGGCACCTTTTTCTTCCGTGCGATTCCAGTTCCTTCATCTAGGCTCAGCTGGCGGAGGTGCTCAACACTCCCCTAATCAACCCTTCAAACTGGTCACTCCAAAACAATCTCACGAGGTAGTGGGCGCACTACTACGCAAATGGCCATTAGTCTCGGTTGGGAACATGCTTTAGTCTTTACTACGCAAATGGCCATTAGTCTCGGTTGGGAACAGGCTTTAGTCTTTAGGCCCGGTTGGGGAAAATCGGGACTATAACCACTGAAATATCTAAAAAATATGGCGAACCCAAGATCTCATGCCAGGACATGACTCTCCACTCACCCTTCTAACCAACCCACCCACTCACGTGTATTGATTAGGGTAGGATATGCATTTCTTTTAAAGTTTGCTGAAACGAGCCTTTAGTATCGGTTCGTAATACGAATCGGTCCAGAAGAGCCCATATCAGTATGGGTTCATATTACGAACCGGTACTGATGAGTCCATGCGCCAGCTGGCCTGTACCCGTCTGCAAAAGGTATCTTTACCATTGCCTCCAACCGGTACTGAAAGTCTAGAATTGCTGCTGTTGCTACGAACCGGTGCTGATGCACTATCAGTACCGGTTTCAATCCAACCGGCACTGATGTGCCGGTAAATTAGGTCATTTCTCTAGTAGTGGTGGAAGTCGTCCTCTGGAGAGGCCCGTCCAGTACATGATGCCATATCCATTATCTCCGCCACCGTCTGGTACCTCTAGCTAGAAAGAAACAACCGCATTTTTCAGCAAGTAGATAGTCCTCAACCAATGTTCCTCCTTTTTTTTGCTAGATGAGCTGCGACTCTGGTCAGTCGCAATAGCATTTTCTTTTCACATGCATGTTTGTCAGGGTGAGGGGCCGCAGCAAGCAAAAGTTTTGCTGGATAAGCGACTACATTCATGGGCGTTGAATATGAACAGAATTAATCTTGACTATTGCTCGAAAGATTAACGAAAGACAAATTAATTAAGCCCCTGCATCACCCCAGATATGGTGCACATCACAACGGGAGGACAAGAGGTGGAAGAGAAGGGTCGACCGACGAGAGTGACGCTTGAGAAGGATCAACAGATGAGACCAATATTATGGTCCACACCAAAATTTAGGGTATATATAGTAAATTTAGATACGTCAATAGCTAAAGTTGAGATTGAAACAATTAGTATATATACAAGAGTTCGTGTGTATGTGCCATGTGGGGGCAAGTCACGACGGGAAACAACCCAAGGGGGAGGAGCCCTTATCTCCATCTATCATGTCAACCTTCCGCCCTTTTAATCAATACAAGGCAGCTCTTCTACCCCTGTTGCATTAAAAAAAAAACAAACACAAAATGAGTGGTATCTATGTATTTGCTCCAATTACACTTCTAACAACTTGCATGATATATGCAACCATGTATATCTATCGTAGATTGAACTTTATAGGTTCACCGTATAAAAGGCATGAGAAAAGAAACTCTCTTGAAGCTTATCGGTGGAACCAACATGACCACGAGCATCTGACTCGATCAGCTCGAATTCAATTTAGGAAACAAGCTATAGCTCGCCTTGGATTAATTACTGACAGGGCGAATCTACAGTGTTAGCACTGGGGTCAAGCGACTCTGATGTCTTTTGGGCAAACCCTTCTGTTTTATTGCTTCCTTATTAGTATGTATATATAAACCTGTAATTTGAAGCTTAAACATAATGATTTAGTGTTAAAATGACCTCGGCGATTCAAGCGACTTGCCTGGATCCGCCCCTGATTACTGAGATGGCTAAGCTAGAAAGAGAGTTAATTTGGCTTCACTAGCCTACTTTCGGAGCAGCACACCTACGCTGTACTGCTCACCGTCCACTGGCCTACCTCCGGTTAGGGGCGTGATCTGATAGGAAGCGGTTGGATAATACTGGATACGGGTACGGATACGGATACGGATCCATTTTTTGTTAGATATGGATATGAATAGTGATGGACACGGATATGAGCACGGATACAGAGTGTCTAATATAGATTCAGATAATAGAAGATCGATATTATCGGATATTGTTTGGAACGGATATTACTGAGATGATATGAAAAAAATAGATACTTGAAAAATCATTGTTTATCGGGTGTTGTCTAGAGTAGAGTAGTGTTGACTACCCGTGAGTTGAATGGTATTCAAAGGATGATCCGCCGGATATTTTTCATATTTTTAAATATTCATTATATATATATTTATTTATTCGCAGAGCAGCTGAATATCACCATCAAATCGATTCACTTGATCGACCGGTTAAAAAATACCAGCACCATTTCGAGTCGTACCTCCACTAATTAATGTCTGCATCGTTGCTCACCACGTTTTGTCAATCGTCTGGATTTGTGTGGGCCATTACAAGGCAAGGAATATATATGAGTATTTCCCTTGATGGATCGATATGTATGCATGCAATCATGGATCTTACTGGACAATAATTTCGCATGGTTAGTAAGTAGTGTCCACAAAGAGCTAGCGTTTATGCGCCGTTTTTCTCTGGATGTATCGATCGATCCACAAGCTAGTGTGTGATGTCTCCCATTAATTCTAGCCACTTATTCACCTTATCTCATGGACTCACGCCGGCCTGTTGGTGTTCAATTTCCCCACTCTAGAGCCTATGGAACGCAACATGCAGCGTCTTGATCGAAAATTCCAGCACACACGTCCACGCTTGGCCAAATGTTTCCGGCCCCGTCCATCGGGATGAACCACAAATATATATGCCAAATTAACCGAGTATACATATATTCACACGCCAGCGTGTACACACTATGGGCTAGCTAGTTCTTTATTAATTTCGGATGAACGTTGAAACCAGCTGAAAATTATATTCTAAAAAAGCTGTGATTTTTGAGAGATGCCTTGTGCCCTTGCATGGTCATAAAAATCACAATAATTCTTTTCGGAGCTCTGGAAAAAAACCATTTAAGACCCATAAAAATATCTATGAAGCAAAGTACTATATCGTTCAGCTTGTATAAAAATAATAAATTTCTAGCGGTAGCTTTGAATTTTAAGCTAAGCTGTATATGGGTCATCACAGCCAATCAAGTGTACAAATATCACGGGGACACCCAAATACACGTAGCTAGCAGTGAAAGTTCGGTGGAAGAAAAAGGTACGCGGGTCACTGTATCGCTCCCCAAATATGTACAACCCCAGCACAAATATAGCGTCTTAATTATCTTAAAAGTTGGATGATGATCCAAACAGTAGCAAATTAACTCATGTAGTTTGAAAAGAAATCAAGCAGCACGATGCCTGTCGCTGAATCTCCATCCATATATAATCGGTAAAGAAAACCATGACAGCCACCTTAATATCTCATCCTATCCTTTCTTCTTCCGTTCTCTCCTCGAAGATGCAGCCATGTTCATCGCTCCTAGCAAAAAGAGGAATCAACACTCGCGAGGGCATCACCGGAAAGTCTACGTTCATTACTTTCACTGTTTCAACTTCGCCTGTTATGGACCTTGAAAAAGATAAGATGATATGAATTCTCATACGAAGCCGCATGAGTTTTCACCAACAAAAGTGCAGCAAGCATCCGAGAGAACATTCAAGTCATCCTTGAGTCAGATTTGTCCATTTAGGAGCATCCCACTTTCAAACAAATACCTAATCCACATATGGGCTCCAATTTCGTTGTTATACCACCTCTACACAGAAAGCTTGGAGATAAACTTTCCAACACTTCTGGCCCCGCTTCAAAATTCTGCATAGACAATCAAGAATCATTGAAATACAAAGACGGACAGAATTTGCCCAGCACTGCATCGCCGTTATTTTGGGCCCAAAGCCTGTGTACACCTAGGGTAGCATCCGTGTGGGTCCCCGTGTGGGCAGCGCCCCTCTCTTGGCCGTCGTACTATATATGTTCTCTGGTGTGCTTTGTATTACTTGGGTTTTGTTTAATTGAGTTCTCCACATGCATGTGAAAATGCCTCTTTTTTTTTGTGTCAGCTAGACTAACAGGACCGAGTTTTCAAAACTCCAATTTAGATTGTTCTTCATCTATATTCGCAATATAAGATTGCTTATCCTATGTTGTTGTTCGTTCTTCGGTTGTTTGCAGGTTCCAACCTTCGTGGTCAAGTGAATTGTGCCTTAGTTTTGTTGATAACGCTCGTTGTGGTGGTTTAATGATTGCTAATCTTCTAGTTACATGTGGTTAGTAGTCGAATTGTTTAGATCGCCTGACACCTTCCAGAATTATCCATATAATCTCACCAGAAGATCGGGACTCTTCTCCTACTCGAATCAGACACATTAGTACACATCCTACAACTCTTAAGGGATGTGACAAGCCTCCACACAAACTTCGAGATATATATGATGGAATTGACCTAGACCAGATCCTTGCAAAATTTGAGACAAATCACACATACTTCCCCATACAATACCTAGGCTTCCAGTTCCATGTCTCAGTCGAGAAGCTTTGCCGTGTCCACTTCCATAACACTCATTAACAAGATCTCAGCCGGCCTAGCTAGCTGGGAATGAACCGTGATGTCCAAAGGTGGTCGCCTTACTATGCTTAAAGTGGTCCTATCAGCATGCGCACCGACACCCTTTTGGTTGTCATTGCACCGTCATCTGTCCTAATATAGATTTACAGAATATGACAGGCTTGGTTGTGGAAAGGAACCGACTTGGGAGCCAATGGTTATTGTCGAATAAACTGGAAACTGGTATGCTCAGCAGTAGAGTAAGGCGACATATATAGGTGTCTTACAAATGACAAGGTTTGCACTAGCTCTTCGTCTACGTTGGCTCTAGATTATAGCAAAACCTCCAACTCTACACCCTGTATCAACACCAGCACTCCTACAGCCCCAGCGACATCTATTCCAAATGACAACCAAAATCTCAATCGACGATGGTAACTTCATGTTCTTCTGGTTTGATAACCGGCGCTTTGGCCAACCACCCAAAGAACTTGCCCCCAAGTTGTTCATTGCATCAACTAGGAAGAACAAAGTAGTGGCCAGCACAATTAATGTCAGCTACTAGCTAACAGTCCTTCGACGTCAATGTTTCACCACATCAATGATTCTGCAATTTGTCTAGCTTTGTCGGCTTGTATATCTCAAGTTCACCTAACTCCAAACAATTAAAATCAGACCACCTTTGGACACGACGTACATGAGTTTGGGTCAGCGACGAGTCCCCGGCCGTAGAAACACTGATCAACAAAAATGCCGATAAAGACAAGCATATATGCATTGAGGAAACTTCTCCGATGCTTACGAATAATATGGACCGTCCATTCCTTCGGATCGGACGATGCACAGTAATAGGTACGAAGGCAAAGGTACAAAGGTACCCACGGAGGTACACAGGTATGGAGGGTAACCAGGTCATTTCACATCAACTTAATTAAGGACAAAACCGCCTTCTCTCTCTCCCGGCGTGCCCTGCGGCGCCGGCGCCGGAGATGGAAGGCGCAGCCTGGCGTCTCCGACAAGGTCGCTGATCGGCGGCTCCCGTCCAGGAGAAGGCGATGAGCAGCCAGTCCTTGACCACTCCGGCGACATTCATGGTTAGCGCCGACGTCTTCCCGACGAGAAGGAACACGGCCAGATTCAGCGCGAACGCACACAGCGAGTTGGTCCTGAACACGAACACGTCGGGCCGGCCGAGCTCGCCGCCGCGGCTGCCGGCTGCGGCGCGCAGCCGCGGGAGCTCGACGAAGTGGCACGGCGAGGAAGAGGAGGCAGCAGGGCGTGATGTAGTAGAGCGAGGTGATGGGGTTGAGGGCGACGCCCCTGGAGCTGAGCAGGATCTGGATGAGAACGAGGCGTGTGGCCTCGGCGGCTACGGCGGCGAGCTGGAGCAGGACGCCGAAGGCGTCGAAGCGGGCCTCGCCGGCGGCCACACCTCCGGCCTCGTCTCCTCCCCGAGAGCCGCGCTCCCCCCGAGGCTCGCTCAGATAAAGGAGTACATGAAGCTCGCGTGCGCCGGTGCCGACGCCGCCGCGCACTCCAGTCCTCCCCCCTGCTGCTGCATCGGCGGCGACGTGTCCATGGCCATGGCCGCCGGTGCCGACACTGACGCCTTCTTAACCATCTTCAACTAATTACCCACTAATCCTCAACTAATTACCCAACTGCCACTCGTTACAAATTTTCCACTTCCCTAAATGCCCTTCTATGATCGACGGTCCACGTCGAGGTACCTCTAGGTACCTCGCAAACACCGTAGCAAACCTCATGCATTGAAGTGTACAAATATCGCTGATCGAGAGCGGTACGTGTAGCGGTACCTTATCCTTATTAGCATGCATGTATATATATACACGGCAGTCCATGCGTAAAGATGTGTAAAGATAAGCGGTTTCATGCACATGCGTCATGCTGATCGCTCTTCCATAGTCTATCTCACTTTATCATCACTGACTGACGGTTTTCAATTTCGTCTCCTCTATCAGTAATGGAAAGACCGACGCTTACGTAGGAGTGACGGTTTCCTTTCGCCACTCGATCGATCGAATGATGCAGCTATAAGAAGGCACAGCGCGCGAGCGTAGCTAGGCAGCCATATATATCGATCGATCGACAAACCTAGCTAGTTAATTGATCTGAGCTACACATGAAGCCGGCCATGGTGGATCATCATCGGCAGCAGCAGCAGGACACGACATGGGCATGTATTACACCTCTACATGCATCACTGCTCCTCTTGCTCTCCCCTCTGCTTCTGCTGCTGCTCGCCAAGTTTGCTCGCCCTGCACCTGCTACCCAGGACCAGGGTGTGGCTCAGCTGGCGAAGCAGAAGCAGCAGCAGCGCCGTCGTCTCCCTCCCTCGCCTCCGGGGCTACCTGTCATCGGCCACCTCCACCTCGTCGGCGACCACCCTCACGTCGCCCTCCGCGGCCTCGCCGACCGGCATGCACGCGACGGCCTCATGCTGCTCCGCCTCGGCGCCGTCCCCACCCTCGTCGTGTCGTCGGCGCGCGCCGCCCAGGCCGTCCTGCGGACGCACGACCTCCTCTTCGCGTCGCGGCCGCCGTCCATGATCGCCGACGTGCTGCTCTACGGGTCGTCGGACATCGGCTTCGCCCCCTACGGCGAGCACTGGCGGCAGATCAAGAAGCTCGTCACCACCCACCTCTTCACTGTGAAGAAGGTGCTGTCGCTCCGCCAGGCCCGTCAAGAGGAGGTGACCAAATTAACCGCCCCTCCGCCCATAAATTTTTATGACGTATTTTGTTTCTTTACGAGACGGAACTCTGATCAACAATAAATATATATCAGTAGACTTACGTATGATTGTGATTTTGTATCACACAAATATAACATATAAATGAAATAATTGATGGTTAAAAATCTTATCCTGCGCATTTGCACGGGTGGATTTTAAAACAAAAAATTTTACAAGTAAGCCATTTATTTTTTTATTTTAATCTCTATAGCTTAATTAGAGATAGATATTTTTTTAATTATAGTTTATATGCATGCATGCATACATGTGTAGGTGAAGCTGGTGGTGGCCAATATCCGTAAGGCGGCTTGTTCTAGCATGGGTGCGGACGTGAGCGAGGCGATGAACACGTACGCGAACGACGTGGTGTGCCGAGCCGTGTCCGGCAAGTTCTTCAGGGAAGGTGGCAGGAACAGGATGTTCAGAGAGCTGATCCAGACCAACTCGCTCCTCATGGGGGGGTTCAACCTATCAGACTACTTCCCAAGCATGGCAAAGGTCGACGTGCTCACCAGGTTCGTGTGCAGAAAGGCCCAGAGGACCAGCAAAATCTGGGACGATTTGCTCGAGACCATCATACAGGAGCACCAGCGAAAACCCTGCAGGAATGATATTGATCACCATGGCGTCACAAGCACTACTGAGCAGCAAGAAGAGAGCGACGACTTCATCGACGTGTTGCTGTCTGTTCAGCAGGAGTACGGCATCACCCGGGATCATATCAAGGCTATCTTGATGGTCAGCAACATAGCACTATATATATTTACACCAGTACCAATTAACTAATCTTCAAAAGGAGAGACTACCAATTAACTACTCCCTTCGTCCCTAATTATAGGTCGTTTGACTTTTTTGACACTAAGATTGACCGGCTCGTCTTATTCAAAAAATTTGTAAAAATTCAAAAAATTCCAACTCATACTTAAAGTATATTATATGCTAAACGAAATCATAGTAAAAATAAATAATAATTCCGAAATTTTTTAAATAAGACGAGCCGGTCAAACTTGGTGTCAAAAAAGTCAAACGACCTATAATTAGGGACGGAGGGAGTAGCTTATTACTAGTAATTTTTTTGACTCCTCCAGTCCTCGCACAGGACATGTTCGCCGCGGGCACCGAGACGTCGTCTCTGACCCTGGAGTTCGCCATGGCCGAGCTCATGCGCAAACCAGAGGCCATGGCCAAGCTGCAAGCCGAGGTGAGGGACAACACGCCCGAGGGAAGAGAAATGGTGGAGGAGGAGGACCTAGCCGGCATGAGCTACTTGAAGGCCGTCGTGAAGGAGACGCTGAGGCTGCACCCGCCGGCGCCGCTCCTCATCCCCCACCTCTCCATGGCCGACGGCGACGTGGGCGGCTACACGGTCGCTTCCGGCACAAGGGTCATCGTCAACGCATGGGCCATCGGCAGAGACCCACGGTCGTGGGAGAGGCCGGAGGAGTTCCTGCCGGAGAGGTTCATGGAGGGCGGCGCCGCCGCCGCGGTGGACCTGAGGGGGAACGACTTCCAGCTGGTGCCGTTCGGCGCCGGCAGAAGGATCTGCCCCGGCCTCAACTTTGGGCTGGCCACCGTCGACATCATGCTGGCCAACCTCGTCTACTGCTTCGACTGGGAGCCGCCGGCCGGCGTGGAGAAGGAAGGTATTGATATGACCGAGGTGTTCGGCTTGACGGTGCATCGAAAGGAGAAGCTCATGCTTCTTCCCACGCCGCACGCCGTCGCCCATGCCCTCTACATCCATCCATCGAATCAAGGCTAGACCCGTATATATGCAGTACGTTGCATGCATGCATGCATATTCATGGTATATTATCCTATAAATCATGTAATAATGTATATATGTGTACTATATGCATGGTTGCTTTGTATAAAGGCAAAATATTTGGTGCAAACTCTACAATCGGTGCAAACATGCAAACTTCGAACCAGAGCCGTCGGATCCGCGTTGGATGGACCACAGGTCGAGCGCGGGCTGGGAGGCGCTGTGCGTCGGTTTTCGCTGGACCGCGGGCTACGGCTACGGGGGTGAGGGGTCAACTGCGACGGCTGAACCGGCCAGATGCAAATCCCCAACTTTGCTTTCCTCTGCTCTAGGGTTAGCACCCACGCGCGGCGAAATCGTCCTTCCCGTCACCAGCGGCCGCGCCGCCCTCGGCTTGCCGTCCGACGCCGCCGCGCCTCCCTCGGCCCTCCCTCCGAGGCCGCCACGCCTCCGTCGGCCCTCCCTCCGATGCCGCCGCGCCTCCCTCGGCCCTCCCTCCGACGCCGCCGCGCCGCCCTCGATGACTTTACTAATCCCAAGACAGAACAAATGATAGAAGTTTTTCTAAAAAAGAGGAAAAGGAAAGGAACAAGAAGATATGGGAAACCAATTAACCAAAGCTATATACTTGAACATGTCATGATTAAGCTATTGAGTGAAATAGAGCAATGACTTTACCGCTTTCATAATTATCAAGAGAATTGAACTGAATGTGATGTTTACCAGCACTTCATTTCTTAGACACCATCAAGAACAGGAGTTCAGTTCAACCTTTGTCAGCGGCATGATTAAAATAAGTAGGAAAAGAACAAACTTAGAATGTAGAACAAATATCAAGAAATGCACTGATAGGGAGGTAACTCTAGCTGTTAACTGAACCTAGAGAAAAAATATTAAGTTGGCAGCAAATATATAGATTGCATTCTTTCGAACATCTTGCCACTTAATTTGTAGGAAAGAATTTTAACTGTTTTCTCCCGAGAGTTCAAGATTGCAATGTGCAGCAAAGGCACAACGTAGTCCACCTCAATTCCAATAGTAAAACCTGCAAATATTGGAAACTGCTATTTTAGAAAACTTAAATGAAATATTCTTTAATGACTCAGTAGTATCTCAATTTTCAAAGATGTCACAACTTTTCTACCTGTACTTATAATAAATAAATAATTTGGATCAATAAATAATTTCATAATCAAGTGTAATAAGAAAAAATTAAGGGATCTGAAAAAAAGCTATAAAAAGCTATCAAAGAGGGAGTAGATCTCAATTGCTATTTTTGTATTAGTGGAATAATGTCAAAGAGGAAATATCAGAGTGTGCAGGTCCTAGGCAATTGCTTTGGCCAGCGACGTCGCAAGTGCAGCGGCGACGGCGAGGCTCGAGCTCCGGCGAGCGCGGCTGCTGGGAGACACTCCGGCGAGGGGCACCGTAGCTATTCTTTACCTAATAATAAAGAGAATAGAGTTTCCACTTTTTTTTCGTTAGTCTTCTTCGTACGTCGTCCGTCCGAGCATCTAGAAACCGCGGTAGCCGAGGCCACCAGAGACCCATCGCCGACGGAGATCCCGCCGCGTCCACCTCATCCTCACCGGCCGCCGCCTCCCCCTCCCCAACGCCGCCTCCACCTCATCCTCTACAGCGCCCCTCCTCCATCTCGCCTCTCTTCTCTCCCTCCCCAAACCCTAGATGCGCAATCCCCACTCCCCACGCGACTCCGCCGGCGCCGCTAATGGAGGGACCTCACCGAGCGCCTCCATCCCCACCCTGTTCCTCTGCTCGCCTGGGCGGAAGAGCTCATCGCCTCGACGCCTAGACCATGGAAGAGCTCGTCGACGTCGACTGGGACAAGGACGCCTCCGGCGCCTCCGAGACCCTTGCCCTTGCGCCGCTCTTCTCCTACTCGGCCCACTCGGGCTCGATCAGCTGCATCGCCATCGGGCCGCACGCCGGACTCATCAGACCCCCTCTCCATCTCCCGCAAGGAGGGGCCGCAGGACCATACCGCCGGAGGAGTAGGTATCTGCACGTACGTCACTGCACCTTCTTCCTAATACTGCTGGTTTCTTGATTTCTACGTGTATTTTGCACTTACAAAGAACTTGGGGTATTCAGCAAGTTCCAACTTTTGCTATTGAACCATAAGATTTACAGAATGGCAATGCAGTCTGTATAGATTAATTAAAATTCCTTTTGTTTAATTTGATCTGAGAGCTGTTGGAAGCAGCTGATGGCCTGAAGTATTATGATATTGAGGAAGGGAAGGGTCCAACTGCTGAAAAGGGCTCAAATGTGCTGGTAAACTGTTCCCATCCACAAAAAAAATGGCCTTCATAGTTAATATGGTCTGCTGACTCCTGGCGATATAATTTGCAACATTTGGATGTTGGTAGCACTAATGATGTGATAACAATAATCTGCATTCGTTGTTCGATTCTTACATAAAAAAGTATTGCTCGGTTTGTAACTATGCAAAGAGTATAGCCATGAAAGTTTAACTTAAAAATATTACCATGGGATATTCTTTCAACATTGGACAGGAGCATGCTAACTTGCTAGCGCCTCCAAACAGTTAGAGGTCCCTGTGCCCTCATTCACTGAAGGCGAAGGCGATCACAAACAGAAGGTCGGTGAGGTCATAGAAGCACACATGGCAACATTAACATGTATGTTTTTCTTTCGGTCTCCATTATAGCAGAGAAATTTTGCTAGCTCTTAATTATTAAAGGCGATCACAACTGAAACAAGAGTAAACAACCTGTATTTCTTAGATATGAATTGCTTGTTTTATGCCTGGTGGAATGCGTTGAGTACTACACTATATTTTTTGTAGGTTTACATATATAAGTCCAGCATGCATGCTAGGATCGAAGAGCACATGCATACTGTTTGATTCTTACGTGTGATCTAGATTAATTCATTTTTGGCACAATATAATAATGAGATGTATGAGTAGCTACATGTAAACAACCGAGCCTGATGGATGTCTGCGGTTCAACAAAAAGATCTTCAAATTTTAAAAGTTAATATTGCATATGATTTTTTATTTTAACCTATGTATTTTTATAATCCGTTGCAACGAACAGGCATATTTGCTAAGATTTGCTTCTGCGGTCTGAAGCTTGCAGGTCCAATTTATATGCTCTGCTTCAATACACCTATACCTGGAAGTACAACATTTGAATTTGGTAGTGTTGTTTGGAATTTAGAGTGAAAAAATTATGTTAAGCTCTGACTAGGTAATCAATTTGGAACACTTATACCTGTGGAAATTTAGGAATACTATACTAATTCCATCTATCGAGTTTAACTAATTTTTATTGCCTTTTCATCATTGTAGGCTTCAGGTGATCACTATATCTTATCGGGATGTTGAAAAAGTACTCCTCACAACATAAAATTAATGCATTTTGGTAGGTTCAGAAATAATGCAATACTAACTTCCATCTTTCGTACAGGTAGTTTATCGATCCGATGGGGCATATTAAAGTGTTTTTTATTTCTCCTGTTGCAACGCACGGGTATTTGTACTAGTATTAAAAAAATTATATTAGTAGAAGTAAAAAGAATAGATGTGTCTGTTGTTATTTATTAAAAGACACATCACACATCAACTTAGCTTCGTACTACCAATTTTCCCATTATATTATGGCGAAATCGGATATTTGCCCCAAAGTTGATGTGCCTCTGGATATTTGTCCAAAATTGAGCTGCCCCTGGATATTTGCCTCACTTGGCCTTTTTTAGTTTTGCTTGTCTCAGGGGGTGATTAGGAAATCGCCAAAACACATGCCTGAGCGCGCTGCGCTGCCCGGCCCTTCTACCTGCCGCCATCCTTCTCGCCGCCGCGCCGCCATGGCGGGCAGCTCCCAGCCGGCCGGCGCGCCCTCCACGGCGGAACCCACGCCCTCCCCGCCGGCCCCCGCGCCCCTTGAGGCTGGGGGCCGGCGCGGGAGGCTGCTGGAAGGGGGCCCGTGGCGGTGCGAGGAGCGCAAGGGGTGGTGGACCCACACACCGGTGCGGCCTTCCTCACCGTTGGCGCCCGAATCTACAAGCTATCCGTCGACGGCGACCTCGCTGCGCTCCCCTCCTCGCCAGCGTACGGCGCCGAGCCCCTGTTCGCGCTAGTGGAGGCGGAGGTGGAAGGCAGGAGAGTGTGGCAGATCGAGGAGGTGGCATGGACGAAGGAAGGGGAGGGGAGATGGTGGTGGGGTTTATCTTTGTCGGCGCCACCCTCGCCATCTTCATGTTCTGGAGGTTCCAGATGCGGCAGCTTGCCGGCAACATGAACAAGAAGATCAGATAGATAGTAACACTGCAATGCTCTCATCGTCTCAAACTACTGTAAAATTTGGGTCCTGATCTGCGTTAGTTGTTACACGTAGAGATACTTGCCGCCGTCGGTGTTGGAAGCCGGCCACCGTATGCTAGGGTTGCCCCCTTGCGACGCCATCGCCAGGCGAATAGGCAGGGCGCGAAGAAACAGGGGGTTTGCATCTGGCCGGTTCGCGGTTCACCCATCCCCCCAAAGAAAACCGACGCGCAGCGCCTCCCAGCGAAAACCGACGCACAACGCCTCCCAGCCCGCGCTCGACCTGTGGTCCATCCAACACGGATCCGACGGCTCTGGTTCGAAGTTTGCATGTTTGCACCGATTGTAGAGTTTGCACCAAATATTTTGCCTTGTATAAATGCATGTTCACCAGACGTCACACGGTCGTTTGAGGTTAAACGGTGTCTTATATAGGACCGGCTAGCTGTCAATCAACTAATTTAATTTCTAGTCAATTTTCTGAACAATTGGATTACCGCTGGATCTCAATCCAATGGCCCAATTCTCTCCCCCTCCTCTCTTATTTCCCCTCTCCCTCTTCCCCGCCTCCCAATGCATGCATGTGTTCCACATCGCCGCGACACCGCTGCCTCCTCCCCCGACCTCTCTCTCTAAGTCAGACGGCACCGAGACTTATTCAAATTTTTAGTGCAAACATGTTAAAAAAATAAGTCATGCTTAATGTACCTTTATTGATAAAACAAATCATAACAAAATATATGATATTTACATAGTTTTTTTGAAAAAGATGAATGGTTAAAGGCATGTTCAAAAGTCAAAAGTGTCAAACAAAAAAAGAATGGAGGGAGTAATGGTGAAAGATGTATTTCAAAGTCCGTGCTAGGGTTAAAATATCGTGTTTTTATGAATTAGAAGGAGTACTCGCTAGGTGCATGACATGCGATTGAAAGAAGTCTTAGGGCTCACATCAACCATAAAAGAAAATCCTTGATAGCAATGCATTCCATGTCATGAAGACAAATTCTACTTATATGGAAATTGGTAGCAATCAATGCATGGTACGTAATTAATTAATATATATCCTCCAAGCAAAACTAATTCTATACTCCCTCCATTCCAAAATATAAGGCGCGCATGTATTTCAGAAAGTCAACGTTTGTAATTTTTGACTAATAATTAAGCTAAAAATATGTATGTTCAACGTTATGCAAGCGATATAGTTGGATTCATATTTTAAAGTACTCTTGTATGATGTTAATTTTATAGTTATTGATAATATATTGTGAGAGAAAATAATGGTCAAAGTTCTACGTTAAAGACCGCGCCAAAAAATTATATGCCTTATATTTTAAAACGGAGGGAGTAATATGCAGTGGACGTCATTTTCTTACTGTCGATCGATCATATCGATGGGGCGAATGTGCATGAATTCTTTAAAAACGAAATCATCGAATGGGCATGATTGCCAAATGAATTATTGCCTTGTTCTGTTCCTATAGCCGGGGCAACTATTTCCAATTCTCCAGAGTCCAGCTACCCATAAAAGGCAGGCTGCAGGTGCCAGGTAGCGGCAGGGGAAACCAAGGTAAGACGGAGCTATTGAGCTAGCAGCAAGTGTTACTGAAGAAAGCAACTAACTAAGCAAGGCACGCCCGTTAATTTCCCATTAATTATTTAGTCAATCGAGAGCTGATCTGACACATACGTACATAGGAGAATATGACTGGTCATGTAGCACTGGTCATGAATTCTCTCCTGATGATCATCTGCTCTCATCAGTGATCCTCCTACTGTTCATTTTACGATGCTTCTTCTTCACGACGAGCACAGCAGCAGCAGGAGGAGAGCGCGCGATAAGCTGCTGGAGAAGCTGCCGTCGCCTCCGGGCAGGCTGCCGGTGATCGGGCACCTCCACCCCAGCCGCACGTGTCCCTCCGCGAGCTCGCCGGCCGGCGACCTGATGCTCCTCCGGCTGGGAGCGGTGCCGAGTGGGACGCTGTTGGCCTCGTCGCCGCGCGCCGCCGAGGCCGTTCTCCGCACGCACGACGGGGTGCTCGCGTCCCGGGGGCACTCCGCCGTCTTCTACGGGTGGTCGGACGTCGCCTTCTCCCCCTACGGCGAGCACTGGCGGCAGATCAAGAAGATCGTCACCGGTCACCACCCACCTCCTCACCGTCAACAAGGTCCGCGCGCTCCGACCGCCGAGCCCGTCAGCAGGAGGTATACGTCGCTACCCATCCGGCCGAATTAATTGGCCAACTCCCAACAACGCGCGTACGTCAAACAAAGCCGCTTTTTTCAATTCATAATCGCTAAATTTTAGTTAAAGAAACATTTTTTCAACCCTGAACTTGGAGTAAGGTGAAAACAGCGTTCAACTCGAAAACCGGATATTTCACACCTTATACTTCCAAAGCCAAAAGGACTATTTTTAAATATGATTCTTGCTAGGGACTGAACTTTCAATCAATCCTACATAAAAAATCGATGCTTGTTTCTAAACATGAAAGATATGAACGATGTACTAATCAAACATCACCGATCAAATCACTCATGAAACATGATTCGGGCACTAACATCATGAGACATGAACAAAGTACGATGAAAACATGGCAAAAGAACTGACAAAACATCTTTGACGCAATAGTCCACGGTTATTCAAAAATTTTCACAAGCTAAATGTTTTGCGAGAATAATGATATTGTCGACTGCTAGGACCTCGTGTTGCGGCCCCAAGAGTTGGACTGCATAATTTGTAGAGGGGGCGAACGATCCATTGGAACCTACAGAATCGAGCACACTGCGCGATGGGAAAAAACGGAAGTGTGGACGCTTCGAAATTAACAAGGTTCTTTTTTGCTGGTTCATGCCTCTCCAGAGAAATAACAACCCTACTTCTAGTGGATCTTTTGTCAAGTGGATCGGAGGCTTACAAGGGGAGGTCAAGGTGAGCATCGTCCGAAGAGAACTCTTGACGACCACACCCAAACTCTAGCTATTGTGCTCTGCTGTGTGTGTGTGTGTGTGTCTAGGTGTGCGTGTGGGTGGCTAAGTCCTGTGAGGATCCCCCGGCCTTTCTCCTGTTGCTAGGAACGGCCTTTTATAGTTGCTCGAGTCATACTTGCAACCATCATCCCGCCGGCGATAGCGGCCCCACGCAAAGGGCAAAAACAACCGGCCATGATATCACAATCAGGCTGAAAGTCAGAGCCCATGCTCACAACACAGGCAAACAAACAAGTCTAAGCCACAGCCCGAAAGAAACAGGAACAAAAACCAACGTCCACTGCCATCTACGCAGAAGCAACACACCACATGGAGGTGGGTCAGCAAAAGCTATCCCGAGACCTTTTACTGAGCTTCATCATCATCCAAACGCCTCTTCTTGCGTGGCTCTGCAACTGAATCATGATACTCTTTTTATCACTTGGAAAATCTTGGAAAGCCCTAGCTCCACCAACTCCTTGTCCCCCGCTTTCAGCAAACCTATCCAGTATTTGATGAGAGCGACCATACGAAAAATTAGAATCACAGGGTCAAATGGTTTTCTTCTCGAAGCAATACCCATTTCTCACAAGACAAGCAGTCCACATTACTGCAGCTAGGCAGAACATGCTCAAGGACGGATTTCCCTGGTAACTTTTCCAAACCAGCTATGAACATTATTAAAACTAGTAGGAATCCTGTTAATATCTCCAGCTTTAGCAATCACGCCCCAAATAGACTTAGCTATGCCACACCCAAAATTCACAAAATTCACAAGCCAGATCCCCCACCCAGCCCCACGCTGCATTGTTGTGCCTACACTATTCAGTCATCAGCTGGGAGGAAGGCCGGCACAAGCTGTTCCGCGAGCTGGTGGAGACGAACTCCACGCTCATCGACGGTTTCAACCTGGAGAACTACTTCCCCAGCTTGGCGAGGCTGGGCGCCATCATGTTTGAGGCTGGCACGAACACATCGTACATAGTGTTGGAGTACGCCATGGCTGAGTTGATGAGGAAGCCGCGCCTGATGGCGAAGCTGCGGGCCGAGGTGAGGAGCAGCATACGATCCATGGGAAAAGAAAGAGAGAGGCGACCGTGGCCGAAGATGAGCTGAGCGGCATGCCCAGCCTGAAGGCGGTCATCAAGGAGACGCTCCGGCTGTACCAATCGGCGCCTCTCCTGGTGGCTGGTGCCGCACGTGTCCATGGCCGACTGCCAGATCGACGGCTACACCATCCCCGCCGGGACTCGGGCCATCGTCAACGCCGACTGCGGTTCATGGATAGCAGCGGCGGCGCCGGCGTGGACTTGAGGGGCGGCAACTTCCACTTTCTGCCATTCGGGGCTGGGCGGCACGTGTGCCCTGGCATAAACTTTGCGCTGGCCACCGTGGAGATCATGCTCGCCAGTCACATGTACCACTTCGACTTGGGAGCTACCGGCGGGGTCGACGAAGGGTGGCGTTGATATGACAGAGCTGTTTGGGGTCACCGTGCACTGCAAGGAGAAGCTCATCCTTGTGCTTGCAGTTCCACAAGATCATCACATGAAGAGTGCATGGTCTCGCTTTTAATCAAGTCCATAATTCCTAGCTAGCTAGAACATATTATGTGTATAGATGGTGTCTCAGCTATGGGAGAAACACAATCTTTTCATAGCCAGAACCGTCGAGAGAGTTATCTCTCGATGGCCGATTGTCTAGAAAAGGCAATATTATGAGAATTAGTTCGAGAGAAATGACCTCTCTCGGTGGCATAGATATCGAGAAAACATCTCGGCGGCGGTGGCACGCGGCGGCGGCGGCAGCAGCAACAGTAGTATTAAGTAGTAGTACTAGCGGCGACGGCGGTAATAGCAGTAGCGGTATTAAGCAACAGCAACAGTAGCGGTATTAAGTAGTAGTAATAGTAAAAGTAGTATTAAGTGTCGAGTAGAAGCAGTACCAGTAGCGGTATTAAGTAGTACTCCCTCCGTTCCAAATTATAGGTCGTTTGACTTTTTTGACACGTACTTTGACCACTCGTCTTATTCAAAAAATTAGTGAAAATATGAAAAAACTCAAGTCATTATTAAAGTACCTTTCATGATAAACTAAATCATAATAAAAATAAATTATAATTATAAAATTTTTTGAATAAGACGAATGGTCAAAGTACGTGTCAAAAAAGTCAAACGACCTATAATTTGGAACGGAGGGAGTACTATAGTCGTTTTCACAGCTTTATGTGTTTTTACGTAGTTTCATCGAGTAGTTTAACGTAGTTTTAGAAATTTTCATCTAGATTTATGTTGATGGTATCATGATAATGTTGACGTCAACCATGCATCCATAAATAAACTAGCTAATCTGTAAGTCTGTAACAATGGTATTACGTTGATTAGCATTTCTGTAAATATATCACATTACACATCAACTGTCCATCGTTTTTCATGCATCCATGCTTAAAAAAAGGAAAGCATTGCCTTCTTTCCTATATCTTGTATTTATCGTACTTTTGCCCTGGGTAGTCTCTTTCTCTTTTAACAAATGTATGTAACTTTGGATTAAGAATTGGTGGAATACCGGGCAATCCGAAACTTTCTTAGCTGATATTCAAGAGAAAAAGGTTCTAGAAATCACTATACCATTGCAAATTATTAGCGTCTAACTGTGTGTCGGAATATACCATATATACCGTCGAACAGTCGGTTGGCAAAAAGTATTACCGACTGACTTGGGGTGTTGGCTAAAGTCCCGTTGGGAAAAGTCTTTACCGACGGACTTGTAATTACCAACGGACTGTAAGTCGGCAATTTTCCATATTACCGACTGATAGTACGTTGGCATTTTTAAATATTACCAACGTTTAGTCCGTCGGTAGTGTTGTTTTTGCCGACTTTCAATCCGTCGCGCTTAAACAAATTGCCGACTGACAATACGTTGGAATTTCTATAATTACCGACTTGCAGTCCGTCAGTACTGTTAAATTTGCCTACGTTTAGTCTGTTGCTATGCTAGTTTTGCCAACACTCAGTGTGTTGTTATTCTTTGCTTTTTTTAAAAAAAATATTATTCTCTATACAGCAATTCTCATTATACATGACATGATGCAATAAATATAGCACATTCAAAAGATAGGTAGCACATCCAAAAGATAGATAGCGTACATTATTCAAAATATCATTTATCCAAAAGACATGCACATCCAACTAACATATATAGTCTTTGCACATCAAAATATCATTAAGCCACATCATTTTTGTCCAAAAGATAACAAATCGAACGTTAACAACTAAAAGGTCATTCCACCATATAACATTTGTCCAAAACATAGCATATATCATCCAACATACATATTTGACTAGATGGATTCCACCTACAACCATCAGGTAAATTGGACTTTTTTTTTTCAATGTCAGCCAAAAAAATCTTCCACTTCTCGTTATCAACTTGGTCCAAACACTATACCATTGCAAATTATTAGCGTCTAACTGTGTGTCGGAATATACCATATATACCGTCGAACAGTCGGTTGGCAAAAAGTATTACCGACTGACTTGGGGTGTTGGCTAAAGTCCCGTTGGGAAAAGTCTTTACCGACGGACTTGTAATTACCAACGGACTGTAAGTCGGCAATTTTCCATATTACCGACTGACAGTACGTTGGCATTTTTAAATATTACCAACATTTAGTCCGTCGGTAGTGTTGTTTTTGCCAACTTTCAATCCGTCGCGCTTAAACAAATTGCCGACTGACAATACGCTGGAATTTCTATAATTACCGACTTGCAGTCCGTCGGTACTGTTAAATTTACCTACGTTTAGTCTGTTGCTATGCTAGTTTTGCCAACACTCGGTGTGTTGTTATTCTTTACTTTTTTAAAAAAATATTATTCTCCATACAGCAATTCTCATTATACATGACATGATGCAATAAATATAGCACATCCAAAAGATAGGTAGCACATCCAAAAGATAGATAGCGTACATTATTCAAAATATCATTTATCCAAAAGACATGCACATCCAACTAACATATATAGTCTTTGCACATCAAAATATCATTAAGCCACATCATTTTTGTCCAAAAGATAACAAATCGAACGTTAACAACTAAAAGGTCATTCCACCATATAACATTTGTCCAAAACATAGCATATATCATCCAACATACATATTTGATAGACAGTAAGACTAGATTACATGAACACATAGAGTGTTTAGGTAACCAAAAGATAATACTTTAATTTGTAAAAACGCACATTTATCTTCCATCCAAACTTTATCCATACGAGGGATCAGGATACTTCGTCGAGCCTTCACACATGAACTGAAGTAGAGAATCAAACTATGCCTTTCATTTTTACCTACAAAAACATAATTTTTAGTGGCATGAAAAGATAGATATATGCATAGATGAAAGTTATGAGCAATGTTGCAAAGATAGATTAGACTATTTCCCTGTCCCTGTGGTTTAATTTCAAGCACCATCACCATTTATTTCCTATCATTTTACTGGATTGCGATTATCTTGGTATTTCCAACTCTATAATTGGTCAATTAGTGAACTCTACATGTCAGTTTTTTCTTATTTGCTTATTGTAGTGATAAATGTTCATTACAGATTGAGGATAACAGTACATGTTTTATTTCAGAGAATTAACTTATAATAGATGTTAACTGGAAAACAAGATGTTATATCAAGACCTATAAATTTCAGTAGCAAGATTAATTAGATGATCAGCTTCATAGAAACAAGGCATTTTGATTAACAGCCATAATCATAGGCTTCCTAGGATTTGTAAAGAAGTGCATTATCTGCCATGATATGTACGTGTGCCATGTAGAGATTTCAGCATTTAAACTTAGAAATACAGGGTTAGCAGGCACAAACTGACAATCTTTATTAATTACTGAATAACTGATCTAAAAATAATGGATAAAGGTTACACTAGTTAGTGAGATAATGTGTGTAGGATTATGAAGAAACATGCACTGACCTGGGACCAGATAGGTGGATCATTAGAGGCTGGGGATGGATTTTCTTCTTCACCATCAATATCAAAATCATGAATGATATGACCAAATTCAACACCTGGAGGAATTATCTGCACATCCACAAATAAAAAAGTAATAGGCAATCAAAGAGTTATAATAGATGATGTTAAGGGACTACAACATGTGTGAATTGCCTGAACTTTCAAAAATACTTGCCATAATATACACTATCATAAGAGGGGAGGAAAATGAGTATACTCACAACCATACGAGGCATGTAATATCCATAACAATTAGCACCACGTTTAACTCTTGCCCGAAGCTTCCTTGCAATTATGACCTCAAAAACATCATATATAAGTTCCACTGCTCTTCTATCTCTTGCCTAGTGCTGGCAATAACAATTTCAGATGCATCAAGAGATAATTCCTCTGCCTCAATTCGGCACATTATTTTGTATGTCATATTTATTTGTTCTCTTAAATGTCGCCCCTGCTTGAGAAGTCCTTCCAATTTATCTTCCCCCAAAAAATCTCCTGTAAATGCCATAAGAAGATTAAGTGCTCCAGATAATAGAGCAGCAGTTATATACCTGCACTGGCATGATGCCCATGAATCACTGCAGGCCATACTGAATGTCCACAACAAACAATTGTTAAATTATTTTTATAAGTCGTATTTTGATTTGAGAAGGTCGAACTTTGTAAATTTTGACCAACAATTAGTTAAATTATGTACTTTTTAGTGTACAAAAGGCATAACAATAGACCTGCAATAACATAGGTGCAACTTAGACAAACACAATTCAATAACCTTCTGCTTAGACAAAAAATATATTATCTCTAGTATATTAACAAGGAGAAACAGGTGCCAATTGTTGGCAACTGAAACATTGCTTCTATTATTATTAATTTGAGAATTTCATAAGGGACACACCTACTTGTTAGATTAAATGAAGAAGAAAACATCTTACTTGAGCTTAGCCTTGTAACTGTCAACAGTTTCCTGTTTTTCTTCCTACAAGTACCAAATAACACTATGAACGAACTCGAACGTTATCTGCTCATCCATCGATGCAATTCAGATCAATAAGTACATTAATTTCAATCAGAGTCCAATTAAGGGCGTACGCACCAGAAATTCATTGCCGCCGATGTCGTTGTGTACTTCCTGGGCACGCCGGCGAGCTCCCTGGCGTGGTACAGCTCCTCCACCCATCTTCAGCAACCACGGTAATACCAAGCTCAAGCCCAGCCACCAGCACAACTCACTCAAGAGAGAACTAAAATATTTGCAGCATAGTAGCCAGCAGCCGCACGGGACGGAGATGGCGGCCATGCTGGACCGGGATGGTGCGAGGATGGCTGACAGCGTCGCGGGACAGGGGCAGCGCGGGCGTCGCGGGACCGGGGTGGCACGGCGTCGCGGGAGGGGAGCGGCGCTAGCCAGAGTTGGCGGCGACGCTATCCCGAGGAGGCGGTGGGGATGGGAGGGGCGTGGCGGGTAGGGTCGGTGGTGGGGAGAGGCGCTCAGGAAGGTCCGGCGGTGGGGCAGGGAGGGGGCGCGATGGGGAGGGCAGGCGGTGGGGATGGGACAGGGCCGCGGCGGGGAGGAGCGGTGGCAGGGAGGGGAGGGGAGTGACTGGGAGGGCCGATGGCGGTGGATCGAGAGGCCGACGGCAACAAGGCTCCTTCCTTGTGCTCCGGTGTACAAGACGGTGTACGTCCGTTCCTTTTCTATTATTTTAGGGTTAGATTGGTTTTTCATAAAAAAAAATTCATCCACCCGGGGCTCTTCTTGATCTGTTTGCGCCCACGGATTTTCATTTTACCGACTTCCAAGCAGTCGGTGCGCCAGTGCCGACGGACCATCTGACCCTAATACCGTTATTTCCGTCCTATAGTCCGTCGCAGATTCTTACTGACGCTTAGTCCGTCGCTAAGCTTTTGTCGCTAATAATGTGCTATGGTATAGTGAAATCCCTTCTAAACCAACTATCATCTCTACAAGAAAACCACTCATGCACTATACAATTTTTATTAATGCAAATATTAAAGATGTCTGGAAAAACATCACAAAGGGGTTGATTCCCTAGCCACCAGTCTAACCAAATGCTTGTGGACTTACCATCACCTACCACTTTAATTCTTCTCCTCAAATAGTACTGCTTAATTTTCATAAGGGCTTTCCAACATGGAGAATCAGACTGCTTCAACTTGACAGAAGATAAACACTTGTTTTTATAATATTTGGCTTTAGTAATAGTTTGCCAAATTCCTTGCTCATTTTCAAGTTTTCAAAGCCATTTACACAGAAGACATATGTTAAGAGCATGAATGTTTTGAATGCCAAGCCCCCCATTTTTCCTTGGCCTAGTCACATTACTCCACTTAACCAGATTGTACTTTTTGCTCTCATTACCACTGCTCCATAGAAATTTTTTTCCTAATTCTATCAATTTTCGAACACACCTCATGGAGTAAATAACTCATGGACATAGCATAAATGGGAGTACTCGTAAGGCACACATTAATAAGAGTCAGTCTCCCACCTAGAGAGAGCATCTTGCCTTTCCATGCTCCTAATTTCTTGAGAAGTCTATCAGTCAACACACCCCATTCATTGACTTTTATCCTGTTATGACTCACAAGAGCCCCCAAATATTTGATGGGAAAAGCACCCAGTCAACATGTGAATAACTCAGAAAAATGGCTTGTCTATCTCTGTGTCTCCATTAACCGAAATGACTTCATTCTTTAAGAAATTAATTTTCAGACCTGACATTTGCTCAAACAAGATCAACAACAGTTTAACATTTACAGCAGAGGCCAGATCATTTTGTAAACACAGAATTGTATCATCAGCATACTGGAAAATAGGTGTTCCCCCCTGATTAGATCCCCAGCCAAAGCTTTAATCTTATTGTTCTTCTGGGAAAAGGTTAAAAGCCTATTAAGTCCATCCACTGTAATATTAAAAAGCAAGGGAGAAAGGGGATTACCCTGCCTTACACCCTTGCAACTCTTAAAGTAGCTACCTTTAATGCCATTAATACTTACAGATAAGGTCCCTTTCATAATAATTTCTTTTTTCCAGCCACACCACTTTTCACCAAACCCTCTCCATTTCAAACAATTCAGAAGGAAATCCCAATTCATCTTGTCATAAGCCTTTTCAAAGTCAAATTTTAGAAAAATCCCACACTGCTTATTTCGCTTGACATGATGCACCACCTCATGCAATGCCACCACACTATCCATTATGTATCTGCCATGAATGAAAGCAGTTTGGGATTTACTGATCAATTTCTCCATGACTATCTGCATTCTATTTGTCAGGACCTTAGTTATTCATTTAAAAATCACATTTAACAGACAAATGGGTCTGTACTGTTTGATATTTTCAGCATCACTAGATTTAGGTAAAAGGATGATGGTACCATAATTAATTCTTCCCACATCCAAATGCCCCTTCATGAAAACTCTTGAAGAGCATAATAATGTTGTTTTTAATTACATCCCAACACTTTTGATAGAACTCTACAGGAATGCAGTCAAGACATAGGGACTTGTTCCTGCCCATTCCATCCAAGGCATTTTTAATTTCTTTTCACTAAAATCTTCAGTAAGAATAATATTCTCTCCCTTTGTAATATTGCAATCTTTGTCCCAAACATTTTGGTCAATGTTAAAATGGCTCTGATCAGAGGTCCCAAAGAGATCTTTATAAAATTTAGTAGCAAAATCCACCAAACATTCATCTCCTTCGATTAACATATCCCCCTCCAATAGGTGTGATATGCCTTTCCTCCTTTTTTTCCATTAGCCACCATATGGAAACATTTAGTATTATAGTCCCTTTGCAACAACCAATTGCTTTGAGATCTCTAATGCCAAAGACACTCCTCCTCAGTGAATAGTTTTTGTAACTTGTGAGATAACCCTCTCAATGTGATCTTGAATGGACATGATTCCATTCATTTCACTATCTTCAAGCTACCCCAATCTTACTTGCAAAGCTTGTCTAAACTTTTTGTGTGTTGACCATAAAGGTGGGCCCCTCAACCTTTTAGGAGTTTTTTCAGCCTCTTCATTTTGATAATGAAGACACTTATACTGTTTTTTTGCAATGACCTCTTGATCCCAAACTCCCTTGACTACATCAATAAAATCCTCTTCCTGAGTCCACGAAGTGTAAAATTTGAAACCAATATTTCTTTTAATCACATTGACCCCCATCATCCACCACGATGGGGTTATGATCAGACAAGATCCTTGGTAGTTTCTTAATTTTCAGCATAGGGCAAAGGAGATCCCACTTATTATTAATGAACACCCTATCAATTTTCTCCAAAACAGGAGGGAACTGGTTATTCGACCAAGTGAACTAATTCCCACTCCAATTAACCTCCTTAATTGCAAGCATATCAATCAGTAGGTTGAAGAATTGAGTGACTCTACAACTCTTCCAACCCCCGTTACTGTCCTGAGGGCCTCTCATGATGTTAAAATCACCCCCGTCATGTAAGGGTGAACAATACTTGCACAAAAACTCCAAAACTCATGCAAGAAGTCCAATTTGGACTCATTATGGCCTAGACCATACACCATAATTAAAGACCGGTTCACCATAAGCTTTTTATCCCATAACAAAAGGTGCATCATATAATCCCCATCCCTGCAAGAGCACATGTCAAATCTCTTATTTCTAACCCCAACCAAAATGCCCCCTGACTTGCCTCTTGCTGGTAAATACTTCCAAAAGAAACTATTATCACTATCAAAATTCCTAAAAAAAACTTATCCTCATAACAGGACTTCTGAGTCTCAACCAGCCCTAAGAAATCAAGAGAGAAATCTTTAATCTTCTCTCTAAGGTTCACCCACATCCCCTTCTTGCAAACCCCCTACAATTCCAGAACAAACATTTCATTTTAATTTCTTCCTATTTTTTGTTTTGGGTTTTCTAGCAGAACTGACAGTTCTCTGCCTAGTCCTCCTAGACCCACTTATAGTTGGGACTCCAAGCTGCATAGACTTCCTGCCCTTTTTCCTAGGAATTAACTCATTGTCACTACTGCTATATAATGAGTCCTCCATATCCATTCCCTTGTCCCATTCCAAAATTCGTATTTCATTATCTATTTTTAATTCACAGATTTTTGCCTTATGCTCCTCTATTACATCATTCTTTTTGTATATCAGTAGCCTAGTTTCCTCTAAGTTCTGAATATCATTTATCACCCCAGTTCCTCATTTTCAATGATAATCCCTAGATTACCTGCCTCTTCAACCATATCATTAGCTTCAAGGACTGTAAATGGATTAGTACAAGAAATATTACCTTATAGGTTCTTCCTTTTATATAGGATGTTCACCTTTTCCATGACATGCATTGAAGAATTGGTGTTCCTCTTGCTCCTCCTCAACTCCACCTTTTTCTCGATCTTACCTTCTTCAGCTCTAGCTGTCTCAGACTTCATGTCAGGTGTGTCAGGACCTGCATTCTTTTTCTGGGCATACTGAGAGTTCTCAGTCCTTTTGTTATCCTTTCCAGATGATATCTCCTCAATTGTGACAATAGGAAGTCCATTTACGGTAGAACCATACTCAAACACCCCAGGTTTTTTCTGGATGAGTTTATGCATAGGGTTGGTTATGTTACAATCAGCAAGCCACAATTGCTTGTGTGACTCCTCTACCGAACCAGAATATTGCTCCTGTCCCCCACTGCAAAGACCCCCTCCCCTAGCCATCTCTTAGATTAACAGATCATCATCATCAAGACAATCAGATGATTGGGTGTCAAGACCCCCATGCCCAGTTTGCTGATCTTCAACAATCCTGAAAGGATCGCTATGCCGCCTAGAGGGGGGTGAATAGGCGAATAAAACGAAATTGCGGAATTAATAAACTTGAACAGTAACCAGTCGGTCGGATGTTCCGATGCAGCGTCGGATGTTCCGACGTGGTACAGTACACCCTCCGTCGGATGTTCTGATCCTGGGTCGGATGTTCCGATGGCCGTCGGATGTTCCGATCCGGGGTGTTCTGGAATTGATCGAAAACCTGTAGAAAAACTGATTTCTCGCAAAACCAAGGTTAGATCTATTCAAGAATACTCAGAACAAGCCAATACCAATAGTTTAAACACCAGATCAAGACCAAGACAAAAACACAGCGATTTTTGTTTACCGATGTTCGGATCTTTGAAGGGAGATCCTACTCACCGTTAGGGAAGGCACAAAGCCCGGATCACCAAGACCCTAATCCCCCTTACCAGCGAAGCACAAAGCACTCACCGGCGATCACTAGTTGAATCCTTTTCCTTGCGGAGGTAGATTCGCACCTTCACAAACTCCGGAGGCACGCCACACAAAGATCGGCGACTCACCGGCGACACCTAGCCGTCTAGGAGCCCGTCAAGCCTCCAAGAGTAACAAATCCGATGAAGAAAATAGAAATCTCTAAGTGCACAAGAATTGGATCTCTAATTCGTGGAGCACTTGGGTGTTTTGGTCTCTCTAGATCTAGATCTCACAAGATGAACAAGAGAGAGACAAAAGTTAGGGTTCTTTAGAGAGATGAATATGAATTAGGTTCAAATCAGGATGTAATCAGAGTGAGTAACCTTATGGCAGGTATTAGAGAAGGCTTTAAATAGGGAATCCCGAAAACTAGCCGCTGCTGTAGTTAATCCCGCATCGGATGTTCGGACGCCATCGGATGTTCCGACCCACGTCGGATGTTCCGATGGACTACTCTCTGGATTGCTTTGAAAACTGGCAGGCTGAATCATCATCGGATGTTCCGACCCTCGTCGGATGTTCTGATGACGTAGGTTCTGTATGAGGTGTATTTTGAGTGGAAAACTCACACAAACTTCAAGATACCTATTTTGAGCACTTAGGAACCTTTATATGCTTCTCCATTGCATCCCTCTTTATAGTAGGCATCCCTAGGACTCAATAAACAAAGATTTATAAATAATTACTAGTCTTGATGCCTTCTTGCAATATATCCGCTTTGGAGGGGTACACCATCACACGTAAACATGTACCTCATGGATTTAACCTGTATAGCATCTGTGTACAATTCTCCAATAGAAATATTAACTCTATAATTGTTACTCATTAATCACCAAAATCACTTAAGGGCCTAGATGCACTTTCAATCTCCCCCTTTTTGGTGTATTGATGACAACAATTATAGCTCACAAGAAATTAATAAGCAAGAATATAGCTGGAAGCTCCTCCTGAGACTATGGCAAGAATAACAACAAGAGCTCCCCCTATATCCTTGGCAAATTTGAATCTAAATGCAATATGACAGGATATATCACTCAATACGAAAAAGCTTAAAAAAGTAGCAATTCACCATTACATCATCATCATAGAATAATTAAAGTCTTACAGCCACAGCATACCACATTAAAACATTGAGTTTAGAACATAGTCTTGCACACACTTAAACATTCAAGTTTCAAACATAGAAATCTACGATAGGAATGATAAATGAAAACTTTTCTCCTCCTTTGGCATCAAGACGCCAAAAAGAGAAAAACTGAAAGTGGACTACTCAATCCACTCTGGATCACTGCTGCTGGAACTGTCATCACCACCACCCTGAATGCCAGCTCCACCGGTGACTTCATCTTCATCGTCGTCGTTGCCGCCACCGGAAGGAGGAATCCCAAACAGTTCTCGAGTATAGAAGTCAATGGTAGTGTTGGGAGACTCGGAATAATCTGAAGAAAGAGGCATACCAAGATGCTGCTTGATGTCTTGAATATGCTTGCGATTGTCGCGAAGACGCACAATGGTGTCCTTGACCCTTTCATTTGTCTTGCGGCACATACAAAAGATAGATTTCAGCATCTTTTTGATGGAGCCTCCAGATGATGATGGACTAGACCGAGCTGAAGATGGGCCCGCGCTACCACGAGGAGCATAAGAAGGCCCCGCGCTATCACGAGTAGCAGAACCCCTCCTAGGCGGAGTAGCAGAAGTCCCGCCAGGAGAAGCCAGTCCACGGTGGTGACAAGATAGGGGGTATGCTTCACATCTAGTATAAACTTGAGACCCGTCACATGGATGATCATGCTCATCAGATAAGGAGCATAAGGGCAGCTCCTCTTGGGATCACAAGTACTGACCTTGATCTCACACCAGATGAAATCCAGCACATCAAAAGGACGCTCACGCAAGCCAATTTTCAACAGAAGATTGCGAGAGTAAGATAGCACACGAGATGCATCACCTTCCTTGGGACAAAGAGTCTTGCGGAGGATGCGATTCGGTACTTGATAGAAGGGCTTCATGGTCTCAGTTGCTTCAGCCTTAGAAGGAATAGGCCCATCATATAAGAACTTCAGCTCATGATTCTTTAGAGCATCCACGTCATGGAGCTTCTCCATGTTGCCTCTAGTGGATAGCTTCAAATGTTGACCAAACTCCCTCTTCGAGAAGTTGTACCAAACTCCGTCGCACATAAACCAGAAGAAGTCGCCAGTGGCACCCCCAGCAATGTGCAATGAAGCATAGAACTGACAAATAACTTCATCGTTCCAGTCATGCTGAAAGCTCAAAATGTCAGTCAATCCCATGATGTCACAAGCAGAAATGACTTCATTGATGACTGGATTGACTGTCAACGCAATGCCTTCCCAATCAATGAATTGCATGCGCATGACTGGACTCTTTTTTTTCACAAAGACAGCATCATAGAAATCATGATGAAAGAAGTTCCAGAATCTTTTATCAGTCCCTTATTCTTTCTCATACTTCAGAGGATCCTCAACTCTGTGGTACTGGATCTCCTTGACATCCGCGACATAATAGCCGGGAATCTTCGGAGTGACATTGTGAGCAAAGGTCCTTGTTGACTTCTTGATCATCAACGGACCGATAGGATCACGAATGTTTGCTCGCTTCCATTTAGCCATTCCCTCATGAAAGATTGTAGGATCCTCACTAGGCTCAGTTGAAGGAGGAGCGACAGTTGAACTTGAGGTTCGTTTCCGCTTCGAAGGATTAGCAACACCCTTGCCTTTGGGATCATGCTAAGAAGAAGACATCTTTAATGGAGGAGGAGGGAGACGGGCAGGGAGGAGGCGAATGCAGTGGAGAGGCGTGCAGGTCGCAAGATCCGCCGCCGTACAGTGCACCGCCGCCGGAAGATCCGCTGATGCTGGAGCTCCCTGTGCCGCCGCCGCCCAAGAGGAGAGAGAAAGTGAGGGTAAAAGCTCTAGGGTAACACCGTGGGGTAAAAAGAACAGGGACCCACGCGGTGAAAAGATAAATAGGTGGCAAAACAGGGCCGAGTCGGAACATCCGACGGAAGTTCCGACGGAAGGTCCGACGGACCCTTGCTGGATAGCATTGGAAGTTCCGACGCCGGTCGGAACATCTGACGGGACCCTCACTGGATGCCATCGGAAGTTCCGAAGCCGAGCGGAACATCTGATCCCCCTCTTGCTGGATTTGAAAGATTTAGACTCCAGACACCTCGAGAATAGATAAGATTCCTCCGGGAGGATAGAGGGGAGTTCTAAGAATTGAGTTTACCCAAGAATGACCCGTAAGCATATCAATCAATCAAACTAGGGACATCCGTGAATAAATAGGATATGAATATCCGAAGAGCTAAATCAATCAATTTATTTATATAGACCTATGTAACTATAGTAAAATAGATAACAAGACAAATAAAACATTTTCAATCGCCAAACAATGTGTGCAATATGTCAAGCGACATTCCGAGAGTCAAGGATATTCAATTCACTCCACAACTCGCAGAATTTTCTCTCATCAAGGGGTTTGGTGAAAATGTCAGCTAGTTGGTTTTCGGTTCTCACATAGGTAATATCGATATCACTTTTGGTTGAATGGTCTCTTAAAAAATGGTGGCGAATATCGATATGCTTGGTTCGGGAGTGTTGAATAGGATTGTTGGATATTTTTATGGGACTTTCATTGTCACACAAAAGTGGGATGTGGTTGAGGTTAAGACCATAGTCTCTCAAGGTTTGTCTCATCCAAAGTAGTTGGGCACAACAATGTCCTGCGGTAATATATTCAGCTTCGGCTGTGAATAGGGCTACAGAATGTTGTTCCTTGAAGGCCCATGAAACGAGCGAACTTCCATGAAATTGGCAAGTACCGAAGGTACTCTTCCTATCCACTTTACAACCGGCATAATCCGCATCCGAATAGCCGATTAGATCAAAGTTTGACCCTCTAGGATACCAAAGAGCAAAATTGGGAGTGTGTATCAAATATCTCAAGATTCTCTTGGCTGCCACTACGTGGCAATCCTTAGGTACAGTTTAAAATCCTGCACACATGCACACACTAAGCATAATATCAAGCCTAGATGCACAAAGATAAAGAAGAGAATCAATGATAAAACGATATACCTTTTTATCAACGTCCTTACCATTTACATTTAAATCAAGGTGATCATTTGTTGGCATAGGAGTCTTGATTGGTTTGGCGTCGCTCATCTCAAACTTCTTAAGAATATCTTTCACATGCTTTGATTGGCTGATGAAAGTTTCTTTCTTCATTTGTTTCACTTGTAGTCCAAGGAAGAATTTCAGCTCTCCCATCATTGACATCTCAAAACGTTTAGTCATTAGTAGATCCAAATATAATATCATCAACGTAAATTTGATAAACAAATATATCACCATCTACTAGTTTAGTAAATAGTGTAGTATCAGATTTACCCATTTTAAAACCTTTTCTTACCAAAAAATCCTTCAAACACTCATATCATGCGCGTGGTGCTTGCTTCAAACCATAAAGCGCCTTGTTGAGTTTGTAGACATGATTTGGATATTTTGGATCTTCAAAACCCGGTGGTTGCTCAACGTATATAAGCTCGGAAAGTGGACCGTTAAGAAAAGCGCTATTCACGTCTATTTGCCACAACTTAAATCCATGGTGAGTAGCAAAAGCAATCAAAATTCTAATAGCATCTACTCTTGCTACGAGAGCGTAAGTCTCACCACAATCCAAACCTTCGATTTACGTGAAGCCTTGTGCAACCAACCATGCTTTGTTTCTTATTACTATGCCATGTTCGTCTTGTTTGTTGCGGAAGACCTATTTTGTACCGATGATATTTTATTCGGTCTATCCACCAATTCACGTACTTCATTCCTAGTGAAGTTGTTCAACTCCTATTGCATGGCAATAATCCAATCAGGTCCTTGATAGCTTAATCTATATTCAGTGGCTCAAGAGAGGAGACAAACGACTAAAATGCACAGAAGTTTGAAAGACGAGATCTAATAGTTACTCCCTTGTTTATATCACCAATGATGCTTTTGGCGGGATGATCTCGTTGAACACTTTGGCGTACTCTTGGATGTGCATTCGGTGGTGTAGTGTCTTTATCATCATTTTTACTTGACTTGTCATCTTTTTCTTCTTGAATAGTTGTTGGAGGTTCGACTTGAATT
>SPJY01032824.1:2504397-2531339 GCA_005191435.1 Raddia distichophylla
GTGTATGTTTCACATCCAGTACAAACTTGAGACCAGTCACACGGATGATCATGCTCATCAGATAGGGAGCATAAGGACAACTCCTCTTTGGATCACCAGCACTGATCTTGATCTCACACCAGATGAAGTACAGAATATCAAAGGAACGCTCACGCTGACCAATCTTCATCAGAAGATTGCGAGAGTAGGAGAGAACACGAGAAGCGTCACCTTCTTTGGGACAGAGAGTCTTGCGAAGAATGCGGTTGAGCACTTGATAGAATGGCTTCATGGTGTCAGTAGCTCCAGCCTTAGTGGGAATAGGCCCATCATACAAGAACTTCAAGTCTTGATTCTTTAGAGCATCCACATCATGGAGCTCCTCCATGTTGCCTCTAGTGGGAAGCTTCAGATGTTGACCAAACTCCCTCTTCGAGAAGTTATACCAAACTCCATCGCACATGAACCAGAAGAAGTCGCCAGGGGCACCCCCAGTAAAGTACAATGAAGCATAGAATTGGTAAATGACTTCATCATTCCAATCATGCTGGAAGCTCAAGATGTCAGTCAACCCCATGGTGTCACAAGCAGAAATGACCTCATTGATGACTGGATTGTTTGACAGTGCCATGCCTTCCCAATCAAGGAATTGCATGCGCATCACAGGATTCTTCTTCTTCACAAAAGCGACATCATAGAAATCCTGATGAAAGAACTTTCAGAATCTTTCATCTGTCCCTTCTTCCTTCTCTTACTTCAAAGGATCCGCTAATCTGTGGTACTGAATTTCCTTGACATCCGCGACATAAAAGCCGAAGATCTTTGGAGTGACAGAGGGAGGAAATGTCCTTGATGTCTTCTTGATCATCAAAGGACCAATGGGATCACGGATGTTTGCCCGCTTCCACTGAGCCAACCTCTCGTGAAAAGAGTGAAGGATCCTCATTTGGCTCGGCTGAGGGACGAGCGACATTTGAACTTGAGGTTCGTTGCCGCTTAGAAGAAGACATCTGCAAAACACATATGATGGAATCAAGAATTTAGAGATTTGAACGAGAATGTGCAAAATCCAACAGGGTCAGTGAGTACCCCGTCGGAACATCCGACCGGGGTCGGAACATCCGACGGTGTACAGCACGTGCCCTAAAACGGGATCTTTCACATCTCGCAGCAAAACGACAAATCCAAGGCATCAAAAGGTGGGGAACACTTCCATGAACAATATAGAAGCATATTTCGCCTCGAAATCGAACTAAAACGACGCACATTGCACGTTATAGGAGATATCAAGATTTGGAGCTTTACCTTCAAAGGAGGTGGAGGGAGACGGGCAGGGAGGAGGCGGATGAGGAGGAGAGGCGTGCGGGACGCAAGAGCCGCCGCCGTACAGAGCCCCGCCTCTGCCGGAAGATCCGTCGCCGTCGGAAGATCCGAAGCTCCCTGTGCCGCCGCCGCCCAAGAGGAGAGAGAAAGGGAGGTAAAAACTCTAGGGTAAAACCGTGGGGTAAAAGGAACAGGGGCCCATGCATTTACAAGTTAAATAGAAGACAGATCTGGGACGCGTCGGAACATCCGACGGAACATCCGACGGAACATCCGACGGACCCCCTGCTAGATTGCATCGGAAGTTCCGATGCCGGTCGGAACATCCGATCCCCCTCTTGCTGGATATGAAAGTTTTGGACTCCAGACACCTCAAGAATAGATGAGATTGCTCCGGGAGGATAGAGGGGAGTTCTAAGACTTTGAATTTACTCAAGAATGACCCGTAAGCATATCAATCAAACATACTAAGGTCATCCGTGAATAAATAGGATATTAATATCCAAAGAGCCAAATCAATCAATTTATTTATACACCTATATAACTATAGTAAAAAAGATCACAAGATAAATAAAAACTTTTCAATCACCAAACAATGTGTGCAATAGGTCAAGCAACATTCCGAGAGTCAAGGATATTCAATTCATTTCGCAACTCACAGAATTTTCTCTCATCAAGAGGTTTGGTGAAAATATCAGCTAGTTGATTCTCGGTTCTCACATGGGTAATATCGATATCACCTTTGATTGAATGGTCTCTCAGAAAGTGGTGACGAATATCGATATGTTTGGTTCGGGAGTGTTAATAGGATTGTTGGCTATTTTTATGGCACTCTCATTGTCGCACAAAAGTGGGATGTGGTTGAGGTTAAGGCCATAATCTCTCAGAGTTTGCCTCATCCAAAGTAGTTGGGCACAACAATGTCCTGCGACAATATATTCAGTTTCGGCTGTGGATAGGGCTACAGAATGTTGTTTCTTGGACGCCCACGAAACGAGCGACCTTACAAGGAATTGGCAAGTACCGGAGGTACTCTTCCTATCCACTTTACAACCGGCATAATCCGCATCCGAATAGCCGATTAAGTCAAAGTTTGACCCTCTAGGATACCAAAGGCCAAAGTTGGGAGTGTGTATCAAATATCTCAAGATTCTCTTGGCTGCCACTAAGTGACAATCCTTGGGTGCAGCTTGAAATCTTGCACACATGCACACACTAAGCATAATATCAGGCCTAGATGCACAAAGATAAAGCAGAGAGCCAATGATAGAACGATATACCTTTTGATCGACGTCCTTACCATTTACATTTAAATCAAGATGACCATTTGTTGGCATAGGAGTCTTGATTGGTTTGGCGTCGCTCATCTCAAACTTTTTAAGCATATCCTCCACGTATTTTGATTGGCTAATGAAAATTCCTTCCTTCATTTATTTCATTTGTAGTCCTAGGAAGAACTTCAACTCTTCCATCATTGACATTTCAAAGCGTTTAGTCATCAAACTACTAAACTCCTTGCAAAAACACTCATTAGTTGATCCAAATATAATATCATCAACGTAAACTTGACATATAAAGATATCACCATCTACTAGCTTAGTAAATAGTGTAGGATCAGATTACCCATTTTAAAACAATGTCACCATCTACAAGCTTAGTAAAAAGTGTAGGATCAGATTTACCTATTTCAAAACCTTTTTTACCAAAAAATCCTTAAGACACTCATACCATGCACGTGGTGCTTACTTCAACCCATATAGCGCCTTATTGAGTTTATAGACGTGATTCGGATATTTTGGATCTTCGAAACCCGGTGGTTGCTCAACGTAGACAACTTTGTGTCCTTAAAACCTGGTGGTTGCTCAACGTACATAAGCTCGGAAAGTGGACCGTTAAGAAAAGCGCTCTTGACATCCATTTGCCACACTTAAAGGCATGGTGAGTAGCAAAAACAATTAAAATTCTAATAGCATCTACTCTTGCTATGGGAGCGTAAGTCTCACCACAATCCAAACATTTGATTTACGTGAAGCCTTGTGCAACCAACCGTGCTTTGTTTCTTGTCACTATGCCATGTTTGTCTTGTTTGTTGCGGAAAATCCATTTTGTACCAATAATATTTTGCTTCGGTCTTTCCACCAACTCCCACACTTTATTTCTAGTGAAGTTGTTTAAGTCTTCTTGCATGGCGATTATCCAATCTGGATCCTTGATAGCTTGATCTATATTTAGTGGCTCAAGAGAGGAGACAAACGAGTAAGATGCACAAATATTTAAAAGACGAGATCTAGTGGTTACTCCCTTGTTTATATCACCAATAATGCTTTCGACGGGATGATCTCGTTGAACACTTTGACAAACTCTTGGGTGTGCATTTGGTGGGTTAGGATCTTCATCATCACATTCACTTGACTTTTCATCCTCCTCATCTTGAATAGTTGTTGGAGGTTCAACTTGAATTAATAAAGGAGATAAATCATCGTCTTCGATACTTTCTTGTGGTTTGACATCACCGATAGCCATTTTCTTGATAGCCTCACTTGGTGGTTCTTCTTGATCTAGCACATGTTGATCAACTTGCTCTACTTGAGAGCCGTTAGTCTCATCAAATGTCATCTCATGCGAGATTTCAATCACACCGAAGGTATTGTTGAAAACTCGATACGCATAGGCATTTGATCCATAACCAAGCATAAAACCTTCATCGACTTTAGGCGCAAACTTAGAACTTCTAGATTTCTTATTCAAAAAATAGCACTTACTGCCAAAAACTCTGAAGTAGGAAATATTTGGCTTATTACCAGTAAGGAGCTCATACGAGGTTTTCTTCAACAATTTGTGTAGATATAGCCGGTTGATGGCGTGACAGGCGGTATTTGTGTAGGTCGCCCAATAAATATCCGAAACCTTGTATTCATTCAACATGGTTCTCGCCATCTCGATGAGGGTTCGATTCTTCCTCTCGACCTTCACGGCTTCCGCCCAATAGATGTCCGAAACCTTGTACTCGTTCAACATGGTTCTCGCCATCTCGATGAGGGTTTGATTCTTCCTTTCGACCACTCCGTTTTGTTGAGGGGAGTAGGGAGCCGAGAACTTGTGTTTAATGCCTTCCTCATCGAGGTACTCTTCAACATCGGTGTGTTTGAATTCCTTCCCATTATTGCTTTGAATTTTCTTAATCTTTACTTCGAACTCATTGTGAGATCTTCTCATAAACTTTTTTAAAATTCCTTTTGCCTCTGTCTTATCATGCAAAAAGAATACCCACGTGAAGCGTGAAAAATCATCCACAATAACAAGACCGTATTTGTTACCTCCTATACTTATGTATGCAACCGGTCCAAAGAGGTCCATATGTAGTAGTTGTAGTGGTCTTGTTGTGGTCATCACGTTCTTCGAAGGATGGGGTATTCCAACTTATTTTTCCGCTTGATATGCGCTACAAGGCCTGTCTTTCTCAAACTTCACATTTGTTAGACCAATAATGTGATTCCCTTTCGAGAGTTTGTGAAGGTTTCTCATACTAACATGGGCTAGTCGGCGATGCCAAAACCAACCCATGCTAGATTTAGCTAGTAGGCATATCCCAGGGCTAGGTCTATCCGCGGAGAAGTCCACAAGATAAAGCTTTTCCTTTCGATGACCTTTAAAGGCTATTAAACCATCACTCCTTCGAACGACATTCACACCATCACAAGAAAAGATACAGTCGTAACCGGTAGCACAAAATTGTTGTACCGATAATAGATTGTATTTCAATGAATCAACAAGTAGGACATTTGAAAGAAAAAGATTTTCAGAAATTGCAATGTTACCAAGACCTAGTACATCACCTTTACTGTCATCTCCAAATGTGATGCTCTCACTTAGTTGATTATAGCAATTAATTTGTGAGAACATTTCCTTCTCTCCGGTCATATGGTGAGTGCAACCGCTGTCGAGTACCCAACTAGGTCCACCGGAGAGATATTCCTACAAGTTCAAGCTTTGGTCTTAGGTACCCAAATTTGATTGGGTCCTTTGAGGTTAGTCACAAGAGCCTTCGGGACCCAAATGGATCTCACCAAAGGTGCATTAGTACGCTTTGATCCAACATGATAAGCAAGCACTCTACCAAAATTATTCTTCTTAAGAATGTAAGAGGCACTAAAAGTAGAGTGAGAAATGTGAGTCTTCGAGCTTTGCTCTCTCACAAAATGGTCTCACAAAGTGAATGGGCTTAGTGATCGGAGTCACCACAACATGTGCTTTCTTTCCCTTGGGTGGAACGTAGCCAAGTCCGGTCTTCTTAAAGTTTCCTCTTCTCTTGTCTAGTATCTCATCAAGTCCCTTACTCGACTTATAAGACCTTTGAATGCCGTCTTCAAGTAGACCATTTAATTTCTCATTCTCACTAGCAAGATCTTGTAAAGTGGCAAATTTTGTTACACAAGCATTCATATCCACATTGTAGCACCTTGCGCAACCATTGCTCGTGGAAGGAGTTGAATCACAAGTTGCATTTGAAAGAGTAGAGGTGCTCTTCAAAAGATCCTCAAACTTCACTCTTAGAGTCTCATGTGCTTCCATTGCACCAATGAGTTCATCTTTAAGTGAAGCGTTGATGATCTCAAGAGAGCTTGTTTTGGATTTGACCTCCGAACATTCTTTGGTCATCTCCTCAACCCTCTTCTTTTCCAATGCAAGTTCCCTCTCAAGTTGGAGGTTTCTCTCATTTTCAAAGATGAGCAAGTCTTGTCCTTTCTCAAGAAGGTCCTCTTGTTGCTCAACCCTCTCCATGAGCTCAGTTAACTTACCCATATCAAAATTTCTCATCATCTTGGCCAAGCTAGCATGACTCATATTATCCTCATCATCACTTGAAGTGTTAGTATAAGAATTGACTAGAGATTTAGAAAATCTTGATGATACCTTAGGGCTCTTGGCCATGAAGCACATAGATGGTTCATCATCATCATCCGTCAATTCCCCAAATAGAGATGAGGTCGTTTTTGGAAGAGCCATCCCAATGCAAGCAACACTCTCATCATCGGATTCGAAGTCGGATTCGGAGTTGGATTCGGAATCCCACTCCTCACCAATGTGAGCTTCACCTCTTGAACTCTTCTTGTATCTCTTACTCTTTTTCTTGTCCTTCTTGTAACTCTTATCTTTCTTCCTTTCTTCCTTGTCCTTATCCTTCTTATGGGGGCACTCGGCAATGAAGTGTCCGGTTTCACCACACTCATAGCATTTTCTTCTTGAACTTCTTGAAGAGTTGGATTTACCGGAATCCTTCTTGCCTTTGCTATTGTAACCATTATTCTTGAGAAATTTATTGAATCATCTCACAAAGAATGCCATCTCTTCCATATTCATTGGCCCATCTTCATCACTGCTTGAGCTATCATCCTTTGCCTTTGATACTTTGCTCGCCTTTAAAGCAATGCTCTTCTTCTTTGTTGATTGAGCCATTTCTTTGATATTAGATGCCTCTTGGTCCATTAACTCATCACTAAGAATTCTTCCAAGCACTTCATGCGGTGTGATAGAGTGATAGTTGTCTCTATCTCGAATCATTTGCACTAAATAACGATTGGTTGGGGTGATAACCTGGAGTAGAATCTTGACCACCTCATGATCAGTGAGGGACTTGCATCCAAGCCCCTTTGCCTCATTAACTAACACCATGAGTCGATCAAACATTGTCTTGTAGTCTTCTTCTTCCTCTAGAAAATCATTAAACTTCACCTTAAGAGTCTCGTGTGCTTTCTTTGCACCAATGAGTTTTTCTTTAAGTGAAGCATTGTTGATCTTAAAAGAGCTTTCTTTAGATGTGACCTTAGAAAATTCTTTGGTCATCTTCTCAACCCTCTTCTTTTCCAATGCAAGTTCCTTCTCCAGTTGAAGGTTTCTCTCCTTTTCAGGGATGAGCAAGTCTTCTCCTTTTTCAAAAAGGTTCTCTTGTATCTCAACCCTTTCCATGAGCTCGGTCAACTTACCCATATCGAACTTTCTCATCATCTTGACCAAGCTATCATGACTCATATCATCCTCATCATCGCTAGAGTTGTTAGTATAAGAATTGACTAAAGATTTAAAAGATCTTCATGATACCTTAGGGCCCTTGGCCATGAAGCACATTGTAGGTTCATCATCATAATCCGTCAATTCATCAAATAGAGATGAGTTCCTTTTTGAAATAGCCATTCCAATGCAACCAACACTCTCATCATCGGATTCGAAGTCGGATTCGGAATCCCACTCCTCACCAATGTGGGCTTCACCTCTTCAACTTTTCTTGTGTCTTTTACTCTTTTCCTTATCCTTCTTGTAACTCTTTTCTTTCTTCTTATCTTCCTTGTCCTTATCCTTCTTGTGTGGACACTCGACAATGAAATGTCCGGTTTGTCCATATTCATAGCACTTTCTTCTTAAACTTCTTGAAGATTTGGATTTGCCGGAGTCTTTCTTACCTTTGTTATTGTAGCCATTTTTCTTAAGAAATTTATTGAATCATCTCACAAAGAACGCCATTTCTTCCATGTTCATTTGCCCATCTTCATCATCACTTTTTGAGCTATCATCCTTTGTCTTTCACACTTTGCTCGCCTTCAAAGCTATACTCTTTTTTGTAGATTGAGCCATCTCTTTGATATTCGAGGCTTTTTGGTCCATCAACTCATCACTAAGAATTCTTCCAAGCACTTCATGTGGTGTAATTGAGTGATAATTTTCTCTGTCTCGGATCATTCGCACTAAATGGCGATTGTTTGGAGTGATAGCCTGGAGTAGAATGTTGACTACCTCATGATAAGTGAGAGACTTGCAACCAAACCCCTTTGCCTCATTAACCAACACCATGAGTCGATCAAACATTGTCTTGTAGTCTTCTCCTTCCTTTAGGATAAACCTTCCTAACTTGCCATTGATAAGTTATATCTTGGTTTCCCTCACACTTGATGTGCCTTCGTGAACAACCTTGAGGGTATCCCAAATTGTTTTAACTTCTTCAAGTCCGTAAACTCGATTGAACTCACTTGGACTCAAAGCACCAAACAATGCATTGACGGATTGATAATTTCGGAAGAAGTCTCTTTCCTCATCGGCAGTGAGGTTCTCCGGTTCCTTAGGCTTGAAATCTGTTTCTACAATTCTCTAAATAGAAGGATGAATAGACATTAAATACATTTTCATCTTATGCCTCCATTACGGGTAGTATGTGCCATCAAAGTATGACGCACGCCCCGTTTGAACGGAGACATGAGATGAGAATGTTGCATCATTATAAACATAAGGAATAACAGCCTTTTGTTGCCTTCACTTGAAGTCTCGATCTCGATATCGTCTTTGTTATTCGGCATGGTTCTCCAAGCTGTTAAGCTCAAAACAGGAGGTTAGGCTCTGATACCAATTGAAAGGATCGCTATGCCGCCTAGAGGGGTGAATAGGCGAATAAAACGAAATTGCGGAATTAATAAACTTGAACAGTAACCAGTCGGTCGGATGTTTCGATGGGGATCGGATGTTCCGACATGGTACAGTAACCCTTGCGTCGGATGTTCTGGTTTGGGTCGGATGTTCTGACGGTGTCGGATGTTCGCGTCGGGTGTTCCGATCCCGGGTATTCTGGATTTGTCGAAAACCTGCAATAAACTGATTTTCTCGCAAAATCAAGATTAGATCTACTCAAGAATACTCAGAACAAGCCAAAGCAATAGTAACACCAACCAAACAAGATCAAGACAAAGAACACAGCGATTTTTGTTTACCGATGTTCGGATCTTTGAAGGGAGATCCTACTCACTGTTAGGGAAGGCACAAAGCCCGGATCACCAAAACCCTAATCCCCTTACCGGATGAAGCACACAGCACTCACCGGCGATCACTAATTGAATCCTTTTCCTTGCGGAGGTAGATTCGCACCTTCACAAAGTTCGGAGGCACGCCACACAAAGATCGGCAACTCACCGACAACACCTAGCCGTCTAGGAGCCCTTCAAGCCTCCAAGAGTAACAAATGCGATGAAGAAAAGTAGGAATCGCTAAGTGCTCAAAAATTGGATCTCTAATTAGTGGAGAACTTGGGATGCCTTGATCTCTCTAGATCTAGATCTCACAAAGATGAACAAAAGAGAGATAAAGGCTAGGGTTCTTAAGAAAGATGATGGAGAATATGAATTAGGCTCAAATCAGGTTGTAATCAGAGTGAGTAACCTTTGGCAGGTATTAGAGAAGGCTTTAAATAGGGAATCCCGAAAAACTAGCCGTTGCTGCAGTTAATCACGCGTCTAATGTTCAGACCCCGTCGGATGTTCCGACCCGTGTCGGATGTTCTGACCGAAGTTCCGATGGACCCTTTACTGGATGGTATGAAAAACTGGCAGACTGGATTACCATCGGATGTTTCGACTCTCGTCAGATGTTCTGATGGTATAGGTTCTGTATAAGGTGTATTTTGAGCGAAAAACTCACACGAACTTCGAGATACCTATTTTGAGCACTTAGAAACCTTTATATTCTTCTCCATTGCATCCCTCTTCATAGTACGGTATCCCTATGACTCAAGAAACAAAAATTTACAAATAAATACTAGTCTTGATGCCTTCTTGCAATAAATCCACTTTTGAGGGGTACACCATCACATGTAAACATGTACCTCATGAAATTAACCTGTATAACTTCTGTGCACAATTCTCCAATACAAATATTAGCTCTATAACTGTTACTCATTAATCATCAAAATCACATGAGGGCCTAGATGCACTTTCAAACACACTATTATGAAGGGTCCTTTGCTCATTCATTTCATTTGTATCCTTCTCACTCTCATAGCTAACCTGCCTGAGCTCCTCCTCCAAGCCAATCTTTTTGGCCCCAGGCTTTGAGTACATGCTAGTGAGTTTGAAGAAAACCTGATAGAGATCATCATAAAGGGGATCTTGGGTAGGAAATACCTCTTCATTGTATCTCCATTGTCGGTGTTATAGAGGCTCGAGTCGTTGATGCCGTTCTCATCGACGGCCATGAATGATATGTCGGTGTAGTCGATGTCATTGTCCTACAGTTGCTCGTCGCCTCCATATTCTGAGCGCTCATCATCCTTAATAGAGAGTTTGGCGACATCCAAAATGGCCAAGACCTTCTCGATGAGACGGCGTCCCTTAGTTAGCTTGGGGTTCATCTTCTTCTCATCTTTGGCACCCTTCAAGTTGTGGTTCTTATTATTGAAGTTGTTCTTGGCTGGCATGATGTAACCGTTATTATCTCCTCCTCCGAGCTTGCGGCAGTCACGTTTGATGTGGTTGAGACCAACACACACCAAAAGCACCTTAAGACGCCCCGTCTGCGTTCGGTGACCCGCCTATATGAATGAGAGAACTTTCTGGCCAATAGTGCAAGTTGCAACTACGGAATCTTGTCCATCTATTTAGTAGGCAGCTCGCAGAGAGGAGAGAAAAAGAAATACATAGTAATAAAAGAAGAACCAGAAGGATCGACAATAAAGGTAGTGGACGAATGACCCAACTCTCTGGCAATATGCTCAAGTTCATGAATCTTGAGGTTCGAGTAGAGCCCATCCAAGGTCAGCTTTGAGAGGTTAGCTGTCTACCGGATGGAGGTCACCTTCATATCCCAGACCTTCATATCCAAAGCGGAGATAAAGTGTCTAGCATTTTCTAAATTACTATGAATTGTGCCCATCAAACGGAGATCGCTCATAATTTTTATGAAGCGTATGAAACATGAATCCAACGTTTCACCCTGCTTCTATGCAAACTGGTAATATTCCCTCTTGTGTTGATCTTGGTTCAACACCCTGATCTGATCTGTCCCCTCATGGTAAGCTTAGAGGGTAGACAAAATGGTGTGAGTTGATGTGATGTGAGCAACACGCTCATACTCCCCTTGGCTTAGAACCTGAATGATATAGTTTCAAGCTTTGGCATTGAGCTCAACATCAAATTGAATTAGAGGCGTAACCTCATCGAGCACCACATATGGGTTTTTCACCTTAAACCAAATGTTGTAGTCTTGAGCCATAATATATGCCTCCATCCTTGTCTTCCAATAAGAAAAATTGCCTACGGAGAACACCGGGGATTTGGTGAAATACTTATCCACCATAGCTCATGGCAACAAGAAAGGCTTCAAAAGATCGATGAAAATAATGTAAAAGAAACACAACTAGAAGCTCTAATAACAGATAAAAAACAGAGCAAGGCGGCTAGAAAGTGGTTGCATAGATGCCTTTATTGTTGACGCTTCTTTGACAGATCAAGCCCCTTCACGACAAGCCTCACCATACGAAGATCAAACAGCAAAAGCCTCATTATTTATGTAGCAACGAGGTGTTGTTCATGGGGACTAATTGGATGATATTAAGGTCCTTGTGACTTCTTTACATGTGCTCAGCCAGCCAAGACAATATTGAAACCACAAAAGATGCTTTAGAAAAAATAAATTTAAGCCAAAACAGCTAAAACTATTTTGGAGAAAAGCAACCACAGATTTCTTCAAGCTTTTGTCTTAGTTCAAGAGAGTGGTTACTGTACTTAGAAGCCTCCAATAATTTTGAAACTTTTTCTCTACCTAAGTGGGTCAGTCATGATACTGCCTTTCAAATTTGAAACTCAGATTCCACACATAGAAAATATGAAAATTGGAGCACCAAAAACTGTCAGACAAGCAGCACAGAACTCTTACATAAATTTGTCCTCTAGATACAAGGGTTTTTTATCCCCTTTGGGGTTTTCAACAATCATGGGAATGTTTCTCCCTATACTTACATTAGTCTAGCAACCCTCAGCCAAATTTGAGATCAAGAAGCCTCATAGAAAAATCAGGAAAACTCTTGCAACACAATCTATCACATTCTTGAAAAGAAAATTTGGGCCTCGGTGTTTACCTCATGGCTTCCAAGTGGTGCAATCAGTGGACTCCAAAATTTTCACACACACACACACACACACACACACACACACATATCCTATACTACTCCTAGGAGTATCTACATCATCCAAAATAACTATGTAATACAATATAAATAACTATAATTTTTCAGCAAGCAACTATCGATCGTTACCATTATCCGCTGTAGCGATCGATGGTTAATTCATGTAAGAATTATAGTTACTCTCCCAAATTTGGTAAATTCACAAATCCACGAATTTTGGCTTGGGCTTCTGGCTTAGCACGAGTTTGGGCTTGTAGAACCTCTCCTCCAAGTTTGGGGTTGGTTCTCTCACGTTTGCTCATTATTTCATGGGTTTGACGAGCTCCTGGCAGAATGACAACACTTTAGGGAATCATGAGCTTGCCTTGGGCTTTGGACTTGTAATTTGGAGGGTAGCTAAATGATGGCTTCTAATATTTAATGGAATTTTCTAGAATTTCCGTAAAAGGTTTTATAGGGTTTTGTATATAACAATTCTCTTTTATTTTACTTTTAGGGTTTTGAAAATACAATCGACATACGACAAAATAAAGGGAGTCACAGCCTCCTTGTTGATGGAGAGTCGTGTGTAGGAGTCGTCGTGCGACGATGTCGAGAAACGGGCGTTCTCGGCGATGCTTGTCGACGCACGTTAGTCCATGGAGCCGTTGTTTGGCCGTCGTAAACCTGTGGCTGGGTCGGTGTAGATGTCGTTGATGGAGGAGTTGTGGGCGCCAGCTGCCGTTGCACTTGCTCAAACGGTAGCCACCGGCCGCCGTTTTCATCTTGTTCGATGTGAAGATCGCAGTGCACCGTCAACACGTTGACGGCATGATAGTCGGGGTTGATGCCGCTCGGGTCGAGGTTGATCTTTTTTGTCGTCAATGGCACGTTGGAGCCATTCTTAAGATGATGCAATTTGAATCATGTGGCTTACCGATCGATGGTAGGGACAATATATGGGGTTGTCGGTCATTCCTACTTGGTCTAGAAACTTGGGCTCGGGGAGCTGTAGGCCGCCGTGCTCTATGATCTGATCAAACATGTCTTTGACCAACTCACGTTTGAAGACGTATTGTTTCTTTAGTAACTCTTGAATGTTTGGGCGCATCTGCCTTGGTCGGGGCTGATTGTTTTTGGCCCCCAGAGTTGGTACGTTCCCCGGTGTTGGTGTAGAGAGGAAACGTGTAGTGTTTGCCTCAGACGTCTATGGCTTGCCCCCGGCATTGTTTGGCTTGGAGGACGTGCTGAAATTTCTCGTCGAGCTGGTCGCTACGGCATTCTTGTAGAGCTTGATGATTTGGGGCGCTTTAGCGAACTCGATCTTTGTAGCCACCACCACAGAGCTAAGAGAGCTAAAGTCTTTCGGCTCGCGCTTCGAGACTTCCAGCGATCAATGGTTGAGCATCCCGTGGATGCATAAGTCTATGTCTTCCTCCACGTGCATTGAGTGTTTAAGTCGCGCGTAGCTGTTGCGGAAGCACATAACATAGTTGTCGATGAGTTCGTTGCGCCGTTGTTGGACTTGCGAAAGCTCGACGAAGGACAAGTCCTTTTTCAGGGCCAGAAAGTGGCTTTTGAAGACCTCTTTCATGGCGACCCAGCTAGAGATGGCGTCTACCGGTAATCGGCTATACTAATGGAAGGCCGACCCAGTGAGCGAACTGGCGAATTGTTGAAGGAGAAGGGACGGGTTGTTTGCCGTGTCCCCGCATGTAGCCTCGAAATAGGCGAGATGTTCCCGCGCGTCTCCCGCTCCATCAAACAGACGGAACTTTGGTGAATGCCATGACTCGTACGTCTTTTCAAGCCCGTGATCAGACGTCCTCAGTGGTTGCTCGGCATATACTTGTTTCATCTTCCACTCGATGAGCTCAGTGACGAGGTCGTGGTATTCTTTAAGCTTGTGAAAGGACGCCGGCGCACTTGTTCCTGCAGCCGACACACATGAATGTTGAGGGAGGTCAGCCATCGTGTTGTCGTGTATGGCTTCCTTGCGTCTTAGGGTGATCATTGATGACTATCCCGGAGTTTTGGTGCTTCCCCCGTGGTGTTTGTATGCGGTTGGGGAAAAGGTTGTTGGCCCCCGTATTGGAGAAGATTTCGAAGAAGCGATCCATCTTGGCTGTGAGGTCGTCAATCTTCATTTCTTGGTCACGCAGCCGTTGCTCCATGGCAACATCATGAGCGTGAGACATGCTCGCCTCAACCGGGAGGTTGAGACCCGTTGCAAGTTGGTGAGGAACTGATGAACGTTCTTCTCCTTGCAGCATAAGTGATTGAGTGGTCGAGTTGCTCATAACTGGACAACTGTAACACCCTTTCTAGTGAGGTTGAGGTGTAGTCGTCGTCAGAGGGATCTCCGTCCTCGCGTTCTTTTCCCGTGGCATCGGCCACGGTTTGTTGCGCCATGATTCGAAACAGTGTCCTTGGCCCAGACTTGTGCGTGAGGTGCTGTAGTTCGTCGGTGTCCTGTGGCAAACGAGCGGAGAGGTCAGTGTAGCGTCTCCTTGTAGGCGTATCAGAGTCACGCGCAGGGTCATCGTCGGATAGTGAGTTCCGTTGTGTGAGGGGCAAGCAGTTGGCCGTTGATCTCGCCCTGTCTTGAATGCTTGAGCGCCTCCGCAGGAAAGCAGCTCTTGGGTTGGGAACGATTTCCTCGTCAGAGGGATAGGAGAATTCGTGCGTGATCTCTGGTGACTCCCCATTGCTCTTCGTTTCCGCGTGGGAAGCAAGCCGCCAAGGCGCCACAGGAAGCAAGATTGTTTCTAGGCATTGGGAGTAAACCATGCCACGTGTCATCCACGTTCATGGGCGTCGGTGTTGCTGTAGGCGGGACGAGAGCCACGGGTTGCAGCTGTGGTGAGCCTTGCGTCGTGGCAGGCACCTGCCCCCTGTGTTGTGTAGGGGCGTGTGGTGGCTAGGACGGAACGGCGCCGGAGTCTTGTTCTCCTATTGTTGACGCTAGCCGTGTGACGAGGTATTTATACCTCTCGTTCCTCTCCAAGTCAGGGAGACCCGGAAAGTGATCTTGTCGTTGATCACGCTGACCTCGCCGCCAGCCAACACTTGTAATTGCTTGTGTTGACGAACAAGCTCCTCCAACTCCTTTGTAAGGCATCACGGTTTTTATGACTCCTCTCCCGCTTGATTTGGTGACTTGACAAAGGAAGGAGAGCCCTTGATGGCGGAGGAAGAAGTGGCGGTGCTTCCGTTGTCGTGACCACCAGATTCCATGGTCGAGGAGCAGTTGGCGATAAAGCGTGAACTCGGCGCCACTCCCAACGGCCTTGCCGTGCAGAACGCGTGTCTTGCCCCTGGTAAGCAGGTAGGGCTGGTGGTGGGGCAAGATGCATCCTCATTGTTGATGAAGTATAGCGTGCATCCTATGTCGATGAAGATCCACGTGCAGTTGATGAAGAGTATGGTTGACGACGCTGTGGGGCAAATAATCGATGACTCAATCTGCCCACACATCTTGTTGAACTAGGTGCTTCCTCCAATTCACGAACGTGCCTCTCAAATTGAGCAACATGGTCTTGGAGCCTCCTTAGCTTCCTCCCCAGCTCATCGTTGCCGGCGACGGGTGTTTCTAGAGCCAACACTTGGAAAGCATTGTTAGAATTAATAAAACTCCTACCTGTATCGCCTATGTGTAGAAAAGTAGCGATGTTGATGGAGCGGGTGAGATGGTTCTTCCAGGCCACGCAAAGCTGTTGATGGCATGCCCAGAAGTCCTTAAAGATCGCTTCACGGACTGGCGTCCGCTCAGCGAGGTCCACCTCTCATTTGTATTAGTCATCCTCACCCAACTTGGCAGCGAGCAAGCCAACTTGTTGGTGGAGACGTGGCACCTTAGCCAACTACCTCCTGTAATTGGGCACCAGATGCACGCTTTTCAGCGAGCGTGCACTCGTCTTAAGAAGACGCAACCTATCGGCCGCAGCTTCAAGTGGAGTGAGCAGGTGCGCCCCGGAGTGATCCCGGAGTACTTGGTGAAGATCCTCGCCTTGTTCATCATATAAAGGGACGTTAGCGGCAAACCGCTTGCGATGCTCGCCAGGGTGTGTGTCCTTGGGGTCGAGGAAGAAGATCCTTGAGCACTCCCTCACGACGACGGCTGGTGTGAAGGCGCCAAAAAGAACTTGCGTTTTTCCATGGAGAAGTTGAGAGCTCCTGCGATGAAAAGGGGCATCCTTGGTTAGGACCACATCTGTTTTGACAGATTGGAGGCGAAGAAGAAGATCCGGGTGAAGGCACTTCGAACCTAAGAAATAGGCGAAGCGAACTTCAAGCCTCGAAGGCAGAGATGGGAGGGGACCCATGTCCCACGGGCATGCCAAATTTGTGATGCACAAATACGCGTTTACGGGCGTGCCAGTCCATTTATCAAAAACACAGAAAAGAAGGGGCGAGAACATAGATATATTTTATTAATTGAAAATAAAACACAGATTCTCATTGGATTGCGCTCCGTAGCCATGTTAGTTGGACATCTGCGTAGACGATTGTAATGTTCAGTATCCTAGGGCCTCAGAAGGCTACCCAGTAAATTACATCTGCGCGTGGATACACAGAACACCTCTGATTAAACCATGAGGCTGTCTTCTTCTCTTCGTCTTGTGCTTCACCGTGATGGCGTGGATGTAGGGTATAGTTGGCGATGGCAGAATACATGGGGTCACACGGCCCACGCAGTGCCTAGGACGACCATTTTATGGATATGCCGGCCCGTGTTGCTTGAATTTGTATCTCAAGGCTTCACGTTGTTGTAGTCGAACTTGGGGAAATGCACGGATAGCACTTGACTTGGAGTTGAAGTAGATGGCTTGTTGGCGTCATCAGGGATATTCCGCGCGTGTCCGGGGTTGGATGTAGACGTGGACGGTCTTGATCACCATCGTCTTGATTTTTATTATAGCGGAGTGTATGTTGGTATCGTGGAATTGGGATCTCCACGATACCGCTGACCTTCGGGGTCTTGTTCTCCTTTAGGGCTGAATTGTGATGTAAGTCGGCAACGTGGACTTAGAATCTTCACGATGCTGTCAGCCTTCAGGGTCTTGTTCTCCTTCGGGTCTTGATTGAAGCTTCTCCTTCCTAAAGGAAGGTCTGTTGTTGGAGGGGTACGTTGGCACCGTGGAATTAGGATCTCAACAATACCGTAAGCCTTCAGGGTCTTGTTCACCTTTGGGGCTGAGCTTGTTGGAACGAGATGTACGCCAGCACCGTAAAATTTGGATCTCCACGGCTTTAGGGTCTTGTTCGCCTTCGGGTAGTGTTTATTTGAACGGAACGGCTTCCCGTTGGTGTTGATGTAGCAGTTAATCTCGTTGGTGTTGACGGTGTTGCCGAAGAAGGTCGTTGAACGGCTCCCGTGGTCATTAATGGAATCGCTGGAGAAAGTCGTCTTTGATTTCCTAGAGCGGAATGTGATTCTACTAAGAAAAATTCCACGGACGGAGCTGGAAGACGATTCGGACGGATCTGGAAGACGATTCTTGCTAACGGAGTCGCTGGGGTTGAGCTGAGTGGGGCGCGCCACTAGCCTTGCCGGGAGCTGGACCGAAGGAAGGAGGCGGGGCGGCATCTCCCATGCCGCTGTGAAGGAAGAAAAGGAAGAGAGAGAGAGAGAGTAGGGAGAGAAGAGAAGAGCGATAGATTCCCTACCCTTTCACATCTTCTTACCTTTCCTTTTATTCCTCCCGACGTGCGTGCGTAGCAGATGGATTTTTCCCAGCTCCCGTCGGGTTGTTGTTGCCGGTGACTTCTTTGATGCCGACTCTGAGAAAAATACCAAAAATTCTTTTCAAATTGATTCTCATTGCTTTTATATGGGCCTTGTTTGTTTCAGATTAATGTAGAGTTGCGTTTTACTGTAGCAAATTTGTGACCCCCTCAAAATACGTCTTAACGAGTTCAAAAAATTATGAAATTTTTTTTACAAACTTTAGAAGTACTATTTAAAACCCCACAAGAATTACTACAAAACATTACATCATTTGGCTTATACAAAAATAACAAATTTTCATTTAATTTAATTTAATTTAATTTAATCTGAAACAAACAAGGCCATGGTCTCGGGAGCAGATAAAACTTGGCAACCAACTAGAGATGGAGTTGGTTACGTCCGATTCAATAATTATTCACGTAATTAAACAATTAATTAATTAACTGATTAATTACAGGATTAATTAATGTTTATTATTTTATTTTTTATATTCAACACATTGTTCCATTGCATCATATGATAGGACCTACCTCGGTAGGCATCCCACTAAGATGGGAGAGAAAGTCATACTTAGGTAGGCACTACACGGGAGTGGAGTAGTTGGTCTCCGTCTGAAATAGGACGGGCAAGGTGCGCTATCGACGGGTGCGCACCTAGTTATACCGGTATGAGCTCACAATACAGGCGCATGTGCATTGCATTTCATCGCTCGAATGGATGAGAAGTGAATAGTTTGGAGCATTGAATGGAAGGATGTTTCTGAGTAGATTCATGGTTGAAGTTTGATTGTTCTCTCTATTTATACCTATACTTTGCTGAGTATTTCTCGAATACTCACTCTTGTTTTTTTTTTGTTTTTAGGTAACATATGGCACCATGGGATTTTGGGAAGTAGCACAACATCATGAGCAATCGCTACCTCTCATATTAAAATGAATGAATAGATTTACTAGTGTAACCTACATATATTATTTTAAGAACAATTTGAAATGAAAGGTTACGTTAGAACTGTATTTATCAAGTCCTTTTGGGTTGCGTTGATTATTCCTTTTGGTCCATGTCGTCGCTAAAGGTAAGAAAAATATTTGTTGTTGTATTGAGCTATCGTTAAGGTGGAGCCGATAGTTGGCTCATGGACTTCTAGCCATGGTTGATATATGTTATAGCTATACTTGGTGAAAATTATTATTATTTGTTTCGTTTCTATGTTGCGGATCTAGAGAAACCAAGAAAAGTGCTACCAAAATTTTATGGTTTTAAAAGAGTTAGTAGCATTTCGGGTTGTCAAGGAACCGGGGTGTTAAAATTTTATAATTTTTTAAACTTTGTGGGACTTTTCTCAAACCTCTTAAAAATATTCTTAATATTTTTGTAGCCTTTCCATAGTTTTTAATATTTTTTGAATTCGTTCTAATTTTCATAAAATTTTTCATCAATAACTAGCCATGTGGGCTGCCATGTCATCCTTCAGCTGCCATGTGGTAGCCACATTAACGGTTAACGGTCACATAAGTGCCACGTCAACACTTAACGGTTGCCCTAATGATTTTTGGGGCAACCATTCAAACAGAGACAAGTTTAGGGGACGAAAAAGTAAAACTCAAGTTCAGAGGGTTAATTGAGAATCGTTGCAAGTTCAAGGGGCGACAGTGTAATTTTCTCTTTCTAGAATTGCTTGACACACCGTCACAACCCGAAACCCTAACGCGCTCCACCGTCACGGGCTGGGCTGTCGCAGGGTAGAACACTTAGATGTCAAAACCTTTCAGAATCTTGATGAACACGCCACCGGGCAATACCTAGCCCAACGCGTCGCCACCATCGAGGGTAGCTGCATGTCTCTAGGCATCTAGAAAGAAGATACCTGAGTGCACGAAAGAGTGTTTCACTGTTTAGGAAAAGCAAATCTCAATCTCCAACACCTTTAGAGCTCCAACAGATTCTCTTCACCATTCTTTCTCCAAAGGAATTCACTTTTATAGTCTCATGGAGAAAGGGTTTGTCTTGACCTAATCATTGGCCAGGCCGGGCCGGGCTTGAAAAAGCTCGGTCCCGCGAGATCAAGCCCGAGCCCGGCCTGGCCCAGCGTGTCAGGCTTCGGTTTCGAGCCCAAACCCAGCCCGGAGCCTGAAAGCCCGGCCCGAAACTCGAAAGTCCGGCCTGTCCACGGCTTGTCTCGCTATTTTTCGGGCCCGAGCCTGGTCCGGTCCAACCGCCGGGCTTCAGGGAGAGGCTCGAACCCAGCCTAATGCATCAGTTGGGCCGGGCTGCCCATGAACAGGTCTAAGTTTGTCTCTCTGTTCTCTATTAGGCTGTTTGGTTGCCTGCATCCAAGAAGTTTTGCATCTAGAGATACAAAACTAGGGTGTTTGGTTGTCTTCTCACCCATGTGGACCAGGCTCTCCAGATGCAATTAACCCCTCCGGGCCAGGCTCTAGAGATACAACCAAATTGGGCGTTTCCCCATAGCCAGGATTCGCGTATGCAGCAACAACCACATGCGCGACACATTTGATTCATTTATTTGCTATATCTTGGGTTAATATTTTCTATTACCAAACCGATTTCAAAAATGGGTTATTGCTATTTTTTCAAAAAAAGAGACCACACTTGCCATATAAATTTTAAAAGTTTAAAATTTTCATTTTTGAATTTATTTATTTATGATACTTTCTTTTGAAATTTTTATTTTTGTAATTGATTTTTTGTTATTTTGATTTTCTAGAAGTTATTTTTTAAAATGTTTCATCCCTCTTTTGAATTTCTCCATGCCATTCTCTCATTAGTGTAGTCAACCAACAACATCTCTTCGTAGCCTATACAATCTCATACACCTAACCAAACAATAACCATTTGTATCATCTCAGCCTGGCTCTAACCAGCCTGACTCAGCTCATACAATCTGGTTCAACTGAGAAGGCAACCAAACAGCCTATATATGAATCTCTTCGAAGGGATGTTAGTATTTTAGTGCTTGCTGTCCAGAAAGTTAAATTCTTTTTTTTAAAAAAAAATTATTTGTCCTAGATGGGTTAATTTGGAGAGGGATCATCGGTGTGGTGTAGTTTAACTATATCGTTCTCATAGAGACCGACATATTAAGATGCTCTCTTTATGTAGGTGTTGGATCGAAATCGATGTCGACCATGCTTATCCTAACATCCTTGGTTGAAAGGCAAGTATATGTTAAACACATGTTTGTTTGATGCATATGTGTTCTGATTGCTTTGTGATTGTTCTTATCTTATGGTTGAAAGATTAGTTTATGTTGTCTTGATGTGGTTTATATATTTTGATATGTATGGCCAAGTGATGAAAGTATATGATAATTGGATGACAGAGGAAGCAATATTGCATAATGGTATTGTGTGAAGCACAAATACGCGTTTGCGGGCGTGTCAATGCATTTATCAAAAACACACAAAAGAAGGGGAGAGAACGCTGATATTTTATTAATTGAAAATAAAACATATATTCTTGTTGGATTGCGCTTCGTAGCCATGCTAGTTGGCCACTTGTGTAGACGATTGTGATGTTCAGAATCTTGGGGGCTCGAAAGGCTACCCATCTTGACCGTCTCGACGAGCTCTACACAATGAAGACATCTACGCTTGGGTTTGGGCAAGACACAGAGAGAGATACCTCGAAAACACTTCGGTTGCAAGGATTTTTGACGGCTAGGGTTGGATCTGGGGTTCTCACGAGTTGTGGACTTGAGAGGGGGTCTTGGGGGTATTTATACTGTGGTGGTTGACCTAGGTCAATCCCTTAAGTGGGTAGACTTTGAATTCGGTTCAAATTCTAATTTTAGGACTCTCCCAAATTTGGTAAATTCACAAATCCGCATATTTTGGCTTGGGCTTCTGGCTTAGCACGAGTTTGGGCCTCTAGAACCTCTCCTCCAAGTTTGGGATTGGTTCTCTCACGTTTGCTCATCATTTCATGGGTTTGACGAGCTTCAGACAGAACGGCAACACTTCACCGAATCATGAGCTTGCCTTGGGCTTTGGGCTTGTAATTTGGAGGGTAGCTAAATGATGGCTTCTAAGATTTAATAGAATTTTCTAGAATTTTCGTAAAAGGTTTTATAGGGTTTTGTATATAACAATTCCCTTTTATTTTACTTTTAGGTTTTTGAAAATACAAGCGACATACGACAAAATAGAGGATGTCACAGCCTCCTTGTTGATGGAGAGTCATGTGTAGGAGTCGTTGTGCGACAATGTCGAGAAACGGGCATTCTCGGCGATGCTTGTCGACGCACGTTAGTCAATGGAGCCGTTGTTTGGCCGTCATGAACCTGCGGCCAGGTCGGTGTAGATGTCATTGATGGAGGAGTTGTGGGCACCAGCTGCCACTTGCTCAAACGGTAGCCACCGGCCGCCGTTTTTATCTTGTTCGACGAGAAGTTCACGATGCACCGTCACCACGTTGACGGCATGATAGTCGGGGTTGATGGCGCTCTGGTCGAGGTTGATCTTTTTTGTCGTCAATGGCACGTTGGAGCCATTCTTTAAAGATGATGCGATTTTGAATCGTGTGGCTTACCGATCGATGGTAGGGACAATATATGGGGTTGTCGGTCAGTCCTACTTGGTCTGGAAACTTGGGCTCGAGAAGCTGTAGGCCGCCGTGCTCTATGATCTGATCAAACATGTCTTTGACCAACTCACGTTTGAACACATATTGTTTCTTTTATAACTCTTGAATGTTTGGGTGCATCTGCCTTGGTCGAGGCTAATTGTTTTTGGCCCCAGAGTTGGTACGTTCCCCGGTGTTAGAGTAGAGAGGAGACGTGTAGTGTTCGTCTCAGACGTCTTTGGCTTGCCCCCGGCATTGTTTGGCTTGGAGGACGTGCTGAAGTTTCTCGTCGAGCTGGTCGCTACGGTGTTCTTGTAGAGCTCGATGATTTGGGGCGCTTTAGCGAACTCGATCTTTGTAGCCACCACCGCAGAGCTAGGAGAGCTAAAGTCTTTCGGCGACCAATGGTTGAGCATCCCGTGAACACATAAGTCTATGGCTTCCTCCACGTGCATCGAGCATGTAAGTCGCACGTAGCTGTTGTGGAAGCGCATAACATAGTTGTCAATGAGTTCGTCGCGCCGTTGTTGGACTTGCGAAAGCTCGACAAAGGACAAGTCCTTTTTCAGGGCTACAAAGTGGCTTTTGAAGACCTCTTTCATGGCGACCCAGCTGGAGATGGCGCCTACCGGTAATCGACAATACCAATGGAAGGCCGACCTAGAGAGCGAACTGGCGAATTGTCGAAGGAGAAGGGACGGGTTGTTCGTTGTGTCCCCGCATGCAGCCTCGAAATAGGCTAGGTATTCCCGCACGTCTCCCGTTCCATCAAACGGACGGAACTTTGGTGGATGCCACCCAGACGGGAAGGGCACAAGATCGTGCCATGACTCGTACGGCTTTTAAAGCTCGTGATCAGACGTCCTCGATGCTTGCTCGGTGTAGACTTGTGTCATCTTCCACTTGATGAGCTCGATGACGAGGTCGTGGTATTCTTTAAGCTTGTCAAAGGATGCCGGCTCCCTTGTTGTTGCAGCCGGCACACGAGAAAGTTGAGGGAGGTCAGACATTGGGTGTTGTCGTGGACGGCTTCCTTGCGCCTCGGGGTGATCATCGATGACTATCACGGAGTTTTGGTGCTTCCCCCGTGGTGTTTGAGCCATTGTATGCGGTTGGGGAAAAGGTTGTTGGCCCCCGTATTGGAGAAGATTTCAAGAAGCGATCCATCTTGGCGGTGAGGTCGTCAATCTTCATTTCTTGGTCGCGCAGCCGTTGCTCCATGGCGACATCATGAGCGTGAGACGTGCTCTCCTCAACCAGAAGGTTGAGACCCGTTGCAAGTTGGTGAGGAACTGATGAACGTTCTTCTCCTTACGGCATGGAAGGGTTGTCGTGATCCTCCGTGTTGGCATGTGTGCTGGAGCGGTGTCGTGGTCCTCGAAGCCGCCCTCGCCCTCATAAGTGATTAAGTGGTCGAGTTGCTCATAACTGGACAACTGTAACACCCTTTCTAGTGAGGTTGAGGTGTCGTCATCGGAGGGATCTCCGTCTTCGCGTTCTTTTCCCGTGGCATCGGTCACGGTTTGTTGCGCCATGATTCGAAGCCGTGTCCTTGGCCCAGACTTGTGCGTGAGGTGCTGTAGCTCGTCGGTGTCCTATGGCAAATGAGCGGAGAGGTCAGTGTAGCGTCTCCTTGTAGGCTATCGTAGTCACGCGCAGGGTCATCGTCGGACAGCGAGTTCCTTTGTGTGAGGGGCAAGTAGTTGGCCGTTGATCTCGCCCTGTCTTGAATGCTTGAGCGCCTCCGCAGGAAAGCAGCTCTTGGGTTGGGAACGATTTCCTCGTCAGAGGGATAGGAGAATTCGTGCGTGATCACTGGCGACATCCCATCGCTCTTCATTTCCGCGTGGGAAGTATGCCGCCAAGGCGCCACAATAAGCAAGATTGCTTCCAGGCGTTGGGAGTAAACCATGCCACGTGTCATCCACGTTCATGGGCGTCGGTGTTGCCACAGGCAGGATGAGAGCCACGGGTTGCAGCAGTGGTGAGCCTTGCGTCGTGGCAGGCACCTGCCCCCCGTGTTGTGTAGGGGCGTGTGGCTGCTAGGACGGAACGGCGCCAGAGTCTTGTTCTCCTATTGTTGACGCTAGTCGTGCGACGAGGTATTTATACCTCTCGTTCCTCTCCAAGTCGGGGAGACCCGGAAAGTGATCTTGTCGTTGATCGCGCTGACCTCGCCGTCGGCCAGCACTTGTATTTGCGTGTGTTGAAGAAAGAGCTCCTCCAACTCCTTTGTAAGGCAGCACAGTTTTTGTGACTCCTCTCCCGCTTGATTTGGTGACTTGTCAGAGGAAGATGAGCCCTTAATGGCGGAGAAAGAAGTGGCGGAGTGGCGGTGCTTCCGTTGTCGTGAGCACCAGATTTGGCGGTCGAGGAGCAGTTGGCGATAAAGCGTGAACTCAGCGCCACTCCCAACGGCCTTGTCGTGCCGGACGCGTGTCTTGCCCCTGGTAAGCAGGTCGGGCTGGTGGTGGGGCACGATGCATCCTCATTGTTGATGAAGTATAGCGTGCATCCTATGTCGATAAAGACCCACGTGCAGTTGATGAAGAGTATGGTTGACGACGCTGTGGGGCAAATAATCGATGACTCAATCTGTCCCCACCTCTTGTTGAAGTAGGTGCTTCCTCCAATTCACTAACGTGCCTCTCAAATTGAGCGACATGGTCTTGGAGCCTCCTTAGCTTCCTCCCCAGCTTATCGTTGCCGGCGACGGGTGTTCCTGGAGCCAACACTTGGAAAGCATTGTTAGAATTAATAAAACTCCTACCTGTCTCACCTATGTGTAGACAAGTAGAGATGTTGATGGAGCGGGTGAGATGGTTCTTCCGGGCCATGCGAAGCTGGTGATGGCGTGCCCATGAGTCCTTCAAGATCGCTTCATGGACTGGCGTCCGCTCAGCGCGGTCCACCTCTCATTTGTATTAGTCATCCTCGCCCAACATGGCAGCGAGCAAGCCAACTTGTTGGTGAAGACGTTGCACCTTAGCCATCTACCTCTTGTAATTGCGCGCCAGATGCATGCTTTTCAACGAGCGTGCATTCGTCTTAAGAAGACGCAGCCTATCGGCCACAGCTTCAAGTGGAGCGAGCAGGTGCGCCCGGAGTGATCCTAGAGTGCTTGGTGAAGATCCTCGCCTTGTTCATCATATAAAGGCGCGGCGTAGCAGCGTTAGCGGCAAACCGCTTGCAACGCTCGTCAGGGTGTATCCTTGACGTCGAGGAAGAAGATCCTTGAGCACTCCCTCACGGCGATGGCCGGGGCGAAGGCGCCGAACAAGAACTCGCGTTTTTCCATGGATAAGTCAAGAGCTTCTGCGATGAAAAGGGGCATCCTTGGTTAGGACCACATCTCTTTTGACAAATTGGAGGCGAAGAAGAAGATCTGGGTGAAGGCACTTCGAGCCTAAGGAATAGGCGAAGCGGACTTCAAGCCTCGAAGGCAGAGATGGGAGGAGACCCATGTCCCAGCGGGCATGCCAAATTTGTGATGCACAAATACGCGTTTACGGGCGTGCCAATGCATTTATCAAAAACACAGAAAAGAAGGGGCGAGAACGTAGATATTTTATTAATTGAAAATAAAACACAGATTCTCATTGGATTGCGCTCCGTAGCCATATTAGCTGGACATCTGTGTAGACGATTGTAATGTTCAGTATCCTGGGGCCTCAGAAGGCTACCCAGTAAATTACATCTCCGCGTGGATACGTAGAACACCTCCGATTAAGCCACGAGGCTGTCTTCTTCTCTTCGTCTTGTGCTTCATCGTGATGACGTGGATGTAGGGTATAGTTGGCGACGACAGAATACATGGGGTCACACGGCCCACGCAGTGCCTAGCACGGCCATTGTATGGATATGCCCGCCTATGTCACTTGAATTTGTATCTCCAGGCTTCACGTTGTTGTAGTCGAACTTGGGGAATGCACGGATAGCACTTGACTTGGAGTTGAAGTAGGCGGCTTGTTGGCGTCATCAGGGATATTCCGCGCGTGTCCGGGGTTGGATGTAGACGTGGACGGTCTTGATCACCATCGTCTTGATTTTTATTGTAGCGGAGTGTATGTCGGTATCGTGTAATTGGGATCTCCACGATACCGCTTGCCTTCAGGGTCTTGTTCTCCTTTAGGGCTAAATTGTGATGTAAGTCGGCAACGTGGACTTAGCATCTCCACGATGCTGTTAGCCTTCAGGGTCTTGTTCTTCTTCGGGTCTTGATTGAAGCTTCTCCTCTCTAACGGAAAATCTGTCGTTGGATGGGTACGTTGGCACCGTGGAATTGGGAACTTCACAATACCGTAAGCCTTCAGGGTCTTGTTCACCTTCGGGGCTGAGCTTGTTGGAACGAGATGTACGTTGGCACCGTAAAATTTGGATCTCCACGTCTTTAGGGTCTTGTTCGCCTTC
>SPJY01032861.1:0-11368 GCA_005191435.1 Raddia distichophylla
ATGTTGCTTCGTAATTTTTTAAAGAAGTGTCCTAGATTTTTTTTGTTTGATTAGGGCTATCCTAGAATAAAATTCTGGGTCCGCCGCTGCTCCCATCATCCCATGCCCGCACGCACTCAGATGAAGAGTAGCCACCGTAGAGTACGTGGATCTCGTCGGCCATATGGAGCAGCAGCGGCCGGCAGGCAGGCGCAGCTTGGCCAGCATGCATGCATGCATGCGTCGAGCGCATGAGATCGCGGGCGGGCGGGGGCACGCAGTTGCCAGTCGCACCACCTGAGTCCTGAAGCTAGGCTGCAGGCTGCAGCACATCGATGACAGAGAGCCCAGCCCAGCCGGATGAGCGACGAGCCAACGAGAGCAAATGGGAAGAGAGGCCAAGGCCGGGAAGGGAGTCATGCCCTCGGTGCTCCGGCTGCACCCGAGACGACGCCTGCGCTGCGCTGCGCACACACTGCAATGCACGGCACTGCACTGCACAGTCTGCACTGCGCTGCCTGGCTACGTTTTAGCTACTGCTAGCTCCCTCTCGATCTGGGCTCCAGGCCGTCTGCCGTGCTGCAGCAGGCTGCAGCATGCTCTCTCTCTCTCCCTCTCCCCCCCTACTCGTGCCTCTCTCTCCTCTCGTCATGTCCCCACTTATTGCGCCTGATCATGCCATCGCTTCACGCAGAAAAGGGGGAGCGCATGCAGCAGGAGGAGGACGCAGCCAGCGACGCGATGCAAATGCCGTGCCATGCCAGCCTGCGAGTGGCTCCTGCCACCCAGCTACCAGCTCCCAGCTCCCAGCTGGGCCTCTCTCTCCCACGCACGCAGAATGGGGGGTCTGCGGTGCTCGCAGCTGCAGGAGCAGCCAGTCGCATGCACCACACATTTCCCGTAACTTGGTCTACGAGAAGGAGTAGGAGCATTGCTAGCGTATCCGCACAACAGTCCCCATCATCCAAACTCTTTTTTTTTCTTATTCCTTGGGTTGATTTCCGTATCCGTATGCATAGTTTTTTATTCATATATGTATTGTGTCCGATACATATTCGAATACGAACTTAATCGGATATGATTTCGAACCAAATTTACCATTATACCTTAACAAAAAAAACTAACGAGAGCTACGAGTAATTACATGACTAAGGGTATCTCCAACATCATCCCCTAAAGCGTTCTCTACCTCAAAATAGGGGATAAATTCTTCCCCTATATGATTCAACAACATTTCCTATTACATTTCCTAAAATAGAGTTTTTCTCACCATTCCCTTATATGTAGGGGTTTTTTTCCTTCCCCTATACAAATTCTCTATATAGGGAACGCTGTTGAAGATGAAAAAATATAGGGAGAGATTTTTTTAAAAGGAATCATATATATGAAGCTATAGGGGATCAAAATAGGGATTCCTATTAGAGAGAGCCTAACACAAGTACATGACTCATCACTCATAAAACACACATAGTAAGAGCATCTCTAGCAAGTTCCCAAAATCGTCCTCTAAAACACTATCGCGGATATTCTTAGCTTCTATATCCATCCAGCATGGTTTCTATCTTAGTCTCTATATTTAGAAACTCTTCAGAGAATCTCTATATCTTTTCGGGGATAGAAACTCTGCTGGAGATGATGAAAATATAGAGAACAAATAGTGATTTAGAGAAGGGATATAAAGAATGAAATATAGAGATCATGCTGACAATACTCTAAACTTATTTACGTCGAGTTTATTTACGTAAATAGCACTTATTTACGTCGGCCTCATGGTCGACGGAAATACCTGCCGTCGGAGGGGGCGCCACCGTGGAGCACTTATTTACTTCTGTCCTGGCCGACGTAAATATCCTTGCTCTATATATTAACGTCGACCACGGCCGACGTAAATACGTTGGATCCGCACGGCTGCGCCACGTGGCAGGTGGAGTATTTACGTCGGCCAGCCTGGTCGACGTAAATACTGGGGATACGGCTACCGCCTAATTCCAGTATTTACGTAAATACTGGAGCTGCTGTTTAGCTCAAGCATTCTGATTTTTGGCCATTTAATTTCCAGCAGACAACAAATATAAACAAGAAGCATGCATCATCATATCTAATGAAAATAGACATCCATCATCACATGTTCTAGCATCTCAATAGTAACAAATACATCATCAACTCAATTGGCACACAAATAACATGTCAACATAGTCTTAACATGTTACTCAACATAAATATGGTCGCACACATATTATTCAACATAGTCTAACATGTCAACCATCAACAACACATTCACCAAAAAAATTTCACACACAGCAATGTCCGCACATATACACCAGAAGATAGTGAACAACATCAACTTGGAGGGGTATTGTTGAACCGATGTCTGCTACCAGCATCGCCTCCTGAGGCAAGAAAGTCTCCAACGGTCGGCGGAGTCCTCGAAGAAGAAGCACCTCTAGCATTGGCATCTGGGGGATCCACCGAACCCTACATTACAATGTGATATTAGTATTATTAAATTACAGCATCGTAATATGCAAAAAGCTTGAAACGTACTGTGATAGAAGATTGCTGTGTAAATATAGGTGGCGGTCGGAATGGAGGAAGACTTAATGGCGTTCCAAACTGTTGTGTCATATATGCCTACAGACAATTTAAACAATTATATGTTCAAAATAGTCATTTGCATGTATTAGGTTAAATTTCGATGAAATGAGTAATAATTGGACTAATCGAACTATTTTCATTAACGTGAAGCAGTAAAATAGAATTCAGAACAACGGACTTAGGCCGACCATAATTTTACAATTTACATTAACATGATGTAAAAATATAGCAATTGTCATGAATTTTGAACAGAAATAAGCAATAATTTGAAATGGAGAAAGTTCATTGATTACTTACTTGTATAACTGCTTGTTGTTCTGCATGCCATGAAACAAAGTATTTTTATTGTTGCCTCAACCGCTCCTGTAGTTGGGCCTCCCGTGCAGCTTATTGTGCGGCTTGTTGCCTCAACTGCTCCTGTAGGTGTTGGGTCTCACGAGCAGCCGGCCCACTACTTTGCGAAGAAGCCGAGGATCTTGCCGAACTTAAGACAACGCTATTATCCAGAACGCCATTGAACATGAAGAATCTTTAATGTTTCTTGCCACCTCCACTACTGTACAGAGCGACCGGATCGACATCTTCCCTTCTCCAATCATAGTCGGGTCCATGAGCATCGGCCATCACTTGGCTATAAGAAGCCTACACAACATATGCATGCATAAGGATATAATGAAGAAATCAATTTAGTTAGAACAACAATTGTACTAACCAAGCTCTGTGTCGCCTTGTCACTGCATAGCTGGTCTGGATGTGTTGGATCAAAGCCAAGGTGGCCTCTAATATAGGCTTCGACCTCAGTAGGTCGAGACCCACATTGAGCTTCCTATAGAATAACATTAGTCAACATATGGTACATTAGTCAATATTAGTAAACAAAACTAATGAAATATCAGCAATGAACCTATAAATACTCATATGGTACCATAAGAAACTTACCATACGTCGCGCAAGACGAAGATGTCCATCGGCTCCGTACCGCTGAGATACCCTTGGGCCCGCTTCCCTGTTACCCCTCTTCTTGTTTGAATTCTGAATAAAGTTAGGCGAAGCCCAGTATTGGCTAAGAGCTTGCCATGCTTCAGTGCATTTGTTGAACGAAGGCAACATAACTTCTGGCCAATGGTACTGATCTTCCCGAAGATAGAGTTTCGATGCACCAAGCTTCTTACTCATATATTGATGTAACACCCTCTTATAATACAAACAAACCGCCTGGATATGAGCCTGGTACATCATCTCCTTGACCGTCCTGGTTGCTGCGTTCTCAAAAACATATCTCGCCTTCTCTTGTAGAGACTGTTCCTGACCACTTGGCAAACGGTATCTCTTTCATAGGAAATGGATAAATTAGTTAGACATTAATTGTATATATAGAAAAATTCAATGAGAACAAAGAATTTACAGATTTACCCAAAAGTCCACCCACACTCGTTTGGCAACATTCCCATGCATCTCATCTGTAGCAACCTTCTAATGAGCCCACTTCAGAGTTGGCACCATTACACCGTTGATCTCCAGTAGGCCAGGATAATGGTAACGCAAAAGAGAACCCAACGTCCCATTCACTTGCCTTATACTGTTCGTGCCTATCCATTCTACATCTATCCATTGCCTACAAATAGTGTTATATAGTTTAACGTAACTGCAGGAAATAATTAATGCCCAAACTGTAGAATGCTTACTTACCAATCACCATGTGGTAGGATAACTCTGCATGCCTGAGGAACTGCTACCGGGGGAATCTGATTAGTCCCTCTATACCTGAAACGGAAACAAAATATTAGCTGAATTTCACAAAATTATTTATATTTACTAAACATCTATACATGCTTGCCACCTGAAGGTAGGAGCATCCAATCCCTCAGCACTAGCGTCATCCTCCACTTCGTCCCCTCCGAACTCTCTTCAGCCTCCCCCCTCCTTCAGCCTCCTCCAAAGCCTCCACCCTCCCTCAACCTCCTCCATAGCCTCCCCCTCCCTCAGCCTCCACCACAGCCTCCTCCACAACATCCCTAGTTTCCCTGGCCTCCTGAAAATTAATTGATAAAAAAAATTAGTGCATGTATATTAAAAATTTGAAGACAACACAATTAAAATTATACATACAAATTGTAGGCCTCCTGAGTGACCCCCTCTAACTCTTGCAGAGCGACCCCCCTCTAGGCACCTCCTGAGCGACCTCCTCTAAGCACCTCTCGAACTGTCTCTGCCTGCTCTGCTGATAATTGAATCCTCTAAAAAGTGATTCTTGACTCTTCGATGAAGATCCACCATTTTTTTAGATTTTCCTGTATGCCGGAAAAATGATTTCATCCTGTTTTATAAAAACTATATTAGTATATAAACATGTGTAAAACATCAAAAATAGATTAAGAAATAGGTGCAACATTTGTACTTTTCAGAAGTAATCAGCGTCAAAAGATTCAGGTACACCGGCTCTACGTTGTCCTTTTTCTGGAACATCTTGAGATGCACGACGTCGCTTTTTTCCTTCTAACATTCTCCACAATAACATCTGTTGTATCGCCCACTAATTCATAAAGTGCGGACCCAATGTCTACATCAAATGAGGCTGGCAAACCGTCTTCTTGGTAAGCTAAGTCATCCGTGCTATCGGCATACTCGGCGTTTCTAGGAGTGCATAAGCGGCCTGGAGGATTCACTTTATGTACAACCCACCAAGATTTTAAATTTTTTTTTCGGCATGGATATGAAAGGTAGTACACCTGCTCAGCATGGTGAGCAAGTACGAATGAGTTGTGACCTACAAGCCGTGATTCATGTCTAACTTCTACCAAGCCAAGATTTTTGTTTCGTCGAATCTTTGTTTTATCGTTGAACCAATCACAGTAGAAGAAAGCTACCTTCAAATCTTTTCGACCGTCAAACTTAATCTCCACTATGTTTTGAAGAATACCATAGTACTCTGTCTCTCGACCATCTGCACCCTGTGCGGTAGTGACAACTCCACTATTAACCATGGCGCCTAGAGGACGACTTAATTCTAATGCCGCGGTACGAAGTCGAAACCCATTCACGTCATAACACCCAAACTTTCTTGCGGTAGTGCTACCGTGTGATAGCTGTCGGAGGTCCTCATGGACAGTTCCATCAAGCATACACTGCAGATATTATAATAGAAATTACATGATAGTTGAATGTAGATTATTTAAATTTTAACGTGATAAGAACTATACATGTTGACTAAACCAAGTCACAAAATTAGGACCACCACGTAAGCCATTGCGTCGTAAATTGTCGAGTTGAGTATTTGTAGGTTGTCTCGTTGAATTCCAGTTTTGTTAATCAAACAAATTGCTTTTCATTTCATCAAGTTAGAAGCTAACGACAAAACCAAGCTAGAAATTGGTGGAGCGGATTCTTACGTGAAATATTATTCCATTTCTGAAATATTGGTGTACAGATATAACATTGCTTCATTCCACTCTTCGCGGGACAACTCTTGAATAGAACTGGCACCAACGGTATGTCCATGTCCTCGGAATACATCAAGATCAAAGCCATGCGTGGAATCTGACGGTTGGTATCTCGGCATATGGGTATAGAGATTGCGCTCATCTGATAAATACGTACTAGAGAAGTACGAAATCTCTTTGAGAAAGAACACCACTGCGATGCAATCTTCAACTCGAGCTTTGTTACCAACAGTTGACCTAATTTTCTTCAAGTTTCGTTCTATTGAGTACATCCATCGGTATTGTACATGACCACCAATCTCTGCTTCATATGGTAGATGCACCAAAAAATATCGCATTGCATTCATGAACCCTGACGGAAATATCTTTTTCATCTTGCATATTAGCACAGGTATGACTTTCTTCAACTTTTGTATCATTGATTTCTTAATTTCTTTCGAACAAAGCCGTCGATAAAAGTAGCTAATCTTAGCCAAAATTGTCCACACATCATCAGGGAAGTATTCACGGAACATTACAGAAAGTAGTCTTTCCATGATAACATGATAATCATGACTTTTCAGACCATTTAGTTTACCAGCCTCGATGCTCACCACACGTTTTAGTTCGCTGCGTAACCATCATAAAACTTTATATTTTTCATCCACATTAGTACCTAATTTTTCAGAGCTTTTAAGACAGTAAGGAGCACGTGGCTTGCCTTGTTTTCCTTTTGGGTCCTCTCTCACCTCAAGGGAGGATCGAATACCAATATCAGTCATGTCTTTTCGAGCCGCCACATTATCTTTGGTCCTGTCTTTGAAATCAAAACACATGCTGATAATACTTTCTGCAACATTACGTTCCTGGTGCATAACATCCACATTATGTGGTAGGATAAGAGACTTTGCATAGGGCAAACACCAGATACCAGATATGTGAGTCCAATTGTGTGACTCTTTAAACCCTTCAAAACCATCTTCTGTGGGAATTAGCTGACGATGCCAGTTTATAATCTCAGATCCTATCAAACGTTTGGGTGGGTCCTTTGTGATTATCGTGTCTCTACGAAAGGCATTTCTTTGTCTTCTGAATTCATGAGAAGAAGGCAAGAAGCGACGATGGGAATCAAAGAAACAAAACTTACGCCCATGTTTCAAACGGAACGCATCAGTGTCATTCATGCATACTGGACAAGACATTCGGCCATGTGTGCTTCATCTCGAAAACATGCCATATGCTGGGAAATCATGTATGGACCAGAGATATGCAACACGCATGTTGAAGTTTTGTTTTCTACTCTTATCGTAAGTTGGGACCCCTGTCCACAACTCCATAAGCTCCTCGACCAAAGGTTGCATAAAGATATTTAATTGCTTTCCAGGATGCTCTGGCCCCGGTATGACAAGGGATAAAAACACATACTCGTCCTTCATACACCAGAATTGAGAACACAGGCCAATATGAGTACGATGCAACATTCATGTTCAAAGGAGAGAACCCGTCGGTCGCTAACCTGATTCTAACATTTCTTGGGTCTTTGGCACAATCTTCGTCATGTTGGTCCAATATCTTCCAAGCCTCACCATCGGATGGATGACACATGAAACCTTCGCTGAATCGCACGCCTTCCTTGTGCCACCTCATGTGTTGGGCAGTCTCCTCACAAAGGTACAATCTTTGTAGCCTCGGTGTTAGAGGAAAGAAATGTAGAACATTCAAGGGTGTATCACTTGTCACTACATTCCCCTCTACATCAATTGTTTGTAGAAATCTAGACTTTGCCCAAACTGAACAGTTTTCTTCGTAGCATTACTCTTCCAGAACAACATACAATTGTTAACACATGCATCTATCTTCCCATAAGGCATCCCTAAACCAGCCAAAATCTTTTTCGAGTAGTACATATCTTTTAGCAACTTGTGGTTTTCTACGAGCACATCACAAATCAATTTGACCAAATCATTGTAACACCCTTGAGAGAAGCCATACTTTGCTTTTATATTCATAAGTTGTGTCAGAAACGAAAGGATTGGCACCTTGGTGCCCTCATGCAAAGGCTTATCTGAAGTATCTATGAGTCTAAAGAATTTCTCTGCTGCTATGGTCGGTGCATCATCATGACGCACAGATTCATCCTCCGGAGCATTCTGAAATTGCCGACCCAAATCATATACCATCTCTTCCATCCTATCATCCACTCTATCAGTAGTATCATCTTCATCAGAGACATCTATCGCCCATGACTCACCATGTTCATACCATGTGAGATAATTCGGCATGAAGCCAAATTTGCAAAGGTGGCCGGCCATCACAGATTTTGTCACTCGGGCAAAAAGATGACACTTAACACATGGACACTTCGCTACCCCACCAGGAGGATCTAGGGAGAAAACATTATCCAGAAAACTTTGTGTGTTAACTTTCCATTCTTGAGTGTGCTTCATACCATTATCCCAACCATCGTACATCCATCTACGGTCTTCAGCCATCTTTGTTATTACGAAATGCAACAATACATGAAAAATGGGTTAATGATCCTAACAGGAATTCTAGGCAAAGATAGGTCCTAAACCCACCCAGGGATGAACGGGTTAGCACGGTTTGAAAATTAGGACCCCCACGTAAGCCATTGCGTCGCAAATTATCGAGTTGAGTATTTGTAGGTTGTCTCGTTGAATTCCAGTTTTGTTGATCAAACAAACTGCATTTCATTTCATCAAGTTAGAAGCTAACGACAAAACCAAGTTAGAAATTAGTGGAGCAGATTCTTACGTGAAATATTGTTCTATTTCTGAAATGTTGGTGTACAGATATAACATTGCTTCATTCCACTCTTCGCGGGACAACTCTTGAATAGAACTGGCACCAACGGTATGTCGATGTCCTCGGAATACATCAAGATCAAAGCCATGCATGGAATCTAACGGTTGGTATCTCGGCATGTGGGTATAGACATTGCGCTCATCTGATAAATATGTACTAGAGAAGTACGAAATCTCTTTGAGAAAGAACGCATCTGCGATGCAACTTTCAACTCGAGTTTTGTTACCCACAGTTGATCTAATTTTCTTCAAGTTTCGTTCTATTGGGTACATCCATCGGTATTGTACAGGACCACCAATCTCTGCTTCATATGGTAGATGCACCAACAAATGTTGCATTGCATTTATGAACCCTAGCGGAAATATCTTTTCCATCTTGCATATTAACACAGGTATGACTTTCTTCAACTTTTGCATCATTTATTTCTTAATTTCTTTCAAACAAAGCTGCCGATAAAAGTAGCTAAGCTCAGCCAAAATTGTCCACACATCATCAGGGAAGTATCCATGGAACATTACAGAAAGTAGTCTTTTCATGATTACATGATAATCATGACTTTTCAGACCATTCAGTTTACCAGCCTCGACGCTCACCGCACGTTTTAGGTTCGCTGCGTAACCATCAGGAAACTTCATATTTTTCATCCACATTAGGACCTCCTTTTTTTTTAAGAGCTTTTAAGACAGTAAGCAGCAGGAGCACGTGGCTTGCCTTGTTTCCCTATTGGGTCCTCTGTCACCTCAAGGGATGATCGATTGCAAATATCAGCCATGTCTTTTCGAGCCGCCACATTATCTTTGGTCCTGTCTTTGAAATCAAAACACATACTGATAATACTTTCTGCAACATTACGTTCCTGGTGCATAACATCCATATTATGTGGTAGGATAAGAGACTTTGCATAGGGCAAACACCAGATACCAGATATGTGAGTCCAGTTCTGTGACTCTTTAAACCCTTCCAAAACCATCTTTCGTGGGAATTAGCTGACGATGCCAGTTTATAATCTCAGATCCTATCAAACGTTTGGGCGGGTCCTTTGTGATTATCATGTCTCTACGAAAGGCATTTCTCTGTCTTCTGAATTCATGAGAAGAAGGTAAGAAGCGACGGTGGGAATCGAAGAAACAAAACTTACGTCCATGTTTCAAACGGAACGCATTAGTGTCATTCATGCATACTGGACAAGACATTTGGGCATGTGTGCTCCATCCCGAAAACATGCCATATGCAGAAAAATCATGAATGGACCAGAGATGGGCAACACACGTGTTGAAGTTCTGTTTTCTACTCTTATCGTAAGTTGGGAGCCCTGTCCACAACTCCATAAGCTCCTCGACCAAAGGTTGCATAAAGATATTTAATTGCTTTTCAGGATGCTCTGGCCCCAGTATGACAAGGGATAAAAACACACACTCGTCCTTCATGCACATGGAATGTGGAAGATTATACGAAATTGAGAACACAGGCCAACATGAGTACGATGCAACATTCATGTTGAAAGGAGAGAACCCGTCGGTCTCTAACTCGATTCTAACATTTCTTGGGTCTTTGGCAAAATTTTCGTCATGTCAGTCCAATGTCTTCCATGCCTCACCATCGGATGGATGACACATGAAACCTTCGCTGAATCGCACGCCTTCCTTGTGCCACCTCATGTGTTTGACAGTCTTCTCACATAGGTACAATCTTTGTAGCCTCGGTGTTAGAGGAAAGAAACGTAGAACCTTCAATGGTGTATCACTTGTCACTACATTTCCCTCTACATCAATTGTTTGTACAAATCTAGACTTTTTACAAACTGAACAGTTTTTCTTCGCAGCATTACTCTTTCGGAATAACATACAATTGTTAACACATGCATCTATCTTCTCATTAGGCATCCTAAACTAGCCAACATCTTTTTCGGGTAGTACATATCTTTTGGCAACTTGTGGTTTTCTGGGAGCACATCACAAATCAATTTGACCAAATCATTGTAACACCCTTGAGAGAAGCCATACTTTGATTTTATATTCATAAGTTGTGTCAGAAATGAAAGGACTGATACCTTGGTGCCCTCATGCAAAGGCTTATCTGAAGCATCTAAGAGTTTAAAGAATTTCTCGGCTGTTATGGTCTGTACATCCTCATGACGCACAGATTCATCCTCCGGAGCATTCTGAAATTACCGACCCAAGTCCTGAACCATCTCTTCCATCCTATCATCCACTCTATCAGTAGTATAATCTTCATCAGAGACATCTATCGCCCGTGACTCACCATGTTCATACCATGTGAGATAATTCGGCATGAAACCAAATTTGCAAATGTGGTCGGCCATCACAGATTTTCACACTCGGGCAAAACAATGACACTTAATACATGGACACTTCGCTACTCCACCAGGAGGATCTAGGGAGAAAACCTTATCCAGAAAACTTTGTGTAACTTTCCATTCTTGAGTGTGCTTCATACCATTATCCCAACCATCATACATCCATCTACGGTCTTCAGCCATTTTTGTTATTACTAAATGCAACAATACAAGAAAAATGGGTTAATGATCC
>SPJY01032866.1:0-15616 GCA_005191435.1 Raddia distichophylla
CTTTATATACCATCATCATTTTCTATATTAGGGTAGAACATTAGAAATCTTATCGTAATACTAATACCCAAATTACTCTTGCATTCGAAATCTTTGAAAAATTGTATCCTTGCGCATTTTAACTCAAAATTAAGTAGACCGTCTAAATTTATGTAAATAACGCCTTACCTGATATAATACAAAATTATAACGTAAAAAGTAAGTTTGTGACACTAGGTATCATTAGCTTTAATATAAATTTCAGATCCCGGGAAATTTAATGATCTGTATATTTCATGCACATAATTTGCTGAACCCACACCAAGTTTTCCCATAATTTGATTTATATCCATTGTACTGAAGAGGGAGGGGCATAGCTATCTCTATGCAACGTTGTAACGAGTCGATCGATGAACGGCGGCACTACAGAAGATATGAAGCCGCGAATGTGATGACTGATGCGGCATGAGATTGGGATCAGGAGAGTCCGCATCTGCAATGGCACATTGAGATTTTTATCCCTTTTTTATGTAAACTAACGCACTTCTCCCTCCACCACCACCATGCACGCTCCGATGGAGCTTCATCAGCCATGCGTGCCCCTACAGACATCGAGCGTCGTCACCACCGCATGAGTCCACATTGGCAAGAATAAAGCCATCCCTGAATTTACTATCCAACTAATTTGTTTTGAAAAAGGCAACATTTTAGTTTCTTGAGCTGTATTTTAATCTTAAAAATACATGTAAATACTCGACAAACAAGTTTAATTAGGTTGGTCATTTAATAAAAAAACAAAATGTTTGTCTTCCGAAAAAATAGATCAACAAATAAGCAAACACAAGTCAAAAAGAGCATGTGCACTATACATGAGGCTAATTTTAGTCATCTTTGATTCTTTTGGGGTGAAAGGTCCTAAATTCAACTTTGTTAAATTTAGTCGCAGCCGACCCCAACCATGTGTCTTCGCCTTAGTGAAGAAATACAAATATTTTTATTTGGGATAAATCTTTTTATGTCACGACAATCACATTGGCACTCTAATTAACCTTATATATCATCTCATTTGCGGATTAATACTTTATATACCATCATCATTTTCTATATTAGGGTAGAACATTAGAAATCTTATCGTAATACTAATACCCAAATTACTCTTGCATTCGAAATCTTTGAAAAATTGTATCCTTGCGCATTTTAACTCAAAATTAAGTAGACCGTCTAAATTTATGTAAATAACGCCTTACCTGATATAATACAAAATTATAACGTAAAAAGTAAGTTTGTGACACTAGGTATCATTAGCTTTAATATAAATTTCAGATCCCGGGAAATTTAATGATCTGTATATTTCATGCACATAATTTGCTGAACCCACACCAAGTTTTCCCATAATTTGATTTATATCCATTGTACTGAAGAGGGAGGGGCATAGCTATCTCTATGCAACGTTGTAACGAGTCGATCGATGAACGGCGGCACTACAGAAGATATGAAGCCGCGAATGTGATGACTGATGCGGCATGAGATTGGGATCAGGAGAGTCCGCATCTGCAATGGCACATTGAGATTTTTATCCCTTTTTTATGTAAACTAACGCACTTCTCCCTCCACCACCACCATGCACGCTCCGATGGAGCTTCATCAGCCATGCGTGCCCCTACAGACATCGAGCGTCGTCACCATCGTTCATCACTCATCAGCGTTACAACCTCATCTCAATATCTCATTGCTGCATACATGCTGATTTAGGCCATCAACGCTTTGCTAGTTTGCTTCATGCATGGCCAGGAGATGATCACCATGATCGACAGGCTGTACGTATAGCCGCGCTGCTCGTTATCCCCCATCCCAGATCCATTGCATGGAGATGCAGGGCCCTCTTTGATAGCTTGTTTAGTTTTAGTTTAGTTTTTGTTGGAAAAATTTGACCACCTTTGAAAGTAGTATGAAAAGGCTAAATAAATTATTAAAAAAATATTTTTAAGATCTTTGAGAAAAACCCTACAAAGTTATAAAAAAATTATTTCCAAAAAATAAAGTGAATAGTGTATATAAAAATAACAAAAGTTGCAATCCCAACAAAAACTAAACTAAAACAAGCTATCAAAGAGGCCCTTAATCTCAGAATGTAGTCCTTAATTGCACGAGCCCGTACTTTAAATTTTCAGAATTGATGAACAATGTACTTATTGTTAGCTAATATTGCAAACCAAAGATCGAACACGAGACAAGATTTTTACATGAAAAACCCTTACGGAAAAAAACCACGGGCACCAACCGACAAAATCCACTATATCAGATGAGAGTATAAAAGCAGGGGAATAACAATTGAGTCTACTATTCCCGTGCGGCTTACAAGAGGTATATATAGGGTGGGCAAAACTGACTGCAGTCAAATACGGAAACAAATCCGCTAATCACCATGACCGAACCGTGGACCCTCTAGGCGTCCCCATAAGACTCACGTTAGAATTCGGATCATATTTCAACAAACTCCACCTTGAAACGAATTTCCATCTTGTAGCAAATGAAATATCATCAATCAACTCAATTGAATAATAAAAATCACCGTGCGCCGAAAGTCACTAGGACATAAACTGTAACACCAACTAAGTTTGAGCTTAGCAAATCTCAAACTTAGTAGCAGGAACTGCTTTTGTCATCATGTCAGCAGGATTATCATGAGTACTGATCTTGCATACCTTAATGTTACCTTTAGCAATAACATCACGAATATAATGATATCTGACATCAATGTGTTTTGCTCTTTCATGAAACATTTGATCTTTTGTAAGGCATATAGCACTTTGACTGTTGCAAAATAAATTTATGCAAGATGAATCTCCGCAAAGCTCAACATACAAACATCTTAACCAAGTAGGTCCTTTACATATTTTAGAAATAGTCATGTATTCAGCTTCGGTGGTGAAAAAAACAACTGTGGTTTGCAAACTTGCTTTCCAACTAACGGCACAACCACTAATAGTAAAGACATAACCAGTGAGAGACCTTCTCTTGTCCAAATCAGCAGCATAATCAGAATCAACATATCCAATAAGTCAACTTCTAGTCTTGCCGAACTGTAAACTAGCATTAGAAATGCCACGCATGTACCTGAAAATCCATTGTACAGCCTTCCAATGTTCTTTATCAGGATTAGCCATGTATCTACTGACCAAACTCATAGCATGAGATAAATCAGGACGAGAACAAACCATGGCATACATTAATGAACCGACAGCACTAGAATAAGGAACCTTGGACATATACTCAATTTCTTCATCAGAGTTAGGGCATTGAGAAGATGACAATTTAAAGTGAGAAGCAATGGGAGTACTGACTGTTTTTGCTTCATGCATATTGAAACGACGAAGAACTTTATCAATATAACTTTGTTGGCTAAAATATAACAGACCAGACTTTCTGTCCCTTATAATTTCCATGCCAAGAATTTTCCTCGCTGCACCTAGGTCCTTCATCTCAAACTCACTGCTTAATTGTGCCTTTAAACTAGTAATCTCTTGCTTGCTCTTGACAGCAATCAACATATCATCAACATATAACAACAAGTATATAGGTGACCCATCAATAAATTTAATGTAAACACAGCTATCAAATTCAGACATTTTAAAACTGTGTGTAAGCATAAAAGAGTCAAACCTCTTATACAATTGCCTCGGGGATTGTTTTAAACCATAAAGAGATTTTTTAACTTGCAAACCAAGTTTTCTTTACCAGTAATAATGAAACCTTCAGATTGGTCCATGTAAATTTCTTCCTCCAGTTCACCATGTAAAAATGCAGTTTTCACATCTAACTGCTCAAGCTCAAGATCACGCATAGCCACAATACTAAAGAATGTACGAATGGAGCTATGTTTGACAACCGGAGAGAAAACATCATTATAATCAATACCTGATATCTGACTGAAGTCTTTAACAACTAATCTTGCCTTAAATCTCATGGGTTCACTTGGAGACACACCTTCCTTTCTTTTGAAGATCCATTTGCAGCGAACAGTCTTCTTTCTTTAGGCAAACGAACAATTTCCCAAGTGCCATACTTCTCAAGTGATTGCATCTCCTCTTGCATGGCAGACATCCACTTATCGCGATCACTAGAGATAATTGTTTCAGTATAAGTAGAAGGCTCGGCATTACCTTCCACCTTCTCTGCACAACTTAAAGCATAACCAGCAAAATTACACTCTTCAATCAGACGAGTAGGACAAACAATATTCCTCCTTGGTCTATCAATTGCAATGGAGTGCTGTGTAGGCTGCACAGCAGGAGAAGAGTGCTTAATAACAGGTGAGTCATCAACAGAGGAAATAATATCAGAAACCTGTGTAGTTTGGACAACAATATCATCATCATCAATTACATGATCTCTATTATCCAAGTGCTCCATTTGCACACTTACTTTCTGTTGTCCTTCATCAGAGATATCATTAGACATATTTTTATAAAACATAACAGATTCATTGAAAACAACACTTCTACTCATTAGAGTCTTTTCGGTTTCAGGATTCCACAACTTATATCCCTTTACTCCTGAACCATAACCAAGAAATACGCACTTAACTGTTCTAGGCTCGAGTTTTCCATTATCAACATGTGCATATGCAGTGCAACCAAATACTCTCAACTGTGAATAATGAGCAGGTGTGCCAAAACATACCTCAATGGGAGTCTTCTTGTTGAGAGCTCTAGAGGGTGACCGATTTATCAGGTAGCAGCGGTGGAGGCTGCCTCAGCCCTAATGTGTCTGCCCATGCCAGCATTGGACAACAAACAACGAGTCTTGGAGATGATGGATCTGTTCATGCGCTCAGTTACACCGTTCTGTTGAGGAGTGTACGGAATGGTGTAGTGCCTGACAATGTCTTGTCTTCTGCAATAAAACTTAAATGCACGTGAACAAAATTCCATCCCATTATCAGTACGAAGGACTTTCATCTTCCTTTCAGTCTGCCTTTCTACCATGACCTTCCAGTCTTTAAAAGCAGCAAAAACATCATATTTATGTTTCAAGAAATAAGGCCACACCTTTCTGGAGTAATCATCAATGATTGTTAACATATAGCGAGCACCACCAAGAGAATGTTTACAGGATGGTCCCATAAATCAGCATGCACATAATCAAATATAGCCTTTGTTGTATGAGTGGAAGTGTTGAACTTTACCCTTTTGTGCTTACAAAAAATGCAGTGCTCACAAAACTCCAACTTGTCAACGTTGCACCTATTAATAAGTCTTCTCTTACTCAATTCTGCCATACCAAATTCACTCATATGCCCGAGGCGCATATGCCAAAGTTTAGTGTCATTGAAATTATCAGAAGCAGCATTAGCGGAAATAACAGCAGCAGTACCGGTGATTGTATTGTCTCTAAGAACATATAAATTTGCAGATTTCATATCGCCTTTCATAATTATGAGAGAACCTTTCGATACCTTCAACACTCCACCTGAAGCGGAGTACTTGTACCCTTTAAGGTCGAGGGTACTAAGCGAGATGAGGTTCCTGGCCAGGGCTGGGACGTGTCTCACATCTGTCAAAATTCTTGTCACGCCATCATGCATCCTGATCTGAACAGAACCGATACCAACAATCTCACATGCGGTGTTATCTCCTATCCGTACAACTCCTCTATTCTGCACAGAATCATAAGTACTAAACCAATCTTTGTTAGCGCACATATGATAAGAACATGCAGAGTCAAGTATCCACTCAGCATCCATTGAGACACAACCAGCAAAAGTAATAAGAGCATCACCCTGGTCGGAACTAGCATCAGAAGCAACAGAGGCCTTACCATCGAAACTACTATTCTCAGCAGTAGTAATAAAAGAAGTTTTACCTTTCTCAAATTTACCATTCAATTCGAACGTCACGTTCCTCCTTACTTTAATCTGTGGTGTGTAACAATTAGATACAATAAAACTTTTGTTTTTATTGCTAGTTGTATCCTTAGCCATGCATATTGATTCCAGCTTAAGCCATAAGACAGCAGCAGATTTCTCCTGTGATACCTGCTGCAAAATATTATTAGATAAATAAAGATGAATTTAAGATATAGCATCACGATCAATCATCTTTTCATCATTGGTCCAATCATTGAAATCTTTTTCAAAACTGTCAAGAGCGTCATCCAGATCATTGGCCGTCAAAACTGCCCGCATCTTGATTTGCCAAAGAGAAAATCTCGTATCAAGATCCAATAGGGGCGGATCATACTTAAGAGACGCCATGTGAGAATAATCTGGAACAGATCTGAAAAACACCGAGTAATAAACAACAAATTTCTTGGTGCGAATAGTAAATGCGCAAAGCAAAATAGGGTTAAAGAATATTTCTTCCTGGACCGAACCAACAGTGCTTTTGCACTTTTTTCCTTCTCTTGTCGGATGAACAGTGCAAAGACAATGCACCTTTTTTTTTTTTCTTTTGTACGTGGAGTAGATCACAAATCAACCTGCTAGCACCAAGCGGGGCGTTGAAACCCGAGACGGTGATGAATTCCAAGCAAAACGCCGACGTGCCGAGCGCGGGACGCCGAAACAACACCAAACTGCCAGTACAAAATACCGACGTGCCGAGCGCGGGACGCCGACCGAGCGTGAGGGCGGCGCAGACAACGCGAGAAGACAGCCGCGATGATGGCCGGAGTATACGCGCGGGCGGCGAAGACGATGCGGGCTGGCCGAAACTTGACGAGATCAGTGTTGCTGTCGAAAGCCGCCGCTGATCCGAAAAACGATGCTCCTGGAAATCCACCGCCGAAGAAAAACCAGATCGCGATGCCGCCGCCGCCGCCGCCGCCACCAACACTCAAACCCTAATATTTTTTTTCAATCTAATCTCATATATGGCTCTGATACCACTTGTTAGCTAATATTGCAAACTAAAGATCGAACATGAGACAAGATTTTTACGTGAAAAACCCTTGCGGGAAAAAACCACGGGCGCCAACCGACAAAATGCACTATATCAGATGAGAGTATAAAAGCAGGGGAATAACAATTGAGTCTACTATTCCCGTGCGGTTTACAAGAGGTATATATAGGGTGGACAAAACTGACTGCAGTCAAATACGGAAACAAATCCGCTAATCACCATGACCGAACCGTGGGCCCTCTAGGCGTCCCTACAAGACTCACGTTAGAATTCGGATCATATTTCAATACTTATGTACATGCTGAAAAGCCTGCTTGCTACCATTTCATGCTTGAACATTGCTTCATAGTTAGTTCTAGGCATGTCTGAAATGAAACATTAAGGGTCTGTTTGGTTCGATGCCTAAGGTGGCCACACCTAAGGTTAGGCAAGCCACAAGTAGTTAGGCCATTGTTTGATTCCATACCAAGCTGAGGCAGGCCACAGGAGTGAGGCACGCCCACGTACGCTGGCCGCAGCATTTTTCGCCATAAGTGTTGCGCTCGATTCGAGCGCCACACTTGCCTAACACAGCCACAACGCTCCCGTCCCGTGGCTCTCCCGTGACTCCGGCGGAGGCGCTCCGGCGGCGGCGGGCGGCGGTGGCGGGCAGCGGGCGACGGAGGCGGCGGCGCGGCGCGCGGCGGCGTACAAGCGCACGGCGGCGGCGCGAGGCGGGCGGCGGCGTGGGCGCACGTCGCCGGCGAGCTCCGGCGGCGGCGCGGCCAGGGCGACGGCGGCGCGGAGTCCTAGGGGTGGCGGACGAGGTCGGGGAGGCGGCGGAACGGCGGCGCGGCACGGGGCGACGGCGGCGACGGCCACGGCGGCGGCTCCGGCGATGAATTGGCGATGGGAAGGGGTTGGGGGTGATCTACAGAGGCTGAGGAGGGTCGTGGAGCCCACCTTCTTGGCCAATTTTGCACAGGGTAGAGGAATTTTTGCAGGGGAAGTGGAGAGCTCGGTTTGGCCAAGATATAGAGCAATGGGAATCAATTGACTGTGCAAAGTGGAGAGAAACTGCAGCAATTATCCCTCTAGCAACTGAAGTCATCAAGGAAATGAATAATGGGGTGAGTGGAGCTTCAATTGTGCATTATGCATGGCAATTAGGAGCTTGGGAGTGGGTTTTCAAGAGGAGATTGAAGGGGCTGTGAAAATTCTCAGCCATGAAGGCATGAGAGGGGTAGGGGAAGGGTCTAGGGTGGATGACAAGCGGGCCTGGGAATTTGTAAGGTTTTTCCCTATTTTTCCAAAGCGAAAAACAATTAAAAAGAGGGCAGAAATAATTAAATAATATTTTCTGAAATTGTTTTTCCACTTGAAATAGTTTATTATTTAATTATTTTCATTTTAAAATTAATTTCCTGTTGTTACCAAATTTGTAAATAGACCAAATAATTTTCGAAAGGAAAAACCAATTTCTAGTTAACTAGAAGTAGTTTTATGAAATTAAATAAGTAACGAACTCATTTTTGGGTTTTAATTTATTTTTAATGCACAAAAAAAATTTAATGCAAATGCACATGCATGAGTTTTTAATTTTTCAAAAATGAGGATGTTAAAGAATTATTGTGGAAATGGATTTCTATAAAACGTGCAAACTGATGACCAAAAATTTGAATTTGAATTATATACATGATTTGAAATTTGAATTATATTTTTTGGGACATTCGGCAAAAATTTGTGGCACCCATCCAAACACATGCCACAATTGCTTAGCCTTGCCTAAGCTAAGGCATGGCCACAATCCAAATAGCTGTCACACAATTTTTAGCCGTGTCTACACTTAGGCGTGGCTGTGAACCAAATGACTGCTAATGTTAGCCACGTTAGTCATGCCACACCTGCCAAAACCTGCTAAGGTTAGGCTAGTCAATATGAGGCAAGAACCAAACAGACATGGTCAGTTCTGACACATCATTGCAAGTAACTAGGTCAGTTCTGACATGCATTGATATTAAATGTGAATTTCCACGATCAGTTATGGACATGTTTCATTGTTACTGCATATATTTTTTTCAGTCATGATGCTGCATTCCGTTGGTTTTGTTTACATTTGTTGCCAGGCTCAGACATGCACCCAAATAAATTAGCAATTCCATCATGGTCAAATTGAAAGAAAAAAAAATCTAGGATTGTATTTGTAAGTTGTAATATCAAGGCCATTGTCTAAAATTGTCTGAAAATAAACAAATAGACACACCACAAAGGGTTAAAAAACATTCAGTTTTTGACAAAACTGAGCCAACACCTCTTGATAGAAGTACCAACATCATTTCAACTGTTCACATCAAAATGTCTTAATAATCTCCATAAACACGAAACTCCAAAAAAGTGACTTTACACTCTGATTTTAAAGTGCCTCACGCTCTGATTGTAAGAGCATCCCAGGAGGCTCTGCAACTCATCCTGCATCCTGGCGAAGTTAGTGTAGCGCTGGGCGGGAAATTCAAACCTCAGTCACAGCGTAGTCACCCTGGCACCTCACACAGCGGTAGTTGCTGTAGCTACAGTAAAATACGGTTGTTGATGCATGGCCTCCTGGGGATGCTCTAAAGCACCTCTTGACACACAATCAGGATACTCTGCTGTTGTTAGTCTAACCGCACGAGTTGCATTTAGAACTGCGCTCGTAGGAGTGGCAATAGGGACATACACGCCGGGGAGTGCCTCCCCATCCCCTTTTCTACGGTCCAAATTTTTTTCCGTCCCCATCCTCGTTTCTCGTGTCGGGGATAAATTTTTCTGTCCCCATCCCCATTTGGGTAACGGGGCCGTCGGGGACCCTTCCCCACAAAAAATTTCACACAAAAGAAAAACTATCATCACCATTTTATCCTAAAATCATGCTAAGTGGGAAGAAAAAATAAGATGAGCGGATACACTTTGAAGGACTGGTTGGTATATATTAGAAAATGTGGATACATTGGGCTAGATGACATGTTTGCAACCTAACAATTATAATAGACAAAAGTAATTTTGGGTCCCCGCGGAAAAAATTCTATGTTTCTATGTCCCACCATCCCAACGGGGATGATTTTTCCTGTTTACATCCCCCATGGGATAAGTTTCTTCCCATACCCGTTTTCTGATAGAGGAATTCCCCGCCGGGGATCATGAACGGGTCCCCATTGCCACCCCCAGCACCCTTGCAAGGCCCATCAGCAAACCAACCAGCCCGGCTAATTGAACAAGCAGAGCCCAATTTAACGAGCACCACACGCACAACACAACGGGCCCATTCTCAAATTCCTGGCTCTCTGCCCAGTTAATTGAACGAACACAGTACAGCAACAGAGCACCGGCTTAATGAAAATAGTACCATCAATATGGAAAAAAAGCAAAGTATTAAATAGTTTTACCATCAATAATTGCAAATAACTACCGATGTACTCTTATTCTTGAAACACTTCAATAATTGCAAATAACTACCGATACCTCTAGAAAACTCATGTGGATGGATAGGGAAAGCGCATGGCCGTACTAATATGACTAAGGAGTTAGTCATTGTTTGTATACATCACACTGTCGAGTGAAGTGGTCGAGCTATCAACAAGGGTGGCGGGCATCTCGCCTTAATCTTGACTGGTATCGTGTGGCAAAGTAATCGTTATGTGAGTGTATCAAAGTTCAGCCGAATATTGATTCTGTGCATTCAGGGGAGTCAATTTGTACCGCTAGGTGCCGCTGTTGATCGTGGATAGGAAACGGGTTCTGGGATCCATGGCTGACTTGCACTAAACATTTGAACCTAACGGGTCGCACACTTAATGGGTTGAAACTGTTTAAAGGGTTAGTGCGTGGATATGATCTGCGTAGGAGATGGAACCCTAGTGGGTCTCGTCTTGCTATCGTGTCTATAAAAGGCGAGGGTAGGGACGATCGTAGGATGAGTTAAGCCTTCACTATGCCCAGCCGTCGCGCACCCCGCATGACGTTCCTGCTCAGTACTTGTGGATACCGGTAGAGGCACTGTATACGCAGACGCGCTGTTTGTTTGGATCTACGACGAACTCGGCAACCTTGACGACCTTCTCGGCAAGCAGCCCCTGCAAGTGTGCTAAACTGAAATAGAAGAATGGCACCCGATCTGTATTGCCGAATGGCCTATAAATAGGCAGAGTACATATACACAGAGAGGGAGAGTGCAGGCGATAAAATAGGATCGCCGTAACAGCCTAACTAACCAGAGCTTAACGTTACAAAGAGAAGCTAACAAGCTAACTAACTGCATGCTGCTGCATGATACTTGAATGAGACTCCTGTAGACTCGGTAATCTTGGAGCACTGGAAGTTGTGGAAGAACGTGGGCGATTGCTTCCTTGACAGCCCCCCTCAGTCGGAGCGGCATTAGGAAGAACGTGAAGACTGCTGCGAAACTCAAGGAACAAAGGTGCAGGCAATCCCTTGGTAAATATATCTGCAAACTGAAGAGAGGAAGGAACATGCAAAACTTTTATCTCGCCCAAGGAAACCTTGTCACGCACAAAGTGTAGATCAATTTCCACATGTTTGGTTCTTTGGTGTTGTACTGGATTGCTGGCCAGATAGGTAGCACTGACATTGTCACAATGAACCACGGTTGTTTTGCTCGGTGCGTGACAGAGTTCAAGAAGTAGTTGACGAAGCCAAGTAGATTCAGCAACAGCGTGAGCCACACCCCTGTATTCAGCCTCTGCACTTGAGCGCGATACGGTTGATTGGCGCTTGGAAGACCACGAAATAAGGTTAGCACCAAGAAATACACAATACCCAGACGTGGAGCGTCTAGTGTCGGGGCAGCCAGCCCAATCCGCATCGGAATATGCGATGAGATCGTTGGAAGAGGAACAAAATAGTTGGAGACCAAGATGAACAGTGCCACGAATATAGCGTAGGATGCGTTTGACAAATGCAAAATGAGGAGCATGAGGAGCATGCATGAACATACATGCTTGATTCACAGCATAAGCAATGTCAGGACGTGTGAGAGTAAGGTATTGAAGAGCCCCAACGATACTACGATAATGAGAGGGATCAGAGAGAAGTGCACCGACAGAGGTGGAGAGTTTAGATTTTGTGTCAACCGGGGTGGCACAAGGGTTGGAATCAGTCATTTGAGCATGATCGAGAATGTCTAGGGCGTATTGATGTTGAGAAAGGAACAAACCGGAGGAGTTGGGAGTGACAGAAATACCAAGAAAATGATCAAGGCGACCGAGGTCAGTCATAGCAAATTCAGACTGGAGTAGAGAAATAATGCGAGATAAGAAAGAAGAAGTGTTGGCAGTAAGAATGATGTCGTCAACATACAGTAATAGATAAGCAAGATCAGCCCCATGACGATAGATAAACAAAGAAGAATCGGCTTTGGAAGAAATGAATCCTATCTTTAGAAGAAATGCAGTGAACTAAAGAAACCATGTGCGAGGTGCTTGTTTGAGGCCATAGAGAGATTTGTTGAGGCGACAAATATGATTAGGACGAGATGGATCAACAAAACCAGAGGGTTGTTGGCAATACACAGTTTCAGAGAGAGCTTCTCGATATTGTCGGCACCGACGACATGACGGCCTTTGCAGCGTGGAACCAACTGGAAGGCCTGTTTCGCGACAACAAGATGTCACGCGCAGTCCATCTCTCTGCGCAGTTTCGGAGTTTTACCCAAGGTGATCTTACTGTTTCCGCCTATTGTCATCGACTCAAAACTCTGGCAGATGCTCTCGGTGACTGTGATCAGCCCGTGGCCGACAAGGATCTCGTCCTTCAGCTTGTGCACGGGCTCAACTCCAAGTTTTCTACTTTGAAGACAATCTTGCCAATGCGGCAGCCGCTCCCGTCCTTCTTTCAGGCGCGTGGCTACCTCCTCCTGGAGGAAACCGCGCTGGCTGCAACTGCCCGTGACGCTGCCGCCACTGCTCTTGCTGCTGCTGGAGTCAACTCCAGCAATAATCAAGGCGGCTCCAACGCCAACTCCAACAACAACTCGCAGCGCAGCTTCTCCATCAAACCCCCATGGCTCCGGTGGTGGCCGCCGTGGCCGCGGCCGCGGCAACCGCGGCGGTGGCGGGCGCTTCAACAACAATGGCCGTGATGGCCAATACGGTTTCACCTACAATGGGCGTCCTCCAGCACCATCTTCTCCACAGGTTTACTGGCGGCCTCCATACACTGGTACCACTGGTCCCGGTGTACTTGGATCACGCCCACCATCAGGAACCGGACATGGTGGCACCTATGGCTCCTATGCCATCCATGGGCAAGCCTACCCCGCCTTCTCACCAGCCACTGCTCCACCTTCTGCTTCAGCTTCTGCATCGGCAGCTTCACCGGCATGGGATACCAGCGGTCTTCTCCAAGCTCTACACAGTACATCCTATGGGCAGCCACCCAGCACATCCGATTGGGTCTTGGACACCGGAGCCACATCTCACATGACAAATGATCATGGTAATCTTTCTTCTTATTCTTAGTCTCCTTCTTCATCATCTCACATTGTTGTTGGCAACGGTTCACTGCTTCCTATCCATGGCAAGGGTAACTCCATTCTACATACTCCATCTTCTTCCTTCCAATTATCTAATGTCTTGCACTCGCCATCTATTATCAAAAATCTTGTTTCTGTCAAGAACTTTACTCGTGATAACAATTGTTCAATTGAATTTGATCCTCTTGGTTTTTCGGTGAAGGATCTTCGTTCTCGGAACGTCCTCCTGAGATCCAGTAGAGCCGGCGACTTCTACACCATTCCTCTGCATCATCATGCTCTCACTGCGTCATCAACCTCTTCCGGAACATGGCACCAGCAGCTTGGCCACCCTGGGCGCAATTCTTTATTTCGTTTAGTTTCCAATTCCTCAATTTCATGTAATAAAAATGAATCATCCTCGCATGCTGTTTGTGAGGCCTGCCAACTAGGGCGTCGTCATGTACTTCAACCTTTTCCTCGTTCCAATTCAATCACATATTTCCCCTTTCAATTGATTCACTGTAATCTTTGGACTTCTCCTTTTGTTAGCATCTCTGGGTATAAGTACTATCTTCTTATTGTGGATGATTTTTCTCATTACATGTGGACCTTCCCTCTTCGACACAAATCAGAGACTTTTAACATCTAGCGCAATTTTCATGCTATGGCTCAAACACAGTTCTTTCTTCCCATCCAATGCATTCAATGTGATAATGGTGGTGAATTTGACAATATCGCACTTAAGGATTTCTTCATGTCTCATGGCACATCTCTCCGTTTCTCTTGCCCTCATACATCTCCACAAAACGGGAAGGCCGAAAGAGCGATTCGCACTACTAATGGTGTTGTCCGCACATTGCTTTCTCATGCTCATATGCCTGGTCGTCATGGTGTGGGAGAGAGTTGGCGTCGACATGGCTCTTGAGGTTGAAGCGGCCGAGGACAACGCTCATAAGCCGACGCCACTTGGTGAAGTTGCTGGTCTTGACGTCAAGAATGTAGGGGACATGAGCCTTGATATTGATGGCGCAGATGGTGGTAGCAGCAGAAGGTGTTGCATTCGCAGTGACTGCAGCAGCCGGAGCAACCACGACAGGAGCGGTGAGAGAAGTAGCAGGAGGTGGAGGATCGGTGGGCGAAGGATTATTGGTGATCTCTTCGCTGGTGTTCTCACTGGTGTTGGAACTCATGGTGAGAGATGAAGTGGCTCAGGAAACGGAATAGCTCTGATACCATGCAAGTGTGCTAAACTGAAATAGAAGAATGGCACCCGATCTGTATTGCCGAATGGCCTATAAATAGGCAGAGTACATATACACAGAGAGGGAGAGTGCAGGCGATAAAATAGGATCGCCGTAACAGCCTAACTAACCAGAGCTTAACGTTACAAAGAGAAGCTAACAAGCTAACTAACTGCATGCTGCTGCATGATACTTGAATGAGACTCCTGTAGACTCGGTAATCTTGGAGCATTGGAAGTTGTGGAAGAACGTGGGCGATTGCTTCCTCGACAGCCCCAACCAGCCGGTGAGCGGCCGCGAACAGACAGAGAGCAGCCCCGACCAGTCAGCGAGCAGCTCAACATTGATCGGGACGTGTACGACCACTTCCTCTATGCGCGCGCATCTGATTCCGCTGCATCAGCGTATCAAGGGTAACAATCTGTAATCCCCTAGTCACATGTAATCTCGGGTGATTCGCGGTAAAAAATTTTGAATTTATGCTCGCGTAGCTTACCTGTTTCCCAGCACTAATTAGAGTGGCTTATTGCAAAGCGGCTGAAGCAGCACGGGACTTGGTCCTAGTGTCGAGCCCACCCTGATAACTAAGGACTGATTCTTTGAGGTAGTCAAGCCTGAGTACAACGAGAATGCCTTCTACCCTTTCTCTTGAAAAAGGGGCATAGTATCAGGGTTTGCCTCTTTTGGAACTGCAAGCTCAACTACTTCTACAATAGCAAGGGTCCCTTCCCAAAGCTTCCGGGTGGCCACAACTCTAACAAGCCGGTCGGTGATGCCCGACGCACTGATCTTGGGGAGCACGAGTTTACCGACACCGTGCATCGCATTGACACTATATCTGTATGGCTCAGCCGCCTTCTCTTCTTGACAGGAGCTCAAGGCCGCCGCTAGGGCTAGCCTCTAGGCTGATCAAAGCGGCTGTGCGGTGCCAGAGCCAGTCATGTGGGCCGAAACGGAATTGTCCTTCTTGGAGATAGATTGCCCGACTGGTCTCTTCGAGCCACAAA
>SPJY01032879.1:0-10503 GCA_005191435.1 Raddia distichophylla
ATTACCAATTCATATAATAAAAAGGCAAAAACTGATAATTACGAAAGCAAATGCGAGAGATAATTGCATAAAAGTAATTAACAGTAGCTAAATAAGCTTGCAAATTCAAAACTGAGGTCAAAATGAACTCCCAGGGTGCTTTCATGCCTGAATATATACTTTCTTCAATTTCTGCTAATTCCAAGGGGCTTTATGGAATTTCAATGCTTAGGAAAAGCTAAGTGCAATTTCCATAATTCTCGGGGGGCTTTCTGCAATATTCTTAAATTCAGAAAATACTTCATGTAATTTTCCAAATGCCAAGGATTTTTCTATAAAACAATAGCCTAGAAAATTATCATAATTTCTAGGAAATTCAAGGACTTATTCATAAGATTACGGGGCAAACAGGTTTTATTCCCCATTTATCCGATCTGCCCTGGTCCATTCTTTTCTTTTCTTAGTCTGGTCCGTTTTAAAAAAAACCGATCCAGTAGCCCCTATTTTCTCATTTATTTCATGACCCGGCCCGCGCCCTTCTTTTCATAAAATTCAGCGGTCAAAGCGCAAATTTGCAATGCAAAATACATATGCAATTCAAAATTCAAGCCCCATGCAATTGCATTTTCTTAATTCTTTATTTCTCTCTGGCCCATGTCCTTCTTTACTTTCTTTTTTCTTTTCCTTTCCCACGGCACGCCCCTTCTTTTCTTTCTTTATTTTTCTTTGCATAATTCATTTTCGGCCCAAAAATCTTCTTTTATTCTTTAATTCTAGTGGCCCAGGGCCCTTCCTTTTTCCTGTTTTCAATCCCCTGCTACAGGCCTGCTACAGAGGCGGCCCGCGGCCTGCTCGAGAGGGTGGCCCAGTGCGGCAGGGGCGGCGTGGGGCGCGGTCCAGCACGGGCCGACACGCGCGAGCTGGCGCGGCGGCCCAGTGGGGCGGGCGTGGCGGCCCGAGTCGCGCAGCGGCCCAACGGGGCGGGGCGGCGGCCGATCGTCAGCTTCGTCGGCCTCGTCTCGTCCTCGTCGCAGCGCGCCCCGGCAGTGTGTGTCGCAGCGCGCCAGCAGTGCGGTGAAATCAATTCATCTGGCCTCTGCACGCGGGGAGGGAGGCAAGGGCGTCGCACGTGGCACCTCCCGGCCGGCGCGTGAAACGACAGGCGGCGAGGAACGAACAGGCACCGATGGGAGACACACGAGCAAATTGGATTTTTTTGAAAAACCCCCTACGATGAAATCAATTCCTACTTAGCCCACACAGGGCAAAAAGAGGAAGGCACATCAACTTTGGGCAAAAAGAGGAAGGCACATCAACTTTGGGGCAAAAATCCAATTTCCTCATCTTCAGTGCATGGCGCGACCGAGGCCTTCCAACGGCGGCGCGACGGCGCAGCCTTCAGTGCACGGCGCGGCCGGCGCCTTCCAACGGCGACGCGACGGCGCGGCCTTCGGTACTTCGTGTACCCAAGTTTCATCCGTTACAGATCCAAAGATTGGAGGTTTACAATTCAATGAATCTACCAGATCCTCACAAGATCTTAATAGATTCAAATTTTATCCTTCGATTCTTGCGGCAAAGATTGGGATGCGCGAACTATCGCGTAGGATAGATCAACGGGTCCCAACTAGGCCGACGGAGGGGACGAAATGTGATGCTGTTCGTCGGCGACCGATCTCCGGCGTCGTTCGTCAGAGCTTCGTGCTGATAACGTGTTAGACAACCACGCTACCGAGTGTAGTCCGAGGTTGCCTAGTAGTGCGTAGATCGTAGACGACGAAGAACAATCACAGATGAACACGAGGATGTAGGAGAGAAAATATTCTTTATTGCTTTTCTCTTGTGTACATAATAGATGGGATCCTCTCCTATTTATGCTTGACGGCTAGGGTTTCGGCTTGGTCCAACAAGTGGGCCCCACCCCTAGGCGCACGCCAGGCCCAAAGCCGGCGGCAGCCCGGGATGGGTTTCTCAACACTAGCTATAAAAAGGGGCAGGGCACCCGCTGCCGGTGTGCCCCGTCTTCTCCCCCAAACGCCGTCGGGCTCTGGAAGCCAAGTCAAGATCGGCATGCCCGGATCTGAGAAGAGACGAGACGGCCAGCCGCCAGCGCAGGTGAGAAAATCCTCTACCACCACCCGTCTCCCTTGTTTCGTAATTCGTACTAGTATCCCCCTTCTCCCTTGAGTCCTTGTTCGGTAATGGTACGCGGCATGCTGTGGTATGACTGTGGCCTTAGTCTGTCTAGTTTGAATTGATTTGAAGCACAATCTAACCTCGTTTCTCGTGTGTCCGGTCTCTCTCGGTAACAGATCCCTGCACTTGCAGAGGGAAGGGGGATCCGGATCCGGTGGTGTCTGTCAGCTTGGGATGGAAAGCTGCCAATCGATTTACCGGAGAATTCTTTTTACACTCCTGGTCCTAGATTATTAGCGAATTACTACCATTCTCAGTTCGGAATGAGAAAGCAGACAACCGACGACGAATGCGGGGATTTTCTTTTACGCGTGCGGCACGTGCCAACGGACAAATCCGGGATCTTTTTTGCGCGGGACGGGCGTGCCTTTGATTTCTATTAGAGCCCGTTTGGCAGGGCTTCTCCAAGGGCTTCTCCAGGGCTTTTGGTGAAGCCTTGCCAAACGAGTTGTTTTTAAACGGCTTGACGGTTTGAAGCCCCTTAAAAATAGCAAAACGGCTTACACTAAGGAGGTGAAGCCATAAAAAGGTGGTTTCACCTGGCTTCTCCTGTCTCCCTATTTATTTGGTGTCTCTAAATTTATAGTATTGCCACCGTGAAGCCGTTTTGCCAAACGTTTTTTCTTCACTAGAAAAGCCATTTTACTAGAGAAGCCAGAGTCATTTTAAGAGGAGCCGAAGCCCTGCCAAACGGGGCCTTACTATCTCACATGACATTATTATGAGATGGGACTTAGGGAGAGAGAAAGTGATGCAATAACGACCTCCTAATAGGGTGCCAGACCTATATTTATTACTATCAAATATACGAAGCCCACCTGCAGTATATCTCCGCAACAGTATATTGGTACATAGTACCGTACTACCGTGCGCCGTTGTTTCACTCTGCATAGCCTAGTTGCAGGACGCATATATACTTCGTAACGTTTCGAAATATACGTTAACCATGTCCATACTGTTTGAATTCGATCATATTTATACATGAACACAACATTCGCATAACACCAAATTAGTTCATTAATTAAATATGCCACGAAATATATATTTTTTGTCCGTACATCTGTTGGTCAATATTTTTATTTCTAAAAAAACTATTAAAGTCCGACAAGTATAATTTTGGTGAAACCGACATAGGAGGTTTGGTATATAATCGCATAGGTTTGTGTTATATGTGAGACGGTAGGAATGAAGTATAGTGGGGATGACAATGGTACCAAAAATACGACACCCGATTGATAGTGGCTACATAGGCACAGATTTATTCTCACACTACTCATACCTGTAAAAAGGTGCCGTAGCATTTCATGTCCACATCTGCGACTAACAGGATTTATATTTGTTTTCCTTGCATCGCTTTAACCAATCAAACGCAAATAGTCATAGTTACCTCGGGCCTTCTTGGATTCATTTAGGTAAGCCCGGTTTCGTATAGCTCTGGATTTCAACTCCTTGCTAGAGTGGGAGTTTGTAAACTAAATCAAAGTTATTTACAAACATTATTTTTAATCTAGCTATAAAGAAATCAATTCATCTAAATGACGTCTATAAGGTCAAGCTGTCTCCAGCAACGAGGTCTATCCCGCGGTCTATATTCAAACTCAACTCTGTCTACGGTGCTCTATCTTCACAAATATCTAGAGCTACTAATGACCTGCTCTATACCAATTCCATAAAGTTTTTGGAGCTTGAAGCCATTCCAAACAAAGCCTAAGAATATACTATAGTGTAGCTAGTTTGGATCCGAAATGTCTAGTTGATAGATGAGCTAAAGTTCAGCTGCCCTGATTCTCACCATCTTACTGGTTGATTGACTCGATCAAGTTAAAATCAGCTAAAAGCAGCTCACATGTGCGGAACTCATAGGTTTACCTTTGCTATCTTATCCATGCATATTCCTTTCGTCCCAAATTAACTGCAGTTCTAGGATTCAAATTTGTCTCAAAATAACTGCATATAATACCCCTATTTGTGACTAGTGATATACATGCACAGGTTTAATTTGATCTCAAGACAAAAAAAAGAAGAGACGGACCAATTCAACTACGAGCGCATGCGTCATTCTCTACCCAAACTAAATTGTCTAGCCAACGAGCATTTTGGACTTTTTTCCAGCCTCAGCCACATTTTTGCCAATCTATTAACCGTGGATCCAAAGAACCTTCCAGCTAATTGTTAGCTAATAGTTTTTTTTTTGACTAACCATTTGCACTAGTGAATTCAAACATACCCTTTGCCACATGCGAGAGGTGCATGTAGAGACACAGCTTAAAATGGCAGCACATAAGGCACGGTTCAGTCTAGGCTAAAATCGTTACGTTACAATTTCAGAAAAGATGTCACCTCCTTCTAGGAGAAATCACCAATTGTATTCCATTATCTTCTTGAGAGGTGGGTATGAGATGTGTTTTGTTTATTTTCTCCATGCATAATGACTTGTTTGGATTCCCTACGTCAAATTCCCATAATCGAGGTGACCCGGACACCCCATTGTTACTAACCTTGGTAATCACAGAAGACTATTAGTCCATAGGACTTGTGTGTGTATCCTGATAATATGGCCTTAACACTATGGGCCTTAACACCCCTCGTATAACTTCGTATAATGTACAAGGTGGAAGTGGAGGATCTGAAACATTAAGTTTGAGCATGTGAAATCAATGCTGCTCTCTAGTTTGTGCTTTTGTGAAGAAGTCTACCACCTGCAGTTCCGAGGGCACATATTGAAGATCAATTGTTTTCTGCTGGCAATGAGACCAAGTAAACGAGGCATCAACACCAATACGCTTGGTAAGTTCATGCTTCACATGGTCACTTGCAATCTGTATGGTTGAATTATTATCACAAAGTAGGGGTGTGGAATCATCACAAGAGATACCAAAATCAGTCAACAACCACCGCAGCCATATAATCTCCAAAGTGGTGGTGGCAAGTGCTCGAAGTTTTGCCTCTGTACTAGACCGAGATAGCTGCTTGCTTCTTGGACTTCCAGGCAATGGGAGAAGAACCAAGAAGAATACAATAGCCCTTAATAGAGCGACTATCCGTGGGATCACTCGCCCAAGTGGAGTCCAAGTAAGCATGAAGCTAAAGCAGACTATCATGAGCATAGAACAAACATTGAGATGATGTTCCTCTTAAGTATCGCAGCACACGAAGCAAATGACCATAATGAACTGAAGTAGGAACACTTACAAACTGACTCAAAATATGAATGACATGAGCAATATCAGGTCTGGTAACAGTGAGGTAAACAAAGGCTACCCACAATATGCCTATATCGAGAGGGATCCTTAAGAGGCATACCATCAGTCGAACGAAGTTTTAAGTGAAGATCCATATGTATTGGAGCTGTACAGTGATCACTGAGGCAAGAACGAGCAACAAGATCTTGTTTGTACTTGGACTAAGAAAGATAGTAGCCCTTTGTAGACTGTGAAATCTCGATCCCTAAGAAATAATTGAGAGGACCCATAGACATCTAAAATTGCTCACCAAGTTGTGTCTTCACATGAGAAACATGTTCTGTATCATCACCCATAATTAGCATATCATAAATATATAATAGGAGTAAAGTACGTCCTCATGGAAAGAGGTGAATAAATAAAGCAGGATCGTGATCACTTGGAGAAAAACCAGCAGCAAGTATGACAAAGACAAATCGCTTAAACCAAGCATGAGGAGCCTCTTTCAAACCATACGGAGATCGACGAATACAGCAAACATAGCCTAAAGGAGCATCAACACTAGGGGGTGGATGCATATAAACTTCTTGTAAATCACCATGATAAAAGGCATTCTTGACATCCATCTGAGAGATAGTCTATGAAAAAGTAGCAACCACGACAATCAGAGTACAAACAGTAGTCATATGTGCAACTGGTGTAAAAGTTTCATCATAATCTTGACCCTGGGTCTACTAAAACCCTCTAGCCATGAGATGAGCTTTATATCACTCAATGGAGCCCTCAGACTTGGTCTTAATTTTTGTTGGACCGAGAACGGCGACCTAGAGGGGGGGGTGACCACTATCCAAAAGTGGCTTTGTCAAAATACCACTCTACCCCACTGTCATAGACACAGATGGTCCCATATGTCATTGTGATATGAGTGGCATTTTAACGAAGCCACCACATGGGGAGTGGTATTTTGACAATTTTTTCAGGGTGAATATGAGCTGCTAAAAACTCGCTACTCAAAAACTCAAAACCAAGCGCAACCCCAAAGACCCCTCAAAGTGTCTAGGTGTCGACCACTGAGAGGCAACACACCTAGAACACACCTACGCGCAATAGCGGAAGCACTCGAGAAGACGCCGATGGAAAACGACGCAAAACGAGCCTAAAATCACTTTTCTGTGGCTGGCGGACGGTCTGCCCTTTGGGTGCGGACGGTCCGGCTCACAAGCACCCGAGAACACAAGGTTCTGGAGCCAAAACCTTCCAACGGCGGACTGTCTGCAACTAGGGTGCGGACGGTCCGCAGTACAAACGGACCAGAGCACAGAAAATTGGGGGTCTCTGCCCAGTAGGGGCGGACTGTCCGCCACCTGGGCGCGGACGGTCCGCAGTACAAAAACTGCACGCCCAGATCTGAAAATCAGCCCCTGTCCAAAACGAAATTCGGACCAAACCTCGACCAAATCAAGTCCAAATTGCGCCAAAATTTAGGGCTACAATCACAAACCCATATAGGAGGTATTCCCAAAAGATCTACTCAAAAAGATCAAGGAATCTCCCGGATTAGTGCGCACAAGAACAAGATGAGGTTTTTGGCCGGAACCGAAATCGATCTCTCCCCGGGGTGAGCTCGTGGCAACCAAGGATCAATCCATGAACTAGAAATGTTCTACCACATCATAGCATCACCAAAATCCATCCCACAAGAGCTCTGACTCAGATTTGCACGAAATCACCAAAAGGCTCAAGAACAAGGATGAACTAGCTCTAAAAGAGAAGAAAGTGAGGAATTTGGAGGGGATCTTGTGCAGCTGTATATGTGGGCTTGCCACCATGAAATCCAACAAGATCTAGGCCTCCAAATCCATCACAACACAGCCCCAAAACCCAGCTAAACTAGGAGCACGAAAAAACCAAGAGGGCTCCGAAAATGGCTAAAAAGACAAATTTCAGCGCAAAGAAGGAGGGGAACCAAGAACACAAGTGAGCACAAGGTTGAGGACGAATCTTGCATCTATTACTCACTTGGATTCGGTTACAAGCCACTCCACGTAGCACCAAAACGTGGATGGCAACAAGCCCAAGCACAAGGGCCACTCTCCTCTCCCTAACCCTAGCCAAACTCTCACAATCTCAAATGAGAGGACCCAACTCAAGGGGGTGGAGATGGATGGCTGCCACAAGTAGCCCACACACACATATATAGGCCTTTGGCTATTTCCCAAAGAGCCCTTACATGAAACACACTCACCCAAAGTACCCAAGGGGCACAACCGTCCAACTTGTCCTTCCTCTCATTGAACGGCCACCCCGTCTTGACTACTTTGTTTCGGATCGACACAAGCATCGCGATGGTGCCACATGTCCGCCAACTTGAGGTCCTCCAGTTTGTGGGCTTCTGAGGCCCACCGCCCATGGTAGGTGCAGTTTTGGGAAAACTGCGAAACTAGTCGACGGGTGATGGTTTTGAGGCCCATCAAGCCTTGCCCAACTCCAGGTCTCACTTAGGAGCCGGGCTAGGACCCAAGTTCCCCTGGGCCACCTGCCAGTCCACTCGGCAGGGTTTTTGCCGCGCTCGGTCGCACTTGAGCGCCGTCTCTTCAGTACCACTCGAAGAGGGCTTTTCTCCCGATCACACTTGGGAGTTGCCTGCACGGTCCCACTTGGCAGGGCTTTTGCCTTCAGTCGCACTCGAAGGATTTCGTCACGTCCGGTACCACTTGGACGCCGCCACCAGGTCACACTTAGGTGGACTTCTGCCTTCAGTCACACTCGAAGGGCTTTGACACGCTCGGTACCACTTGAGCGCCGCCACCAGGTCACACTTAGGTGGACTTCACCTGCAAGAATAGACAGGAAAGAGAAAACACAAACCGTGACACGCACGCCAACTCAACGCAACTCACACCAACCCAACACACCGGTTAGCTGAAACACTTAAGCACACACTCTGAAGAAGCTAGACCGGCAACACTCCAAGCCAACCCGACAATGCTCTCATCACACAAATGAGGTCAAGGCACTTCTCAACTTGACACTCAAACTCATCTTATGAGGCTTGACCTCTCAATCCCCCCCTTGATGAGTGCATTGTCGAAAAGATGGCATGGAAACACCCAAAAGCTCAAGCAAGCGCCCAAAAGCCAAGAAAAGCAAATAAACGGGCCACTTGACATGAACCGGGATCAAGAAGACTCAAAACATACTCTCGGCTCCCAAGGAAAAGGGATAACACGGTATGAAACCGTCGAGAAGCCAAAAGTGATCTTCAAGAAACCCAAAACACAAAGCACTCAAATCCATTTCAAACGCATTTGTCAACCACTCATCACAAAGCAAACCAAGGTACATGTCAACTTGGCTGCACAAAATGATTCACCAAAGATCCTAGGTTCAAATAAATTCTCCCCCAAGGATTTGGTTTGCACTATTTCTCCCCCTTGATGAGTGATTAGACAAAGAGGCAAGCACAAGGAAATGGTTTGAGGGCAAAAGACCAAAATCTCATCCAAGTGGCCAAAAGCAACTAGAAAGCCAAGAACAAGCCACTTGGGATGAGAAACACCAAAGCCAAAAATCGGTCCCCAAAGACATGGGCAACGGTTTGACGCAACCGATCAACACAAGGCATGACCCCTCAAGACAGAGGAAGAACGGCTCAACACAGCCATGCCAAAGCAAACACACCGACTGCTCCAGAAAGAGGCAAAGGCTCAACACAGTCGGTGTAAGAGAATGAGAAAGCTCAAACTCCCCCTGAAATGCAAATCCCCCTCACAATGCATCACTATTCAATGATGTGCTCACATTCCCAAAGTACCAGCGCATATGTGGTCTAAAGCTCCCCCTTGCTGGCACAACTCCCCAGAACTCCCACTATTTCAGTTTTCTCCCCTTGTTGACAAAGCATGCAACAAACCCATTGGAGGCAAGCTCCCCCTGGAAAAATGCTATGCAATACAACTAGGTGTAAGTGAAAGCTTCTCAGGGATGGAATGCAAACATTTACAAGTTCTAAGCATACACGTGCAAGTGAGGTGCAAAACAGGACATGCATATCAAAGCTCAAGTGAATATATCTTATACAGATCTATGAGCAAAGCATGATTCAGTTTCAGTTTTAAACAAAGCATCACCACATGAATAGCATCTTTGCAAGATAGGCATGAACAGTAAAATGCTAAGCAAAGCATACAAGGTGAGCTAATTCTAACCAAAGCACAAACAGACAGCCTTAAAAGCACTCATGAACTTGCAAGATTCAGAATTTTTTTTTTTACCAATTGATACCAAATGTTGAATTCAAGCAAGTTTCATTTAGGTTCCAGGGGTTATTTGCCTGTCATGCCACTGCTTACCGACCATGCCAAGCCTAGGCTAGAAAGCCATCACAAGCTTAAGACAGTGGTCTTGGTCATTCACAACCTGGTCCAAGTTCTTGTCAAAGTGCAAAGACAAGCAGTCTCGAACAAGGTAGTGAGACAAAGCAAACCCACCTGGATCTTTCTCATTTCAGCACACAAGATACCAATTGCATGATTTTACTCAGATTAAGCATTTTCATCAATTAATTCAGATTTTGCACAAGGTATCATAAAGCTTCAGGCATACAGTTTGTAACAGTAAAAGCTAGCTAACTAAGCATGCAGGGATTAGCACAAGTATTCAACATCCTACACATGCTAGTCGGCCAGACAAGTGGTGATCTAGTAGAAGATTTTCAAAACAAAATAACTTAGCTCAAGTTTAGTATTCAACAGATTCAAAAGAGCTTAAGCTATTCATGATCAGCCACACCACAAGAGCAGTTATACACAGAGCACAAGCAAATGCTAAACATCTCAGCCCAAAGAAGCTCAGTGCGAGTGTATCCTACTCATGACTCATGGATGCAATGCATGGAATGCTCAGAAATGCAGAAAGCACCATCCAGAAGAGCCAAGAAGCGAAAGCTTCCCGAAGGAAGACAAAACGACAAACCAACTTACCTCAAAGCTCCAAGCTTGAGGGTGATCCCGCTGGACCTCTCGGGGTGCTTGACACGCCTTAAGGTCACCTCCCCTGCGTCCTCAGCGGGTTCATCTCTGCTTGTACAAGAACCAGTCCTTGTAGAGGTGGAACACGTGTAGTACTGGAAGTAGTGGTACAAGTG
>SPJY01032909.1:0-13987 GCA_005191435.1 Raddia distichophylla
CCATGGAAGCTTCTTTTAATCTCATGTGAACTCTTATTTCTAATATTTTTTTCCAAACTTATGCATTTCATTTTAAATTTTATCTGATATAAACCCTTTTCCAATCTTATTTGTATTCTTATTTTTTTATTTTTAATTATGAATTTGTAATATATTTTCTTTTACTCTAAGTTATTATAATATGGCGCTACTATGACGGATGGTGGAGATCTTTCCTTTTTCTTTGATTTACATGGGAATTTCGACGATAATAGATTCCCATTATAATCTGGTCCCACTATAATCAATAGTGGAGATCTTTTTTCTTTCTAATTTACATTGGATTTTCTCCATCAATAGATTTAATCTAAAGTACTGTTATAATCTTGCCCCCACCGTAATCGATCTGTAGTGGAGATTTTTTTCTCTAATTTAAATGAGAATTTTTTTTATTAACATGGTGTCTCCGTTTACCCCTGCATTATATATATTATAGATAGACTCACTACTAGAATCCAGATTATTTTCATAAGCCAGGTACTGATGTAAATAAGGAAAAAACTGATGTAAATAGCTATTTACATCAGCCTGCTGATGTAATGCCGTTGATGTAAATACAACTATTTACATCAGCCCTGATGTAAATAGCTTCTACTTACATCAGCCTGAGGATTGATGTAAATATTTCTTGTTGGCCCATGTCGACAGCCGGGATGCTGACGTGGCACTTATTTACATCAGCTTCTGGCTGATGTAAATAGTTTCCACGTCAGCCACTGGGCGCATGTTCTAGCCACGTTGGCACTTATTAACAGCAGCCAGAAGCTGATGTAAATAGTCTCCATGTCAGCATATGTTGTTGTCGCACTTACTTTCATTAGCCTTGGCTGATTTAATTTCAGCAGCATTTTTGTTGATTTATTGCACTTTTAAATATATTTCATAAAATCAATTCACACCATATAATATCCACAATTCACAGCTCATAAACATCCATAATTCACATCTATCCACACATAACATCAGTCATACGACCAATTCACACATAAATATCGATATATCCTCACATATAAATTTCACAAATACCCAAGTCCATAGTAGTAACACAATTTAACAAAAGAGTACAATAACTCCATACATAAGCCACGCACGGCATACAACTCGCAATATCACAAATGCAACAAAAGGCTTCAATTTGCAGGAGTGGCGTCTTGAGGAGTATCGGCGAAGCGATGACCACTACCGGCATCACCTCCAAAAGCAAGGACGTTGCCAACTGAGGGAGAATTTCTCGTCGAAGCATTGTTGCCTAAACCAACATCTGGATTGTCGACTTGTTGGTTACCTTCAATACCGGTATCAGGAAGGAGAGTGGGAGGATCAAGCTGGCTGTGCAAAGATCGGTGGAAGTGGAAGCGGAGGGAGATCCAACGGCGCTCCAAACTGTTGCGTCATGTATGCCTATAAATAACATAAGTACTGTATTATTATCTGAAATATGCAAACAATGCATTAGTAGATATAACTGTATATGGAAATGAAACTAACAATTATGGTCCAATGTCAAGTATATATTTGCTTTTTTACTTTAAATGTCTAATTATATATGTAAAATACACAAGCAATACATGTCCAAGTATTAATTCGTTGTTTTACTCTAAATGGTCCAATGCACAAATATGAAATAAACTATATTCGAAGTAGGCATACACTACGCCATGACACTTTAATATCAACGGACGATCTGTCGGTAAAAGGTACATACAGTGTCACATAGTCTGAAGGCAAATGCTTTACCTACAGACGCCTAGCCGTCGGTTAAAGTCCTGTCGGTGAAAACTTTTACCGACAAACAAGTGTTTACCGATAGACTGATTGATCCAATCAATGGAAGAATTGCCGACAGACTATCGTTAATGACAGATATATATTTGAAACTGCTACCTTTAAGCTCAGGAGTGTTCTCAGTTTAGTAAATGGCAAGTTTATCAACCATTCTCTTGTCAATGTTATTATGAGACATGATGATGCTACCGTTTTTTCTCTCCTTCAAACAAAATCATTTTTTGTCCAATAAGCCTTAATTTTAAAAATGCTATGTTGTGATAGGGTTCTTTACTGAGGAGTTGTTGTGTACCAATTACCAAATATGTCTTTCCCAAAATTTTCAATACTGCACAGGCTCCCAAAGATAATATATTTTAACAAGTGTCCTAGGCTTCTAGCCCTATTCTCTAAAAAGTCTAGAAAACATAAAGTGGTATGTTACTCCATGCAATAGATTTTCACACAGGAAATGAATCTCATACTATAACCATTCTAAATCCTCAGATTATATGCTTGAGGTAAATTAAGGGCACATCATTCTGTAATATAAAATGATACTTTGTGCGTACCAATTGGGTGGGAAACGGCTGTAATCAGGCAGTACATTGGTTTATTGCATTAGGCGGCGGAAGCGGCTGGCTGTACATGCTAGGGGGATGTGATCAATATTGTTCCTGCAGGAAGGTTGCAAAAATTCCTTTATATAGTAGAACAAGTAGGTAGTAGCAGTGTCATAATAGTTGTGTATGTACAAAATATACCTGCTTAATTCATTCATATACTTGTATTCTTATTTTGCATGTTGCATTGTTAATGTTTTTTAGTAATTCCTACAGAAGTAGCCCAGCTGAACAAAAAAAATTTGCACTTTATCTTCAGAATGTCAAAGAGGCAATGCTCTTAGCAAGATTAACTGGAGCTTGACATAGGAGAAAGAACAGTGTAGAGATTATGATAAGAGAACATAGTATATATTATAATGTTAAACAAGAAAGAGTTTACTGTAGCATCATTAGAACTACAATCAAGGTTGTTTCATTAGTATCTCTGGACAATTTGATTGAACTTTTTTTATGTGCATCTATTCCCCACGAGATGCACAAGAAGCAGAACATAAATTTAAAATCAGAGCATGACATGAATCAGTTCGTCAGTAGTAGCCTAAAAAAGTAGCAGTAATTAACCTAAATTTAAGTCCCTAATATATTCGTGTATGTTGTGTTTGCACAGAATTGACAAAAAGATCTATTAATTTTGGATCTAGCAGAAGGTGCATCAGACCAATAACAATGAATTCTAAAAAATGATCAAATTAGGCATGATATAGTTTAACATACATACCAATAGGAGGCATGGGGTGCCCAGGAACTGTTGAGGGTGTGGGGCATCGTAGGTGGCAGAGGCGAGAGTTGGCTGGGAGCCGGGATGGCAGCTTGCCTCGCGTACTGGGAAAGGGATTACAGATCAGGGCGAAGCGTTGGACCGGCCACTGTGTGGCGTTGTGTGGCAGCGCGGCGGCGTTGTGTGGCGGCGGCGGGGGATGTGGGAACCCTAGCCGTGACTGTCGATTTGGGGATGGATAGAGTTGGGGTAATAAGTTATGCAAATATATTTACATCAGCCAGACTGATGTAAATAGCCTTATTTACATCAGCCTGCAGAAGCTGGTGTAAATAGGTTCATATTTACATCTGCTCTGTGAAAGCTGATGTAAATATTTTTGGCTGATGCAAACAATATGGATTCTTGCAGTGATTTATGTCAAAAAATTGAAATTTATCATTCTGTGTCCTAGGCATTTCGACTAGCTTGCAGTATTTTATGGCGCATCTATAAATTAAGTTATACAGCGGCTAGAACATCGGCCACATAATTGTAAAACTTCTAGTGTCCCACTCCCAAAATTCCTTTACATTTCTACGTACACATGTGGTTAATGAGAGGTAGTGGTAAACAAACTCATTCTCTTCTACAATCCAGTTATGGTCCACGAAACCAACGTCTATTAATTAACTAACCAAATGAGTCCTCTTGCGAAATTATCCTACTTCAAAAACTCCTGCGAAACACCTCGGTCTTCGTTTTGCAAAAATATCATATCGATAGTTGTTTTATAAATATATAAAAAAAACATCCCAAGAGTCTAAATTTTGCATTAACGTTCCAATATATATATGTCGCAACGGAAGAAGGAGACCGAGATCCCACTGTGTTTTCTGTGTTCAATGTATCTCGTTAGGAGTGGGGAGGTCGATCGGAGGGCAAAGGACACTTGAGTTGGAGCTAGCAAGTAGCAAAGGACAGAAGGAGTACGTGCAAACGTACTGGCATGAAATGAAGTGAGCCAACACTCCAACAGCACAGCAGGGCCAGCAGGCAGGCAGGCAGGGGCGCGGCAGTTGAGGCCACAGCACATGCGGGCACAGTGGATCCGTACCCCGCAAGCGACAAGGGAGTCCAGAGTCCTCCCGGGTACACGTGTAGAGAGGAGAGCGAGCGAAGGGATGCCACTGGTAGTCTTGGCAGCTGTGCCGGTGGGCCAATACGCTGACCGCCCCAACCAGATTTCCGGACAAAAAAATTGCTTCACGACTCGTCGACTCCACCTACACGTAAAGTTTGAAGGACAAGCTTGTTTTATGTTTTCTAAAAATGGTTGCTATATCGATTTTTTTTTTGTTCTGTGCTGGGGTTAACAGATATAAGAAAAATTTAGCAAATATTAAGAGGTTGAATTTGTTGTAGGATTTTGTTTAAATTGCTATCTTACTCATTGAAAGTCTATAGCAATGAGGGTTGGCTGTAAACGTCATTATCATATTTCCTTAGATTATCCACATGTTATTTATTGCAGTAACAAATCTTTTTTTTACTAAAATTACCACCACACCTTTTGTCCTAACAAACTCACTCTATCTGATTTAAGCCTTCCAAGTTATCGTACTGCCCATTACGTACCACAAATTATATCACCCATGACGAAGCTGAAGGGGTGTGGGATGAGTGCGGGTTACTCACAATGCTTCCCACTACATATTGTGTATACTAAAACCAAAGTTGTATGGTTTAGCTACTTGCTTATATCATTGGCGATGAAATTTAGATTTTGTGATGAGGACACCACTAATGACGACGAGCTTGCTATTCCTAACAAGGTTCAAGAAGTCCCCGACAACCAGGCCCAAGTCGAGAGGACGTCGAAGTCGCTGTCAAGTCCGGTTCGGCCATCCAGGACCAGTGCATCTTCAAACGGACGCCCAGATCATATACGACGTCCAAATGAGGCAAATAAGGACTCTACGAAAAGCTTGCGAGATAAACTTTCCAACGGATCCAGCCACGCCTCCAAATTGCATCCGATCCAATGGGAATCACGAAAACAAGTTGACAGACAGAAACTTTCTAACGCTGCGTCGCCGTATTTTTTGGGCCAAAGCCCATGTACCCCTAGGGTTAGGGTTGTGCGTGTGTGGGCACCTGTTTGGGCGCCGCCCCTTATCTGGCCGCGCCCTATATAAGTCTCTCGCCGTGCTTCGTTTTAGTTGGGTTTTGTTTAGTTGATTTCGTCACGGTTGCGTGAGATATCGCCTTGTTCTTCTTGTGTCGGCCAGACCAACAAGACCAAGTTTCTGAACCCCAGTTAATATTAATCTATATTCGTAATTGTGATTGCTTATCTTGTATTCTTACTCGTTCTTCGGTTACTTACAGGAACCGTCCTTTGTGGACAGGTCGATCGTGCCTCTGGTTCGGTCGATAACACTCGTCGTGGTGGTTTAGCGATCGTCGGGATTTCCAGTTCCTTGTGGGGTTGGAAGCCGGATCATTTAGGTCTCCGTGACACCTACCGAATTATCCTGGTCGTCTCTCACTAGAAGATCGGGACCCCCTATATAAGTCCCCTGTCGACTGTCGTGCTTCATTTGTGACATCCTAATAAAATTATTAGGTGTCCCAAGTGTTTTTAAAAGATATAAAATATAAGGTAAATTTTAGTTTTATTATTTGTGTAGATAAAACTTATTATAGCTATTATTTTATGGTCCGATAGACTATTTTATGCACAAGCCTTGCTTAAAATCGGGATGGGCAGTGGCAACACGTCCCCAAGGTTCCCAAATATATGTCTTACCTTTTCCTAATTTTTGGGTTTACCGAAATGTCGGATTAAGCCCGAAAAGGCCCAATTTAGAAGGTATTTCGCATGAAATCATGAGGAATACTAATCCTAAAATTCTCCAAAAATAGACGAGTGTTCTAGAAGCCCTAGATAACCTGCTCACCAAGTTTCGGCCGCAACCTCCCATGGAAAGTCGGGATCCTAACTCGGCAAGTCTCGAATTCTAATCCGAGTCGGTTTAGACTTTCTAATTCTTCTCCAACCCAACCTGGCCGAATCCACCCCTTCCCCAGCACTATATAAACCCCCCAAGACCCCCTTGATGTTCACAACTCGTGGAGCCTCAAGTTGGAGCCCTAGCCGCAAAACCCTAGCCTCCACAAACCTTCCCGAAGCAATTCCGCCAAGTTTCAACACCCAGATTTTGGTGAGCATCTGGGACCTCCTAGATCTCGTCGAGACAAATCCAACGGTACCAAGAGCGCCCAAAACCGAGGTCCCTAGCCCAATTTATTGTCCGCCGAAGTTTGCTGCATCTAGAGTCGCCGCCGCCGCCGAGATCGCCGCCGGCGATCTCGAGGACACCGCCGCCGGCGCGAACAGCGGGGCCAACCCGCTGCCGCCACGCCACCCCGTGCGGGTGCGCGCACTCACGTCACAAGCCGCCGTCGTGTTGCGGTCCGACGCGCGTCCCGCGGGCCCCACCAGCGCCGCCGTCGCCGAGTCCCGCGCCAATCCACCCCGCGTCGCTGACGAGCGGGCCCGGTGAAGCCGGCAGCCGCCGTCGCCCAGTCGCCGCCTGCCACGTGTCTCAGCGCGGACCCGCGCCGCCGCCCCTCTGACGGTGGGGTCCGCCTGTCAGCGCAGTGCGCCGCTGACAGGTGGGGCCCACCTGTCGGCGCCAACCTAGCGCGGCCTCTGGGCCGTCTGGGCCGAACGCGAGGAGAGAGAGGGAGTGGGTCGGGAGAGAGAGCTCAGCCCGTTTAGGATTTTTAATCCTTTTCAATTTCAGGGAATTTCCTATTTTTGCTGGATCTTCTTCGAATTGTTTAGGGAGCTCCGTAACTCCAAATTGGATGATTCCAGAGCCTAAAAATCCTATTTAATCCCTAGAATTTTCCTATATTTTATTCACTATTCTCTCTGTACTGAATTTGCTGTTCTTTATTGTTTCTTTCTACGCGTAGATTCCTGTTGCGACTGTTGCGAGGACTGCTGCCCGGAAGTTGTCGTAGAACCGCAAAGCGCCAAATTCTTCGAAGGCAAGCACTAGTTTGCATATTCCTATCCCATGTTTACAATTTTACTTTATGTCTTTATGTCATAACTGCTACTTGCATTCATTCTAGACTAATGCGTGTGTGCCTGACCATGCTAGTCTTCTATTATCATGTGGTAGCCTTGATTGATGAACCCCTCTATAATTCCATAGCCTATCCTTTGACTAGATGCTAGGTTTGCATTGGTGATTCACTTATAAAAATGAGATGGCGAAGCCGAGGCTTCGATATGTTTTGGTTAAAACCTAATCAACTAAAATCAATGTATGGTTGGTTAGAGGAGACCCGGTCGAGATGAATTATGGGTTGTGGCTGTGGTATGGAGGTCTCCTCTGCTAAGGACTCAAGCTTGTGACATGCTAGACCAAACCAAACAGTACAGCCACTTGTGCCTTTGGCCCTGGCTTAGTACCCTGTGAAACCTACTAACCACTTGCTCGTAGGCTGGCCGGTTATGGTTCGATACTTTTGCCCTAGGGTGAGGCTAGCTACTTTACCTGAGGGGTAGGTTCGTTCTTGAGACCGAATGGCTTAAATGGGGAACGCCCCCAGGTGGTGTCCAGAAGTAGTAGGCGCCCTACCGCGGCGGGCACCGACGGGGCCGGGGAAACCAAAAGAAAGGGCAGACGAAGTGGTAGGCGTAGTAGGCTGGAAAGGCCTTGCACCGTATCTCCTTCGGGATGAGATGGGGTTTGTGGGGAACGTGTACACACTCTGCAGAGTTAAAACTATCATGATAGCCGTGTCCACGGTTATGGACGGGGCGAGAGGTTTTCACATGTAGTCCCACCCTTTTAATAATTAAACTTGACTAGTGTAGGCTAGGATTGGCCTGGTGCGAGGATGCACCTTCCTTTGATGATTGTTGGTAATATCTTGAGATCATGCATTCACTTAATTAAAACTTGACAACTAAAATTTGTTTAGTAATAGGTTTTGTGTAAAATAACCTTTCCTCTATTCTTTTGCCTTTGCATACATTTATTAAGGATTGCTTGCTGGGTAGCAGCGTACTCATTATACCTATCGCGGATAATTTTATTATTCAGGTTGCGAGTCTGATCAGGACCAGGAGGGTCCGAACTCAGGTGTGCAGGACTAGCTGCGGGTGTCCAGGTCAATTGCTTGGATATCGTCGCTGAAGGCTGTTGCTGCTCTGATGTTCTTGTTATTCGTTCTTAATATTTGGTAATATCTGTCTTATTGTAGTAGCTTTTGATGCTACCATGTAATACTCCATTATTTTGATTAATAATGGAATGCCAGCGATGATAGTCGTTTAATTGTCCATCATGAGTTACTAGTCTGGGCCTAGTATCAGATCATGGTGCCGGATTCCCTGTGGTGACGCAGGGGGTCATGACATCATTTTAGTTGGGTTTTGTTTAGTTGATTTCATTACGATTGTGTGAGATATCGCCTTGTTCTTCTTGTGTCGACCAGACCAACAAGTCCAAGTTTCTGAATCCCAGTTGATCTTAATCTATATTCGCAATTGTAATTGCTTATCTTGTATTCTTGCTTGTTCTTCGGTTGATTGCAGGAACCGTCCTTCGTGGACAGGTCGATCGTGCCTCTGGTTCGGTCGATAACACTCGTCGTGGTGGTTTAGCGATCGCCGGGATTTCCAGTTCCTTGTGGGGTTGGAAGCTGTATTTCCAGTTCCAACATAGACCGACAATCCCGTGTAATAGTCAAATCCACAAACCCATTGAGATTCATAGGAGAAAAAAGTCCAAACTTCCATCACTTTGTTTCTGCCTTGACAGATTCAAGGCATCGGTTCATTGTAATTTCCCTGCATGTAAAATTCATGTCCTTTCCAAGCTTATCAAAGAACAAAAGTGTTGTATGTAGGGTTATTATCCCATCTTATCAGAGCCCCGGATCTGGATAAAAATTTGCTGTCTTGCTGTTTCCCAAGCCTAATAGGACTATATGTTGGTCTCGAGGGAGTTGGGTCGTTATACCGAGCTAAATTGTACTGGGTTCTAACAAGGACACATGCTAATGTGGCTAGAAGAGAATACAAAGAGAATTGGGTCATCTATAATTGATCGGTAATCGACAACCCCTACGTGTGATGAGAGATTGTTGGGTTTAGTCCCACATCAGTTATTGATCGTGGAGGAGAACAACTTAAAATGTAGGGGCGTTCATAACCCATTAGACCACTCTTTCTAGGTTGAGTGGGTATAAGACCTTACTTGTGTTCTGATTGAGCCTATGGATGTAGCAAACTTAATGGGACCTAGGTTCAAGACTGTGTTGGTATCGGGGGAGTTGGATTGTTGTGGCCTAGGAACTAGGCTAAATTAGGTCATCTATAATTTTGCAGTCGATGGTAGAACACGAACCATGTATGTGGTTGTGTCTAGAGAGGGGCTATCATTTTATAAACTAGCACAGGAACCAAAATAACTGTGTGTGGAGAGGAGCTAACAGAGAGAGGAGCTAGTTTTTATAAACTAGCACAAGAACTAAGATAGTTGTGTGTAGAGAGAAGTTAGTTTTTTATAAACTAGCACGGGGGAAAATATAGTTGTGTGTAGAGAGGATCCAGTATTTTATAGAAAAAATAAAAATTAGCAAATGAAACCACATTGGTTTGTGTGTAAAGATGGGTGGGCTATTTTATAAAGAAAATGGTTATTTCTAGCATTATAGGAGTTGCTTTTAAGGTTATCTATACTCTTTGGGATCATTGTGTGAGTGTTGTTAGGATGACCCGGACAATACATTTGGAGTTATCCCCATGGCCTCTATGGAGAGAAAGGCTTGGGGACCAAGCCTTGTGGTGAACTTGAGAGCAAGAGAGTGCCATGAACTATTGTCGAATAAGGGGGATGTTCAATTGAATGTGTTAATAGAAATAGATGATTAGGGAGAGAAGTCTTGTGTACAAGGCCCTTTGTGCTGTTTATATGGGGAGCAAGATGGAAGTTGCCTTTTCCATCTTGTCCCTGAACCATGGCCCCCTCAAAAGGGGTGTTTTCAGTATATGTGTTTAAAAAAAGGTAGGGTATAATTTTGTGTTTACAACATACGACCTTTAATAACCCTAACGGGCGAGGCACCTCCTAGCCCCGGCTACAACAATGAGTTGTTTAAAAAGTTGCATGTAGGCTATATATGATATGACAACTTGTCAGCTGTGCAAAGCATTGTGCATTCCCTAACGTAAGGTAAGGGCAGGGTTGTTCCTGGGCTGGTGCACTAGGTGCAACCACCTAGGGCCCTCGATGGTAGGGGGTCCCAACCAATGTATGTATATAGTTCATATATGTTGCAGGAAAGCACAAAAATTATATCCAATGTTAGCACTAAATTAGAAACCCTATCCACTGATCAAACTCATTTTTACTATTCATCCATAATTTTATTTCTTATATTTTATTCAGTAAAGTGTTTGGGACTTGTTAAAGTGTTGAGATAGTGCTAGTTATATAATACTATTCGCTAATTCTGTTAGGCTAACTACGCTGGCTAGTTGCTAATCCACTCATTTTTTTTATTGCTTTTGGCTTTCCTTTTTCATAACATATTTGCAATTGATCAATTTTTTTTACTACATCATGATATCAAGTAATAGACATCTTTGTAATTGATATAAAAAAATATTTTTTTTGTTGAAATAAAGGGTTCCACTTTTACCTTCCACTAGGGCTTCTTAAATGCTAGGAACGGCCCCAAAAAGGGGCGCCACGAGGCTAGCTACCACGAGAGTTGGACATAGAAAAGACGACATATCCTGTGTACATAAGGGTTTTTGTGTACACACCATGTACACCAACTAATAAAGTGATGAAAAATTCTAAAAAAATTGTAGATATTATTCATTGATTGTTCTACCTATGTAAAAAGTTTGATGATCAAATTCATTATATATTAAGAGTTATAAAAAGAGAAAATTATATATTTAGAGTTATAAAAAGAGAAAATTATATCTTTAAAATTGATATAGTTTTATTTTTTTTATAACTCTTAATATATAATGAATTTGATCTTCAAACTTTATATATACGTAGATCATCCAATGAAAAACATCTATAAATTTTTTTAAAATTTTCCATGACTTTTGTTAGTCAATGTACATGGTGTGTACAAAAAACCCCTTTGTACAAATAAGATACATTGCCCACAAAAAACCTTTATCTTTTTAAAAATTTTTTTTCTATATCTTTTTTAGGATAGAAACTTTGTTGAAGGGAATAAAAATATAGATAATGAATAGTAGCATAGAAAAGTGCAGAAAACCCGCTAAGCATGCTCTTCTCCATCGACACACTGCAGTCCTGCACACACCCCCTCCCCCTTTATAAGCACCAGCCCCCTCCCATGGCAGAAAAATCTCACACATAAAAGAAGGGAGCGATACACATCGAATAGTGAGGACGAGACAGATCGAAGAAGAGAAGCTGCCACCACCATGGCCGGCCTGAGCGTCCTCCTAGAGACCCACAGCCACAAGAACAGCTCCCGGAAGCCCCAGATCATCAGCAAGGCCACGCTCCATCACCCCAAGATCTCCTCCTCGCCGTCGCTGCCGGCGACGAGCGGCGCCGCCATGAGCTCCTTCCTGCAGCGCTGCTTCCTGTGCCGCAAGGAGCTCGCCGACGGCAAGGACATCTACATGTACAGGTAGGCTCGCCGCTCACTTGCATCGAGAAACTTAAATCTCCGCGTCCACTCCAACGCTCCATTATTCATTCCTCGCGAGGTTTGTTCATGTCCGTGCATGATGCAGAGGGGACAGGGCGTTCTGCAGCGTGGAGTGCCGGCACCGTCAGATCTTCATCGACGAGGACGGCGCCGGCGGAAGCCACTGCGCCAAGGGCGCCGCCGCCCCGCGCGCCGGCCGGCGAGCCGCCCCCGGCGGCGCCGGCGGCTTCGCGTACTGACCAACGTACAACCCGGCCGTAACGGCGCGCGCGCATGCCGGCCGGTACGTAGGGGCACTACATGTGGCGCGCACGCACGTAGCAGGAGGAGCTTAAGCAAGAAGAAGGAGATTAATTAAGAGGCGCAGCTAATGAGTTCGTTAATTAATCAATCTCATGGACGGAGGGGCGGATTAAGAACGGGGTTGACGTACTGGGCTTGGAGGTGTGCGACAGCTCATCGGTGTGGGCCCGGCCGCGCACGGAAGGCTTACGTGTCTCTCGGCCGTGTTCGAGTGGATAAGATGGCCGGGACTTGGACATCTGTGCCCACTTGGAGCGGATCGGCGCAGAGTAATTAACGGCGCTTTTTTTGTCACGTCTCGCCCTCTCTAGACTTAAGAGATAAGAGATTAGCCGCGGCACGCCACGTTAATTAGTCAATTTGTTTTGGTGAGGTGGACTAAAGAGAGGGCTCGCTTGCGAGTTGCGGCTGGGATTTGGTGTGTTTTTTTGTTTTTTTTTTTTGTTTTTGGTGCTGTGTTCCGGCGGCCGGTGTTCGACTGGATGATGGGATTTTTTGTTTCATTTTTTTTTGTATTCTTTCACTGGGTGTGTAAATAGTAGGGTGTTGTTTAGTGTTGGTTGAGGAGATGATGTTTGAGCCAATGGGTACCATGGACAAAATAAGTATGGTGAGGTGCATCATTTAGGCTTTGATGAAATTAATGCTTATTGACATGCTTCGTCTTGCATCTGTTCTCTGGTGGTTTTGTTCACTGTGTAATCGTGCTCTCCTTGAAATATCTTATTTATCATGTTTTCAGAAATTGAAGTTCCTGTGTTGTATTTGCTATTAAATATTACTTGTGAACGTTCGGTATGTGTTGCTTGAAAATGGATGGCCAAAGTAGATTTGTTCAAAAGTAAAAGCTCATTTACAAGAGTATGTATTTGCTTGTTTCAATTTCTAGAAACCAAGTAAAAGTGCATTTACAATTTTGAGGAGGAGGCGACCTCATATGGAAGTGAGCGAGAATTTAGGGAATAAGTTTCCTCCTTGCATTGCCATCTGCATTGAACAGAGAGGGCTATCCTTCATGAGGCATTGCCACCTAGAAGTTGGACGGACGCCGTGAGGTCCAGGATCAAGAGGCTTCGAGGTTCGACCACCCGAGCTAGAGGACAACCCATTTTAGAGTGGCACAGGCCCTCTATATATTTATGTTTAGAAAAACAAGATTTTCATAGATGGTAGGAGATTTTGACATTGTGATATATGGAGCAGGTTTACTTGGTTTGTTGGAACTGCATTGGCTTATAGATTAATTAGAGTGAGAGCTCATAACATATTTTTGGAGGAATGTGAGCTATTCACTTTATATCTCCACGAATGTGGTTGGTCTTTTTGTTTACTTATTGTTTTTAGAAAAAACATGTCTTACAAAATTGATTTATTATGAATGCATGTGATTGTGATAATATTCTATTGCCTTGTTAAATTAACTAGTTGAGTAGACGGGCCTGTGGCCCGCCGACGCCAGGTTTAGTGAAGATAAAAACGTAGAAAATCTTTACAACTATCAATGCAGTGTATGTGAACAGTAAAGTCTGTAAAGTTAGATTATTTCAACCAATAAACAAAGACATGAAGTCGATATAGGTGAATTTAGCAAACAAACAAAGATATGAACAGCTCAATATGTTGAATTGGACACAATTAACAGGAACTACAGAAAAATTGTAAAGAAAGGAAAAACAGAGTAGGAAGGGCCAGGTAGGAAACTACAATATGTATTTTCAGGAAAAAAAAAAGTAATCTAAATTTGAGGAATCAACAACAACGATGACATGGTGAACCTGAGAAACAAACAAATTTAATGAGGACTTATCTTTCGAAA
>SPJY01032919.1:0-13718 GCA_005191435.1 Raddia distichophylla
GAGGCTCGGAGGGCAGCGTGGAGGAGGGCGGCGGCGGTATAAAGATAAATAATTAAAGATACATGGTAGACTTTTTTCTAGATAAAACAACCTTTTGTACTATGAGATAGAAAAAAATGCAAGTTCGTATATTCAAGAATGGATTCGTCCAAAGAAAGGTTCATTAGATATTTTCATACTGTAATGTTAAAAAAGCAGACATTCATTATAGCCTATACCACATTAAAGCATGAATCGTAGTTATCCCTAAATAAAATAGCATGAGTCATATACATATTCCCTATATCACTTTGCTTTTTCCTACATGCATGGATCCTTATTAGGTACACCGTAACCGGCACATTTCATTTATAATATTCATGTGGAAGTTTTTTTTTACAGGACCTCAAGCTTACTAGGCGAGAAATGGTCACTCACCATTCTAGTAAGTAGAATTTACTTTTTGAGCATCAGTGAGTGCAATTTAGATATTGTTGTGGGGGTGGGGGTGTTTTTTTTTTTTGTGTTGGGGGGATAGTGATATGGTGATTAAGAATAGTGAATATGGGGTCGTGATGGTTGAGAAATATGGAGCGAATAGAAAATCTTTAAAGTGGAATTTGGAAGTAAAAATAGGGTCTTTGTTAGGAAGAAGGAATAGTAATAGAAAGGGAAAAATAGGAAAGCAAATAGTGTACAAATTAGATGGCAGTGATAGGGTTAGGAAAAATGGCGTGATTGTAGGAGATGGATGCCCCCATCTCACCTATATGTCGACACACCAATCAAATAAAAATGTGATTTACACTAGGCGTCACAAGGAAAATTTATTATTTCATTCTTCAACTGTTTGAATGATTTACCAATCATATGATGGTATGTACTTTTCATTAGCGTATATACTAACGAAAATTGAATGGATAGTCGTCGTATCAAAGTTCCTGCGCAAAATATATTTTACATCACCTCTAAGATATGGAAAAGAACATATTATAGTTACCCTTGAGTTGTTTACGGGAGTTCACTTTTCCCTTCGCATCTTTGGCCTTGCCAGCATCCTGAGTCTCCTTACCCTTGCCTTTGCCATGATCTGCACCCAAATTCATGTTTTACTATAGGATGCTGCCGCCTAACATGAATGAGTAAAAAATCATAAATTTCTTGAAACTGGACTACCGCCGTTAAAACCTACAAATAAAGCCATACTTTTAGAGTGATTTTTACAGGACCCCACTACTTTTGTCATAATATATATTTCAGGTAGTGTGATTTTAGAAAATTCACTAAAAAAACACTTTCACATGCAGCAAGTTAAATGTATAAATTTTCTCTCAAGAAAAGTGAAAACAAAGTGCAAACAATTAATCCTTCGAGAAAATTGGGTGGAGTACATCTGCAGCTGACTAGTAATCTTCAAAGAAAATTACAATGGAGTTACCATTCAAGAAAATTCAAGCTAACAAGAGCAGTAAGGAAAAAGGAACCAAGAACCTTTGTCCAGTGGCGGATCTAAGATTTTTTTTAAGCCTAGGCAAACTAATAAATATAACTTAACAAAATCAAAATATTTAACTTATTAACAAATTTTCTATTTTTATAATAACTTATTACATGATTCTCTAATTTATTTCATTATATGTTTAATAATAAGTTCTAATTTGACATGATGGTGATGGAAGAGTTTAGCTCGAATAGAAAAATAAAATCAGACTTCAGTTCCGAAGTAATTACACATATAGAAAATCAAAAAGAAATCGATATGATCCACGTCATAATCCATATTGGATTCCCCAAGCTATTAAAGAAAAAGGGGGCAATTAACGAATTAGAGAAAGATCTACAAAAGGAAGTTAATTCTGTAAACCAGACACTTAATATTGCTATTAAAAAATAATACAACATAGTGTGATGGAGGGGATTTGATGATACTGTAAGCATGTATTTATATTTTTATTATATCGTTATGTTGTCGCCATGTGGCACAATCCAAACCATATAAAACTAAATCTAGAATCATCTATGAAAAATGAATATTTTTATGTTTGAAAAATATCCAGTTTATTCTATTTTATTTTTTACTTATTGATCAAAGATAATATTTAGTTCTATATATTTATATTTCATAGGGTAAATTGTATCAATACTATTATAAAATTCCCACTTTGCAAAAAATTCACTGTTGTGTCTATGACATGTGGGTCCAGAGCACACATTTCATTGTATTTTATTTTTGCTAATCAACAACTTTATAATAACATGTGTATACTTTTCTATTTCATATAATACATTTCTATGTAACATAACTTATAAAAATTATATTTTTAGAATATTCTAACATAAGTATGAATATCGACTTTCAATACATATTACACCTAGTTTTTTAACTACATCTCATTATGTCATTCTTTTATTTGAATTAATTCATACAATATTGATGTGGTGACGTCTTGCACCGGTTCATCTCGGGGTAGGTTCGGATTAAGGCTTGCCCCGACCTGACCATGATCCGGTTCTGTATATTACGTTACTCATGAGCCTAACCCAACCCATTAACCGTATTGATGCATTATTACTATCACGCCATTACTATAGTTGTGTATGTGGTTGAATTTTCATGTATCTAAGTGACTCGATTTGTGTATTTGATGGGATTTTTATATGTCTAATTGCTTTTGGTTGGGATGACTTTATGAGAAATTTCTCTGCCCCGGTTCGGGTCAGTGCACCGCCGGTGCACTGGTGGGCCGGGGCGAGCCATGGTTTTGTATATCCGGGGACTAGGTCGGGTCGGGATAGGGTGGATGTTGAGAATGGGTGGGACGGGTCTCGTCGAGTCGAGGCTTGACCTAGTCCCACTCCGCCTCATTAAGAACTCTAAACATAACGTGTGGCAAAATTAGGCAAAGCTAACCTCCAAGTGGCGGAGCCAGGATTTCATCATAGGGGGGCAACACATAACAAACTAATTTGCATTATGATCCTATCATTATATTGAAAACGAGCTATTTGCAGAAAAATGTTTCGTAAAAATATTGTTATGATGTGCAATAAATCAAGTCAAATATGCCATAGCAGTGTAGAAAGCAATGATAATAGTATCGTACCTAGTGGAGGTTATCATGTGTGGACACTTAATTGTGATCAAATGACACTTTTTTCTTGAATATTCACATGACATTGAGTCAAGTTGTGGGTGGTGTGGCAAAAACTAAATAAATAGATTATATTTTATATATGTGTATATGTATAGCAGGTGTTATGCAGTTCTTTAGAATAAAGGAAGATTAAACACACCACTAGTACAATTATGTTCATATTGGGCACGGTGATAACTAGCTAATAAAAATATTTGAAGTGTTTGAAAAGCATTATGAGTTACAATTAGTCAAGCCCCAAATGTATATAAGTGAACATCAAGAAGCGATATGCAAATTTTTGGTAAACTTATGGAAATATTGTGCACTAACACTATTATTGAATATATAGTACGTACGTATATTTGCTATATTGTAATGTGCTTGGAAATATATTAATTCATAAATTAAAATCATTTTCTTTGAAAAGAAAACTTTAAAGAACTATGCTAGTCTTATAAAATAAATTAGTTGGAAGAGTATGTTTAATCAATACTAATATCAAACTTTTTAAAACTGAAATTAGTCATGTAAATTAATTATATGAGGTTAAGTTTGATACAACATCCTATATACTACTTAGCATTGCACGTAGATCATAGGGGGGCCAGGCCCCTGCCAGCCCCCCCTTGTCTCCGCCACTGCTCCAACCAACCTACTCGATATGCAAATACAATGATTATCCAGTCGATCATATGATTACTTTCTTATAATTTCACTATTATTTATGTTACTTATTTTTCAAGACATGTAATTTAACATATATGAAATTGCCATTATGGGAATTAGCCAACATGAGGATGGACATGTGTATGTGTAATGTGTGGCTCAAAAAAATTTTAGACCATATTTATATTTCGGCTGCGGGTGATGTTAACTAATCGATTTAGGTGTTATGCTGATTTCTTAAAAAAAAAACTTCTGCACCATAGTTGTTGCTCAAACTAGAACCTATTCACCGACTGTGTCTGGCTTGAAAAAGCCCGCTCCCGTCGAACCAGGCCCAAGCCCATCTAGGCCAAACAAATTGGGCTTCAAAAATGGGGCCAAGTCTAGCCCAACTACAATTTAGGCGTTGTTTATTTCAGCGTGGAATAAAGTGGAGTTTTACTGTAGCAAAATTTGAGTGTTTTCAAAAGGTGCTCTAATAATTTTAAAAAGTAATTAAAAAATATTTTTGCAATATTGAGAAGAACTACAAATTACTAAAACATGTTGGCTATATAAAAATAACAAAATTTGATATAGTAAAATTCAACTTAATTTTAAGATGAAACAAACACGGACGGGCCTACGCTCGGCCGGTCCGACAAACTGACGGGCAGAGTCTTGCTGGCCCCTTGTGGCCTCATCCGATGTCCTCTCCTCGTCGGCTCCTCCACAACGCCGCCAGGCCGCCGCCTCTGTCCGCCTCGCTCGCTTGTTGCCTCCTCGTTGGCGCCGCCTCGCCGCTGTGCGTTGCCTCATCAATGGTACCGCTGCCTCACCTCCCCTGGATCTCCTCGCCGCCATGCGTTGCCTCACCAATGGTACCGCTGCCTCACCTCCTCTGGATCCCAGATCCAGTGCCGCCCCCTCTCTCTCTCTCTCTCTCGTGTTTTGTTTTCCCCCATGTCGTGTGATCTCGGATTTGATTCTAATTCGATGGAATAGTTGTTGGAAATATAGGCATTATACCAATTCCGAAATTAATTATGCGACAAAACAGATGCAAACACAAGCAGGCACACAACAGGTAATCCATTCTGGATAACAAGAAAACCCTAGCCGCGCACTCGCGGCTACTTGAGTCAGAGGAGGATACTTACATAGGGATCGGCGAAGAGGAGAACGCGAAGAGGAAATGTCCGGCCGTGGAGGAAGTAGACGACGTCGAGGTTCACAGGCGTGAGCGGTCGCGCGGATGCGCTGCCCAGAAACCTAATTGCCGCACTCCCGTGCATGTCTCACAGTAGCAATTGGAACGGAGATCCCGCTCTCCCTCCTCTTGGTGCACGCCGAGAGGAAGGTTGACGAGGAACTAGATCGCGTGAGGACTCAGCACAGCAGAGAGTAAAAACGCGAGAGAACAAGTGAGAAGTCTCCTGGACGTCTCCAGGAGATTTATCCTCGAGTCTTAACCGTCTCCCCACGTGGAGCGGACGCACGTTGCACGCCGCGCACGCACGTTGCGAGCCGTTCCTTCGATCCACAAAAATCGGGCGCGGGGAGTTACCTTGTAGCGGATAAACCAAAAAAAGAAGAAGAAGAAGATAGCGCGCCAGGAATTATCCACGGCATGGCGACTCGCAAGTCGCAAGTCACGCGGTAAATCGCGCGCGCGCGTGCGTGTGACTCCAGCAAATAGCTTCCAATTCCCCATGTGCCTCATGACAAGGGGAGTTGGTAGCTCTCCCTTATAAGTTGGTATAAACACCCACCCGCTAGCAAGGTGGTACTATTCTTTATATGCTTTGGCATTTTTAGGATGGGCCAAATTCCAACAATAGTTTGTGTGTGTTTTCAATAAATATGATTTAATTATTTTATTTTATTTTGATGATGAACCCTAAATCCCTTGAACATTCACGGTAGCCCGGGCAGCTGCGGTGGATCCGCCACTGCCTTTGTCCATGTCGCCTGAGAAAAAGAAAGATATCCGCAACTGCATAGTATACAAGACAAAGTACAAGTTATTGATGTATATATGCATGCATGGACAAAATAAGACTTTTAGATCCTATTAATAATTTCTCCAGAGCATCGAAAAAAGGAGAAATAATGCGAAATTCCTAGATACATATTTAGACACAAAGATTTGGCAGAAAATTCTTCCAACGCTCGGTAGGAAAATGGTGATTGTCGACGAACATTTCGAAACACGATTATTGATTGCTCTAGGATTCTCTGCCATGCTTATTCGGCGAGTTTAGACATACTCCATATTATTGGTCTCAGAAAAAAAAAAGACATACACATCATTATATTTTATTTTATTTGAATATGTTGTTAGGTAAAATGTACATAAGTTACATGCTATAGTAAAAAATGGGCTTTAAACCAAACCAAATTTAGAATGTCATAGAGTAATCACAAGGAAAGGCAAGCCATAACAGGAGCGATGAGAGAGGGACTTGCCTGGAGAGGTTGAACGAGCGCTCCTCGTCAGTAGGCCGCTGTAGACTAGCAATCTAGCATCTCCTCTGTTGGGAGCTTGTTGTTGCAGCGCTAGACCATATACCCATCCTATTGAAGATGTGTGTACTTTACTCTGTGCTCTTTACCTATTGCCGTACGTACCGGATTCAATTCAACCGATAAAAGCTACTGCAGAAGAGAGAGACGATAGGACAGAAGGAAGAAGTTCATCCAATTCAATAAGCTCTAGTTAATCTTTTACCTCTTGTCCCTTTGAGCAAGGGAGAATGTCCCTTTGATCCCTGCTGTTTGCGGGCGCTCACGGTTCCATTTAACCAAGAAAAAAATGAACTTCCTTTTTAAAAAAACTGATTAGCTGCTAATTCTCTAATATGCTGACACAATGCTAATCATGCTGGTTGTGAGTGTGAGATAGCATAGGAAAAAGTGTCATTTTGGTCCCTCAACTTTCACGGTTGAGCCAAACTAGTCCATCAAATCGAATACCAGTTTTCGCACGTCCTCCATCTTTCAAAACAGTGCCGATTTGGTCCCTTGACCGGTCAAACCCGGATTGGAGGACGGTTTTGGCTGATGTGGCGCTGATGTGGCGTTTTTAGCTGATGTGGCACTCATGTGGCACATCATGTGGCTTTTTTTTCTGGCCGACGGCACCGTTCTCGGTAATTCATCATTTTCGAGGTCTTACGTTGCTCGGATGAATTTGGGTTGAACACGAAAGTTGTAGATCATTTCGAGACGCATCTTTTTCATGTAGAAAAGTTTTTCATTTGAGCAATTCATGAATTTATAAAAAATATTTTTATCGCTGCCTGCTTTCGGGCCGACGGCACCGTCCTCGGTAATTCGCCATTTTCGAGGACTTATGTTGCTCGGATGAATTTGGGTTGAACACGAAAGTTGTAGATCATTTCAAGGCGCATATTTTTTTGTATAAACAACTTTTCCATTTGAGCAACGTATGAATTTCTACAAAATTATTTCGCCGGGACGCGGTTTGCGGACCCCGCTGCGACGCGCGTCAAAATAATTTTGAATAAATTCATACGTTGCTCAAATGGAAAAGTTGTTTATACAAAAAAGACGCAGCTTGATATTATCTACAACTTTCGTGTTCAACCCAAATTCATCCGAGCAACATAAGACCTCGAAAATGGCGAATTATCGAGGACGGTCCCGTCGGCCCGGAAGCAGGCAGCGACAAAAATATTTTTTATAAATTCATGAATTGCTCAAATGAAAAACTTTTCTACATGAAAAAGATGCGTCTCGAAATGACCTACAACTTTCGTGTTCAACCCAAATTCATCCGAGCAACGTAAGACCTCGAAAATGATGAATTACCGAGGACGGTGCCGTCGGCCAGAAAAAAAGCCATGTGGTGTGCCACATGAGCGCCACATCAGCTAAAAACGCCACATCAGCACCACATCAGCCAAAACCGCCCTCCAATCCGGGTTTGACCGGTCAAGGGATCAAATCGGCACTGTTTTGAAAGATGGGGGACGTGCGAAAACTGGTATTCGACTTGAGGGACTAGTTTGGCTTAACCGTGAAAGTTGAAGGACCAAAATGGCACTTTTTCCAATAGCATATTGGTTGCAAATCCAATGGGATCCCATTTGTTGCCTACTAGAAACGAAAGACGCGCTGCGCGCCAGGTGACAAGTCTGCTTATTTTTTTGCGCAATGCAACTTCCTTGACGCCAGCTATTGCAGACGCACTCACGAAACAGCATACTGCAGGCTCTATGTAAAGTTCAGCTCAAAGCACCTCCCTTTTTATTAGCATGTGAAGTCAAGACCCAAATAGGACCTGAAACCCTGACTTGGATAATCAAATACAACGGTAAAGGATCAGCATTGTAAATTTGAATCACAAATAGCAGTCTTTCCACAGACCTATTTAGAAAGAGATGTCAGCTAAAGTAACTTGCTGCTAGTCCAATACAAACTGTACAAACATTAGGCCTGATATGCTTCATTGTATCGAATATGCCCATCCCTAGAAGAAAAGAAAATATACTTAAGCTTTTTAAGCGGCTGATGGAAGAGTAGGATGCAACGATCAATAGAAATATGAAGATGAGCTATTAGCAGTCGTGACTGAGCCTCCTGGACTGTTTATATACATAATGATATCCTATAAATAAAATTGACAAAGAGTGAAGCAGCAAATGGAACCATGATTAAATATATGCGTTGTGAAAACTGAAGGTGTTGGAGACGATTTTTTTTAACAAAAACTAAGTGAATACATGGGTGTTATGCTGGCTCTGTTTGTGACAGATATGTGAAACCAGGATTAACGCATTATAGTTCTATTTTCCATTCCAAGGCTCATGTCTGACCTGTTATGCTGGGATAAATAGATATAGGTATTACTAAAATAAACTGATGATAGGCACCGTGAGTAAAACCTATATGGGGTCAATAAATTCAGAAGCAGAGTGTGTGTCATATGTATGAAAGCATAGCTTGACATTGTTCTTCAATAAGAGAGCTTGATGGGATTACATATGATGCCCTTTTGTGGCGTTTGGGAAAAAACTTCTCCAGTTATTTCTGCATATTAGCATGGTATAGATCTTGAATGGTACCTGGAAGTTGGAAAAAAAATATTTTTTTTTGAGCAAAGGGCAGGAGAGCTGCTATCTATTGATCAAAAGGAAGAAGTTGTACAGAGCTAGGGGGAATTACCCCTCCCCCCAGGGGAGTAGAAGAGCAAAGCTAAGCTTAATTACAGGGAAACTAAATTTGCACCAGCTGCCTCCCACAGGCGCAGCTCGTCACGAAAGACACGCGAAAAACACGGTTATTCCGCTCAAGCCAGAGATGCCAAATGGTGCCGATGGCAATGGAGAGGGTAGCTTTTGGGTTGGCATCCTGGGCGACATCAATTTTCCACCAAAGCTGTAGGTCGGATTTCCATTACCAGTGTGACGGGTCCAGCGAGGAGAGTCGAAGCGAAGCGGCAAGGCGCGATCAGATGAAGGAGCTGAAGCTGCATTTCAGGAAGAGGTGCTATGAAGTTTCTAGGTTCCTCAGACAGAGGGGACAGAAGTAAGCATTGGGCTGTTGCCTTCGTAATAGTGCATCGGCTGTCCATATCCTCCTGGCCAGAAGCAACCAGATAAAGCGTGCGGCGTGGTATATGCACCGTGATGGATCATGTAGCTCGGTAGATGTTCCAGCAAAGAACACGATGCAGGGCTTCAATTATGGTGGCCGATCATGCACGGAGATGATCTGTGCCTGCCTACCAGTATGGAAGGGCACTCCATTTGATATTTAGTACTTGCTTTCTTTCGGGCTCTTCTCTTGTCATGGGATCAAAACCAATGCATGGTTAATATCAAGTTCTATGTACCGATTAGTCATAAAAAAATAAACTGATGATAGAAAAGGGTGGACGATCTACTTATACTTTTCAACACTCTCACATAAAGCTAAACTTATAGGAAAGGGTTTTACATATCAAAAGTTGCATAATAATCTGACATGTAAACAACCGCATATGAAAAAACAATATAAAGACATCATTGTAGTAAAATTTATAAACAAGAAAAGAACTGAAGCAATCGTTCCAATTTACATCAATATTTACATGAGATCATGGGATGGACATAAAAAGTGTTAGACAATAGAACAAACTAATGGAATGCGCATCCTCAATCACCATGTAAGATTAAACTTATGGACAAATGGCATAGTATGTCTAAGATATGGAGTTTTTTAGCACGCACCCCAATTGTTTTAGAGCGTTGATCTAATTTAATCCAACGGTGTTTACAAGGTGAGACCCCACTTATTTTGACTTCCCATTGACTTAATCCTATTACTGATCTATTCCCAAGGGTACAGGTCTATGCCCAAGGGTTGGTTCCTATTAAATCGCGGTTTGTTGGCCAGCGCGCAGGTTGGTCGCACATGCAATATGCAGATTTAAGGAAAAAAACTCGCGCTGCCAAGCAACGCCTACCATTACCATGCGTCGGGTTGGTCAAGGGATTGCGCATCTAACCGGCCGGTCTGAGGTTCGATTCCTGCATGGCGCTGTTTTTTTTTTCGGCCCTTTGCAGCGCCGAGCGGCAAACGCACGCGCACGCACGAAGGGCGACGTTGAGGCGGGAAACGCACGCAGCGAGGTGCCAAACAGCATCGTGTGGCGCCGAGGCGGGAAACGCACGTGGAGCGACTGAGCGAGGCGAGAAATCAAACAGCATTGTGTTTTCGAGCGCACCAATTTTGTTTGAAACTTTATTTGGTGCGTAAATTAGTTACATGTTCATCTTAGTATATAGCATCTCTCCAAGCTACCAAGAAAAATAAATAATATAAAATTTTTAGGGAATTATATCCCATGAAATTCCAACTTTTATTCGACATTTATGTTCTCCTCGATTTTATGAATTTTTAGAGTCCTAATTTCACATTTTTTGTGAACTCCCAACGTCTTCGTTTGATTTTTTGAAGTCAAAACCATTTTGTAGAACTAGTACAATGCCCGTGCTCTGCCATGGAAGTACAAAAGGGAGAAAGAAAAACATAATTCGGAGCGGTTTCACATGTTAGAGCAGTAAACACATCCATTCTCTACAAAAATCCCATCTCAACAAAGAGATTAATAATCACATTTATCCTCCCAGCTGCTCAAAAGCCCACGGCCCATTCAATTATCTAGCCCATCCAACCACTTAAGTGATTGCCGAAGGTATAGATCTTACCTTTCTTGATCCGATGATCTATCTTTAAGCATATCATTCTCCACTATGGCCCGCATACCAGAGCAATAAAGCAAGATCCAACAACTTCCGTATAATCCCATGCATCTAGATCGGATGGCTAGCTGAATAAAGAAACATCTCAACGTCAACCACTCGACTGTTACTTATCTTTCACAACACTAAAATAACAGTTAGAGAACAATTAAAATATAAGTATGACTGCAAATTCAAGACATCAAACAAGCACTGTACCTACATTTATTTTTGAACTACCGCCACTTGCAATATGCCTTCTTTGGAAGCACTAATCTCATTTAATTCACAGGACAATAATGGTTAAGGCATCTTCTTCCGAAATGACTCCATATCCTTTTGAGAGAAGCTTGATGTCATTTCAGCGCCATTCCAAAATTGCATGTATTTTATGACATATTCCACATGAGCACCTGCACGTCAAAATCAGCATGCGACCTGACTTAAATAGATGCTTAATGGATTGCACATTGCAAATTTTCATTTAGATACGAGTCATATTGTTTAGGTATGTTCTTCACTTTAACAACTTCCCAACTAAAGGCATCACAGTTATGCCAACATGATGTCAACTGATCTCTATATTTTTCAATTAAAGCATGTATGCCCCTTCGCTGCCAAATATGAAAAGAAACAAAGCTTTAGCAAAACTATGTAAAATAGCTCACTTGGAAGAGATTGTAACATTCTAGCTTGAAGCATCATAAAGTAAGCTAATTCTGATGTCCTGTCTGTGTGCTTGAAGAGGTAACAGGCAATTTACAAAAGGGGGAGATCAATGCATTCTTTTTTTAAAAAAAGTTTGTCATGCCCGGTCAGGTCAACATGGTGCTTAGCTAATTAGGAACAAGGTTAGGGCAATACAGTATACTCCTCTTATCCTCTACGCCATTTGATTTCAGCACATAGTTGAAAACATTGGTCAAATGTTTTAAAAATGTTCTTTCAGGTTTCATACCTAAAAAGATACTTTCTACTTTAATTCACACATCTTAAATTTGATTCCATACCATCGATCTGTATCTTCTATTCATCTCTGAGCAGCTCAAAGAAACAAAGAATCGAACAGCATTGGAGTGTACAGCTGTAAACGATGCAATCTGAAATTTGATTCCACAAACCAGATAAGTACTACTGAAGAACAGCAGGGAAATGCAATAGCTAGTAATTATTTACATGATCGGGACCGCAGTGCGGCGGCGAGCGCGCAGCCGTGGTCGCTGCGCGGCAGCGTCGATGGCTTCGGATGCGTAGCAGCCAGTGGTTACCGGATCGCTCGGCTGCGGCGGCAGCGGTCGGGGACGCGCCGGGCGCTGGCCGCCAGAGCGCGAGGCAGCTGCGGTGGCTTGGGCCTTGCGCCGGGTGGTAGCCGCCGGAGAGCGCGGCGGCGTCGGTGGCCGCGGCGGCAGCGGTCGTAGGGGAGCGCAGCACCGGAAGAGAAGATGCAGGCCGTCTCGCCGACCCGCTCTTATCCAAAGAAACCGCCGCGCCATCGTTGCGAGAAATCTCCGCGCGTCGCCGCACAAATCGCTACCGGCCAAACGCCTCCTTCAGCGATGGAACTCCCCAGGAGATAGCCAAGAAATAGGGAGAAGGATTTCTAACCGCACCGTCGTTTCCAAATGTATCACAGGATTACATTCCAGTGTATTTTTTCACAGAGATCAATATCCACCGTAAGACAGGCGATCCACGGTCAATAATACTCTCACCCTTATGGGGGTTGAGAGAGAGTACACTAGAAGCCCCCATCTATACAAAATACGTCTTATATAGATGAACAGAGGGAAATACGTCTTATATACAAAATACATCTTATATAGATGAACAGAGGGAGTAATAGCTAGTGGTGGACAATAAAAAAGAGATAAATCCATAGGCCTTGATTAATACTAATAGCTGAAACACACATTTAGGATGTTATATGTAGAGCTGGCCAAATGGGCCGGATCATCTGGGCCGAACCGGGCGGCCCGTTACTGTGCCTCGGGCCGGCCCGGTTCGGTTCGGTTCGAAAACGAACCGTGCCGGCCCGGTTTGGCCCAGCGAACCGTGCCTAGGCCTGGCACCCGGCTCGTCGGGCCGGCACGGTTCGGTTCGCATAGTAACGGCCCGGTTCGTTACTATGCGAACTGAACCGGCCCGGTTCGGCCCGTTAGGCCCGGTTACTGTAGCAACGAAAATTCGAAATTGAACCGCCTCTCGCCCGCGCCCGCCCCCGCGCTGCGGCACTGCCACGCCCCCGCTCCCGCCGGGCCCACGGGCCAGCGAGCGCCAGGCGCAGCGCCGCGGCAACGCCACTGCGCTAGAGCCAGTGCGCCCACGCGCCGGCGGGCCCCACGCTGTCGGTGTGTCCCCCACGCGCCCGCCCACGGCGGCGCGGCCCCATGCTCGTGCGTTCGCCACGTGGCAGCGCCGCTCTAGCCCCCTGCTTTTCCCGCCCAGGCGTATGCGTGGCGGCACCGCGCGCTGACACGTGCCATTGAACCGAACCGGGCCGTCTCGTTCGGTTCGCTTTTTATTCCCGCAGCGAATATAGCCATATATAGCCGTTTGATGCTTTAAAAATTCATAAAAAATAGCAAACGATTCCAAAAAATCTTAAATTTTTTCTATAAATAGGTGACCACGCCCTGTTCTGCCAGCCACCCTTGCAACCATTCTCTCTTGAGTCTCTTGTGTGCATTGCGTTTTTGCAATTTGTGAG
>SPJY01032919.1:13723-28870 GCA_005191435.1 Raddia distichophylla
GATGAACCTCGTGGCGTGTAGACGATCTCTCCGGCGACGAAGTCCCAAGAGCACAAGATCGAGACCGTCTCTCATAGGTAATTTGATAATGAATACGATGGATCACTGCCAAATTGCCAAATGACTAGTTATCTTTTTTATTGCAATGAAGTTCTCTACAAATTTCATGTGTATTTTGTTTCTACAGAAAGATATTATGTTATTTAAGTTATTGTTTGTCTTCAGATTCTGTCAGAACATCGTAGTATTACAAGTTACCTACAAAAGTTCCACCCCGACGAAGATGGTCCCTTTGGTATAACTGCGCAATGCTTGGAAACTTTCATAAAAAGCTGTGCTGGTTATTCTGTCATTACATATATTATTTATGGGGGTTGGAGACAGGTTGGTATGCTTTGTGCTTAGACTGTTAGAACTTTCATGCCTTAATTACCAATGGATAGTTAGCCTTTTATGCTGAATAATTCATGTACAGAAGCCTTTCTTGAGAATGTTAAATGGCTGATCTCTCTCTCTCTCTAGACATCTTGATAATCTTCTTCTAAGAGATGATGGACGCCTTTTCCATGTTGACTTTGCTTTTATTCTGGGTCGAGATCCAAAGCCATCTCCACCACCAATGAAACTATGCAAAGAGATGGTTGAGGCAATGGGTGGTGCAGAAAGGTAATTTCTTGACCAGTTTTGTGAAAATTTGCACTTTTAGTCATTTGGTAGCTCAGTTCTTGAGCCACGTACTGTTCTTTTTTCCATTCCAGCCAATACTATACAAAGTTCAAGTCCTACTGTTGCGAAGCATACAACATTTTAAGGAAGTCGAGCAGCCTTATATTGAATCTATTCAACTTGATGAGAAGGTCGAATATTCCAGATATCTCTAACGAAGAAAATGCAGGCCTTAAGGTAATTAATTGGTTGTTACTAGTTGGGAAGCGTATGGGATTGTTGCAAATAGTAGAGCAGTCTAAATGACACATGCCTCTCGATTTTTGTGCATCCATCAGCTTCAGGAGAAATTCCGGCTTGATCTGGACGATGAGGATGCAATACATTTCTTCCAGGATCTTATCAATGAGAGTGTCAGCGCTTTGTTCCCTCAAATGGTGGAGACCATCCATAGATGGGCTCAATATTGGCGATAAGCAGATGTATGGTGAAAAGCATGTCAGAATTTGTACAGGGTGCGTCTAGCAATGTTTTATTTCGCTTGCCAATGACATATAGCATCAGTACATGTTGATAAGCTATGTAGAAAGACGTGCACGCAGGAATAGTACTGCGCTCATCGCATGTTGCAGTGTGTTTGAGCTCTTGACGACCGGAGTAGTATTGTAAATTTGTGGATGCCGACAAAAAGGATAATGCAATACCACTACCAGCAAGTTGTAAATTGTACATTGTAGATGTACAAGTAGCAGTAAATTGTACATTGTAGATGTACCAGTAGCAGTAAATTGTAAATTGTAGAATTACCTGTAGGCTGTAGCAGTTAATTGTGAATTGTAGATTCACCAGGAGCATGCGGCTGAGCTTTGTGTGCCGGAAGGTTAACTTGGAGGAGCGGTGATGGCAATGGAAGCAAAGCGTGTGCGTACACCAAAAGGGCGAGTTGATAGATTTGCCCCCATCATCCATATATCACAATTGATTATTTGCTCTGGTTGTATTTGTATCATAAGAGCATCCCTAGTTGGTCCTCGAAAGCACTGTACCATGGTGTTAAACCCGGTGTACAGTTGTTTTCACGAATATCCGCTCTCTTTGGTTGATCATGGTGGTTTTCCCAGGTTTTGTGCTGCATTGCAACCTTTGTGTGGGATAGTGTCTAGAAACACTATTAGAAAGGAAGTAGTGTATATGCATGAAGTGCAAAAGCTTGCTATGGTTAAGTACTTCCAAAGAAGACAAGCCGGTGTTCATGTGCGGAGCTAGCAGGTGTGTCTGGGGTACCACGACACCCAAAAAAAAGGATCCCCCAGTCCTCCCCCTGTCGGGCCTATCCCCCACCGCCCAAGCCCACCCACGTGCGACCTGAGCGGAGAGACAACCCTAGCCGCCGCCCCGCCCGTCGCTCCCGAGTCCCTCCGCCCTCGGCGCCACCACCTTGCCGCCTTGCTACCCCGCCTTAGTGCCGCCAAACACCGCCTCTTCTCGGTGCCTTAGGCCCTCAGCGCCCCGCCATAGCGCCAACCCACCTCGCCTCGGTACCGGTCCGCCTGCCCCGCCTCGCCTAGTCGCCTCGGCACGACGACGATTCCCCCAAGCCACATCTCATGTTGCTGCCTAGCCTGCTGTATCTAGCCTGCTAGGCAAAGGCAAGCTCATCAATCCCTTATCCCCATCTCATATTGACATATCGAGATTCAGATTGTTTGAATTGTTTGAATTCAACAAGTAGAGTAATCAAATTGTTTGAATTGTTGTTTTAGGATTCAGATTCAAATTTCTCATTGTTTGGATTTATCAATTTGGGAGATATGAAGTGGAATCGAGACATTCTCTCTTTGGTATGTTTGGCACCCCCATTTTTCAAATCCTAGCTCCTCCACTGCCCGTGTTGCTGTCACTATGGATAAGGGATAGCTAACCATCAAAAGAAAGTATATATGGGAGTTACAACACACCACATCGACTATGATTGGAATCTAAAAAAATTTCTTTTGAGGTAAAGTATTACAGTGTTGTAGTATTATTTCACATATATGTTGCTTAATTTTCTAGGTTTTGCTGAAATATGAAATGTACCTTGCATTTATTTACATGTTCATTTATGTGCCAGCTCCCGACACGGACAATGTCATAAGTGATGTTCTTCACGAAGTTCTCATGGATTGGCACATTGAGAGGAAGTTGTCAACTATGACTTTGCACAATTGCACCACTAATAATTCTCTTATGGAAAAATTGCTCGATAAGTTTCCTTCTGACTCTTTTGTTGAATGATTCTTTGCTACACATGCGTTGAGTAGCACATATTTTGAATCTGACTGTGGAAGATGGAATAACTGTTATGGAAAAACAAATTGAGAGCGTTCGTGGAAGTGTTGGATATTGGTCTGCTACAATGAAAAGACATGAGTAATTTGAAAACATAGCATCCCAAATGAACATTAAATAACATAAAAAAATTGCTCTTGATTGTAAAACTAGATAAAATTCCACTTATGGCATGCTTAGTGTTGCAATAGATAGGTTACCAAGAGGTATTTGAGCGTCTTGCACAACGTGAAAAGTTGTTTTCTCCTCTTTTCCAACCAAGGCTAATTGGAAGTTTGCTAAGGAACTTTGTGATAGTTTAAAATGTTCTTTGATATAACCAAGCTATTGTGAGACACTAGTTATGTTACCAATATATAATCCTTTTTTTTTCCAATTATTTGTGGGACTTATTTGGCCATTAGGAAATGGCGAGATATATAACAATGAACCCATGATAGAAAATATGTCACAATTCACTACACCACGGTACAAATTTAGCGTCAGATGTCTGTCGGCAATAATATACCATTACCGACCCACTGACAATTAGCAAAGCACGGCGTCAAACCATCTGTTGGCAAAAGTGTTTACTATGTCAGACGGTCGGTCGGTATAAATGTAAATATTTACGGACGCGTAGTTGGTCGGTAAAAATATGTTCAACGTCATTTGATCGGTCGGCGAAAGATTTCCCGCGCGCTGGCAAGGAAAAAACTAAGCCCTCGCGCGCTGGAACGTACGTGTAGTTGCATGCATGCTGTTATACACGGGCTATAGCCCACAGGGGCCCATCCCTTAGTAACTAACCAGCAGTACCCAAAACCCCACCCCCGTTCTCTCTCTCCCGTCTCCCACCACACGCGCGCCGGCGCCACCCGTGGTGCCCACCGTCTGCATGCTGTGCGCCACCACCTCGCCCGTGCTATGCGCCAACACCTCGTCGCGCGTCTGCTGTACGCCTGTTGTGCGTCACCTACACCCCGCCGCTGCCTGCTCCTCTGCGGTAGCGCGCGCGCGCCTGCTGTTCCTCCTCGATCGGGCCCTCGGCGCCTCCCTGATCCACGACGACCGGCGACCACCCCGTCCCCGGCGACTGATCCGCGGCGCCTTGCCTTCTGCTCCGACCGCGACTGGCGACCACCCCGTCCCCGGCCTCTGCCCCGCCGTGCTTGCTGCTGCTCCGAAGGTGTTCCCACCGCCGTTGGTTACTGCTATGGAAGCCCTCCGCTATCAGCGTCCCCGCGCTGACGCCGTCCCCGCCCCGCGTGCGCAGTAAGATTTCTTTTGTATTCAGTTTGTGCGTTTTCTACTGGAGGCATGAAAATAATTGGGTACTTTAGGTTGGTTTGATCAGGGACAGATATAAGAAATTTAGTCACTGGTGTCACCGTTCACGAAACACCGAGGATTGGATAGTAGGAATTTCACATGACACCCATAGTTTTAAAGAAAAGACTTAAATCTTAAAAAAGTTGATATAAAAGTACTGGATTTTATTGGTATTTTTTTGGGGGGATAAAACTCAATCAAATAAGCAATTTTGGAACGTATATTTTATTCTTGAATACTATATGTTAGGCCTCTGCCGTGCTTGCTGCTGCTACGGAAGGTGTTCCCACCGCCGTTGGATACTGCTACGGAAGCCCTCCGCCATCAGCATCCCCGCGCCGACGCCGTCCCCGCCCCGCGTGCGCAGTAAACTAGATTTCTTCTTGACGTATTCAGTTTGTGCGTTTTGAACTGGTGGCATGAAAATAATTGGGTACTTTAGGTTGGTTTGATCAGGGACGGATTCAAGAAATTTAGTCACCGGTGTCACCGTTCACGAAACACCGAGGATTGGATAGTAGGAATTTCATATGACACCCGTTAGTAGTCTTTGAGTGGTAGGCCACTATTAGTAGTTGTAATAGATTTCTAGGCTTGTTCTTTGTTTATATAGTAAGTTGAAATAAATGGTTTTTTTAAATAAAAGTGTACTTATGTATAACTTAACATAGCTCACGTTCTTGTGTGATCTTACTTTGCTAAGATTAATATTTTCTTGGATGAAACGAGATCTTTGTTATTTATTTCATATAGATGTATATACTTCATACTAACTATACCTCTCAACTATATATATTGATAGCTTCTTGATTATTGTTAGTAAAGGTGCATTATGGATAAAAAGTGGATGAATGAGCCTAGGTAAATCAATTTTTTTTCTTGATTTTGTGTTTGCAATAGATGTTTGAATTAACTTGTTGCATTCATACTTAAATGTAGGCATACAAAGGTCTATATAGATGGGGTCATCAGATTTATTGATTATGCATTTAACAATTCAGCTAAAGGAAACAAAATACTATGTCCTTGTAGAAAATGTGTTAACTCTTTGTGGAGAGAAGGTAGAGAAGTACGTGAGCACTTGATATGTGAAGGATTTGAAGAAGGTTATACAAGATGGACCTTTCATGGAGAAGCTAGCACCACTTTTATGAGTAATCATTATAATAATGATGAGCCTAGGAATTTGGACGAAGATGACGATATTTCCAATTTGCTTGAAGAATTAGCATGTGGTTTAGATGATAAAGGGGATTTTGAGGTCACTGGTGTTTCCGAGCAAGTCAATGAAGATTCAGAAGCTCTTCAAAAATTAGTAGATGATAACAATGAAGAACTATATCCCGGATGTAATAAGTTCTCTAAGCTACGTTTTCTAATTAGGCTTCTTCACCTTAAATTGTTTGGAAGATGGACCGATAAAAGTTTTGACCAACTACTTGTTTTGCTTAAAGAAGCTTTCCCTGGTAAGTCGTCAATACCTAAAAACTTCAATGAAGCTACGAAAACAGTTAAATGTTTAGGACTTGGGTATGTTAATATTCATGCATGTGAAAATGACTGCATTCTTTATTGGAAAGATCATGCTAATGATGATTTTTGTCCAACATGTGAAAAGTCACGATGGAAATCAGAAAAGAAAAGCCTAGATAGGAAACGTGTACACAAGGTTCCTCGTAAAGTTCTTCGCTATTTTCCTATTAAAAGAACACTTCAAAGATTGTTTGCTTCCTCTAAAATTACAAATGAAGCAAGATGACATGACGAAGAGCACAAAAGAGATGGCTTACTTAGACATCCTGCAGATTCTCCTCTTTGGAAGGATTTTGACCATAAATATCCTGAGTTTGCTTCAGATAGTCGCAATATTAGACTTGCATTAGCTACGGATGGTGTTAATCCATTCAGGTCCATGAATGTCAGTTATAGCATTTGGCCTGTTATTTTGATTCCATACAACTTTCCACCTTGGATGTGTATGAAGCAGCCAAATTTCATTCTGTCATTGATAATTCCTAGCCAAAAAGCTCCTTGTAGTAATATGGATGTCTATCTTGAGCCACTAGCTGATGATATGAACCTACAGATAATTGTCTGTCGGGAAAACCTTTACCAACAGACTTGGTGACCCCATATGGGTCTTTTGCCAACAGACCATCCGTTGCTACTAAAGTGTCATGGTGTAGTGAATGATGAAAGAAAATTTTGACAAATATTGGACATATGTTCATGATCTCATGGCAGTTGCTATTGTTCTAAATCCTAGGTATAAACTTCATCTATTGAATGCTCTTCTTAGTAACATTTATTTAAAAGAAGGTGCAATCATTGATGTCGGGACCGGGCTTTGCAAACCTACTGCTCTATGCTTTCGGTGCTAGTCCTAAGGAATCATAACTAGTACAAACAACATCAACAGATGATCAAACCATACGGTTTATTAATTCAAATAACATTTGTGTTGTGGAAGCCATTTCCAATATCAGAGTATAATAGCAATAAGAAGAACATTGAAACCACGTTAATGATGTCTCGTCAAACTAGCCACAGGCATCTGACTCGAAGGGTACACCTCTAGCAGTCTGAATCGCCTACATCGTATATGTCTTCATCGTAGTCACCCGCTAACAATTCTGAATAAACAAGTTCTCAGCAAACATAGATGTCCTTAAGTATAAAAGCAGGGTATGAAGGGAATATGGGATGGTTCATTTGCATAAAGAGCATTTCTAAAAATCCTATTAGTTGTAAAGCATCAGTTTCAAAGAATAAATCATTTTATTAACTCATGTTTTCTACATCGTAGTAGACTTGCACAAAAAATGGTAGAAGCACTTATGCATATATGCGATTTTGGAGCAAACTAAAAATCTTCGTACATGTTTTGGGAAAGATACGTCTGGAAAGAAGCCATCAAAAAAGAAGCGCAAGGAGGGGGAACCTGTGATCATTTGGAAAAGAAGGTCTATTTTGTTCATGCTACCGTATTGGAAGGACTTAATAATGCGGCATAACTTAGATTCCATGCATATTGAGAAGAATGTGGGCGAGAACATTTTTAACACGCTTTTAGACATTGATGGAAAGTCGAAGGATAATTTGAATTCTCGTCTGGACCTTCAGTGTTTAGACATTAGAAGAGATCTTCATCCCATTGTAGTTGAAGAAAAAATTTACTTACCTCCGGCATCTTACTTCATGAGCTCTTCTGAGAAGATGTTATTTTGTGAATTACTAAAGGGTGTTAAGTTTTCTGATGGTTATGCATCTGATATACGCCGTAATGTGCATGTTAAGGAGAAAAGGCTAATTGGATTAAAGAGCCATGACATTCATATTCTTTTACAACATTTACTTCCACTTGCCATGAGAAAGATATTACTAGAGAAAGTTAGTGCAGCGCTTATTGGTAAAACTTGTTTCAATCGGGATGTTGATGTCTGTCGGGAAAAAACAAATCTGACGGGAAAAGAAAGTCTGTCGGTAATAGTACGATTAATAGTGTTGGACGGTATGTCGGCAATACCTTGTTTGTCGATAAAAGCATTTGCCGACAGGGCTTTAACCTACAGATGATTGTCTGTCGGGAAAACCTTTACCGACAGACTTGGTGACCACATATGCGTCTTTTGCCAACAGACCATCCGTTGCTACTAAAGTGTCATGGTGTAGTGGTTCCTCTATAATATTATAGGAGATATAGAGGGGCTGCTGAATAAAGAAATCTTTTATAGTATAGTGTAAATTGTGAAAGAATTTTAGACAGATGGATAGGGGGCACCAATAGTATTTTAGAGGAGAGATATAGTGGGGTTGTTGGGATGCCCTAAAACTTGTAATAAATGTCATGTTGGTTGTTGCACTCTGGTACATAATAAAGTTAAATGTGATGATGGTTAGTTCCAATCTGTATATCTGTGTGTTCAAACTACTTGATCCAAACACTATAATAGGTAAAACACATGGATTCAGCTCCAATTTTGAGCCCCTACACCATCATTTAAGTATTATATTACATTGTATGTTTGTGACATGATGTAAGTGGAATTAATGATAATTATCATGCAATGTGAATGTAGCGGCTGCTTAATTGCTTTGCATGAAAACCATTCAACATCCGAAATTCCTTTGTATGTTTACCTAAGAGAAGATGCTATATAGTATGTACTTGTTAACTATTGGGAGCAAGCTTATCAGGTCGATCTTACTTCTAAATTGAAGAATCATATAGCCTTCTTTCTACTATGATCACAACTTCCAAGATGTTCAAGAGATCTCAGCATTGATGCAAATAAGAAGACAGGGAATTTTTATCCTGGTTCAGACTTCCGGGTTGAGGGATAATAGCCCTACGTTTAGTGCTTCATTATAATCAAGAGATCATATTACAAGAGATTGCGAGAGCAACACCTAGGTAGGCTTCCTCTAGACACGATATAGAACAAATGGATTTGTTGTGTATGTATATGGATGTGCCTGTGTCGTGCCTAGCTACCCTCATGCAAGAGGGGTATATTTATACTAGACATAGGGATACAAAAACTGACAAGATGAATATGTAGGGTAACTAATTGCTAGAACAATGCTAACTGCCCATGCGATTTCGAACCCTAACGCACTCCAGCATCACAGGCCAGGTCGTCACAAGGACAAAAGACTTGACACCAAGCCTTACAGAGTCTTTATTAACATACCACCGGGTAACGCGTAACCCAACACGTCACCACCATCATGGGTAATCGCCTGTTCCTAAACACCAGGCAAGGGGTTACCCAGCGTATGAGAAACAACATCTCACTACCTAGAGAAGGCAGAACTCAATCCCCGACAGTACTCAATTCATTTCTCAGGCTGTGAACTAATTGCTTGGTACCTAGATATGCTAAGTGCTAAGTGATTATTTTGATATTTCACTATGAAATTCTATATATACGTGACAAATTGAGCTTGAGTGCTATGTTCTACGTGATAAGTTTTTAAATATATGTCATGTTAGGTATTGTGTTGAATATGTGTACGAGTAGGTCACATGGACTCTGTGTTGTAATAGGCAGGGTTGGTTAGTGTTAGAGTCGGACTCTATCCAGGCCTCCACTATATAAAGGGAGGCAGCCTTGGTGTAACCTAGCGAACGACTTCATGATAGTAGCATAGACAAGAGGAGGTCAGCGGCCAGCATGTGGTCTTGACCTGGTTAGCCGGTGTGCTGCGGTATTATGGATTGGAGAGGAGCGCCCATAATCAGAGCCCCGCAGATGTAGGCAAAAGTTGAACTACGTTACCAAACATCGTGTCTCCTGGTGTCGTTCGTGATTTTGCATTGGCGCATATCCTAACAAGTGGTATTAGAGCTTGGTTGGCGAGACATGACATTTATGCATACACGGGCGCCGCAGAAAATGCCCTATCGACGCAAGATGGAGCATGGCGGCGATCGACGATTCGATCGGTGGTGTCGGACACTTCAGGCAGGAGGCTCGAACCGTTCGATGGGCTACAGTTGGCAGGGATTGACCAGACGTGGTGATTGGGTTGACAAAGTAGTCTGCGAGGTCGACAGACGGTGGCGACGACCTCGGCGTTCGCGATCAGACCGGCAAGCGTGGATGGATGCCGAATAGATCGGAACGGCGGGAGCAGTAATGCAACCGGATGTTGCACAGGAGGCGCTGCATCACGACACTGAGGGCGAAGCTGTGTCGTGGATGCGGATAACCAGGGTGCGGCATGTTTTGCCATGCACGGACAAGGTGTATGGTGGCAGGCTGAGAAGCCTGCTTGAGGACTCAAAGATTGGATCTAGAGGTGCATATTCGAGGAGAGTCAAACAAATATCCAAAGGAGGAAGCAATCAGAGACCGGGTACAAGGTTCGTGCAAGACACTGAAACGACTTAAAGATGAAGAGACCATATTCTCCAAGATGGAGTTTGTTAGGTATTGTATCAAATGTGTACGAGTAGGTCACATGGACTCTGTGTTGTAATAGGCAGGGTTGGTTAGTGTTATAGTCGGACTCTATCCAGACCTCCACTATAAGGCAGCCCTAGTGTAATCAAGCGAACGACTTCATAATAGTAGCATAGGCAGGTCAGCGACTGTCTTGTGGCCGTGACCTGGTTAGCCGGTATGCTGCGGTATTATGGATTGGGGAGGAGCGCTCATAATCAGAGCCCCGTAGATGTAGGCGAAAGCCAAACTGCATTACCAAACATCGTGTCTCCAGTGTCGTTCGTGATCTTGCATCGGTGTATATCCTAACAAGTAGTATCAGAGCTTGGTTGGTGATGTTGGCCATGCGGAAGATCTAGGAGGAGACACGAGGTTTATGCATATACGGGCGCCGCAGAAAATGCTCTATCGACGCAAGGTGGAGCATGGCGGCGATCGACGATTCGATTGGTGGTGTCGGACACTTCGAGCAGGAGGCTCGAACCGTTCGATGGGCAACCATTGGCAAGGATTGACCAGACATGGGGATCGGGCTGACAATGTAGCTGACGAGGTCGGCAGGAGACGGCGACGACCTCGGCGTTCACAATCAGACCGGCAGGCGCGGATGGATGCTGGATAGATCGGAATGGCGGAAGCGGTGATGCGACCGGATGTTGCAAGGGGGCGCTGCATCATGTCACTGAAGGCAAAGCCGTGACGTGGATACAGATGGTCAGGGTGCGGCATGTTTTGCTGTGCACGGACATGGTGCATGGTGGCGGGCTAGGAAGCCTGCTCGAGGGCTCAAAGATTGGATCTAGAGGTACAGATTCAAGGGGAGTCAAACAAATATCAAAAGAAGGAAGCAACCAGAGTCCGGGTGCACGGGTTCCCGCAAGACGCTGAAACGACTTCAAGGTGGAGAAGACCATATTCTCCAATGTGGAGTTTGTTAGGTATTGTGTCGAATATGTGTAAAAGTAGGTTACATGAACTATGTGTTGTAATATGCAGGGTTGGTTAGTGTTGAAGTCAAACTCTATCTAGGCCTCTACTATATAAATGGAGGCAACCCTGGTGTAACTATGCGAACGACTTCATAATAGTAGCATAGGCAAGAGGAGGTCAGCGGCTGGCATGTGGCCGTGACCTAGTTAGCCGGTATGCTGTGGTATCATGGATTGGGGAGAAGCACCCATAATCAGAGCCCCGTAGATGTAGGCGAAAGCCGAACTGCGTTACCAAACATCGTGTCTCCTGGTGTCGTTCGTGATCTTGCATCGGCGTATATCCTAACACTGCTAAAAAAAATTATAAGAAGTTATAATATACGACTATGGTGAAACCCAAATACTTCGTTTTAGTCCATAATACACTGTTTACTGAAAGGAAAAAAAGAAGAGTTGCCTTGGTCTTCATACCAACCAAACCTCATGAAATCGTTGTTCCTATACAGGCATTAATTACTGAAGGCAATAAAAATGTTTTCTTCTTAGAGCAACTCCAACCGCTCCTGGATAATACTGTAGCAGATATAGAGGGGCTGCTGGAGGAAAGGAATCTTTTAGATGGTAGTGTAATTTATGAAGGAATTTTAGAGGGATGGATAGAGGGGACGCTAATAGTGTTTTAGAGGGGAAATATAGAGGAGCTGCTGGAGTTACTCAGTATAGAGATTAGGGAGGTCAATGAGCTAGCCTTTTAGCCTTAAGGCTACCGAAAGCTGGCGGAAAACATCATAGTAATTGATAACACATCACAGCAAAAAAAAAATAAGACCCATAAATCTCGCTAGGTAGCGACCATATCAGATAATGTAGTGCGATCTAAACAACCAAGATGCAAATTAACCTCTTAAAGTTAAAACAACCAATCGTTGGCGCCTCCGCACCATGTTGTTGTAGGACTCGAAGCTTTTTGCTGCTTTGCCTTGTCCTCTAACGGCTTTAGTTACTCCCTCTCCTCCGCCAGAAAAGGCAAAACGTAAGAGCATCCCCAGCTCCCTCATCAACTGAGCCCGTACTTCAATTTTTTTTTGAATTCCGTCGGCTGGGAAGCAGCAGGGCAGAGACGCCCCTGCGCACTGGGCGGGAAAATCGCAGTTACTGTAGCGACGGGGGGGTGTTGATTGGGGGTATCCTGGGGATGCTCTAAGTCATATTGTAAATTACATTTAATGACAAAACAAAACACAACAAAATAAATAGTAATGCTAATAAATTATAAGGTCACATAGTCCTTAATCCATTGTTTGTAGCCTGAATGAGAGAATAAAACTGTTAATTGCATTGAACACTTATAATAATGAACTAATAGGAAGTAATCACTAAACACTTATAATAATGAACTAATAGGAAGTAATATTCAGACATGTATTAACTAACAGAGTAACACTCAAAGATTAAAAAATTAAATTCTTGATATATAGTTCCACATATATTATTGATGCACATGTTTTAGAACAATTTATACCTAGGTTGGAACATATGTACATGTCCACCGGATGTGGCCATGACCGATTCGAGAAAGCTATCATGTACAGCGTTGTATGAAATATGAGCTAATACATACAATACAGTTGGGCTAAAGAATAAAGCAACCTCCAGAGTTACAAAATTTATATTAATTACACCCATCCCACACATACATATGGTCTACTCTCTACAACCAACATTTGAGCTTTCAATTTAAAGAAGTCTGGATAGTTTTCATCGCTCAATACTTGGCATAGAGACTGATTCTCACTGGGAAATTGAACCCTGGCTCTGATACGAATGAATACCTCGACAGCATCTCTAGCTAGTTCTTTTCCTTAAAAAAATGGATGAGATATATGACTAAATTCACATGAAGTTATATTCTGGAAGAAAGAAGATGGTTAAGAGAACGACATCTAATAAGGATCAAGGTCAATGACTCATTTGTACTGAGATGGAGTGCTGTAGATATGATGACAGCTGAACTCCTTTTACTTTACCAAATAAAGAATGATTAAGCCCAAGGTTCTTTGCGTCAGGTTCTTCAATTAGCTGAGCTAGTTGTTTCAGCCTATCTGGTAAGAGTGCTGCTTCCATCTAACACTGACGCCTCAATAATTGCAGGGTCTTCAATTGAAGAACCAATCTCATTCCTGAACTGCAAATATATTTTCTGCAAATATATGATGGGGATTGAGTTTAAAATTGAAATAAAAGCCATTCAAATATGTAACTGACATCTCTCTAGAGCCAATTAAATCAGCAATACCTCATAGGACTTCAAGTTCGGTCCAAGTTTCAATTGATCCTTCAGCTCTGCAAGATTACTCAGGATCTGTTCAATAGAGTTGCTCAGCACAAAGTTGAACAGAGGTTCTGTGCTTGCCCATATGGAACCAGACTGTGCAGGAATCACAGTAATTCCCCCAGGAAATCTCAGCAGTTCAAAGGAAGATGGATGCCCAAAAAAAGATGGTGTCAAAGATAGGTTCAGCTGCTGCAGCATCATCTCTACTAAGGAAGATCTCAGCACACTAAGGGCCGGCAAACTTATTGAAGTATCTTTTGGATAAGGATGAACACCGAAAACTACATATGTGGAGTACTTAGAAGATAAAGGGTGCATTGACACAATGAAAACCTGCTTAAATAACATATTTCAATCAACCAACGGTGAAGTTCAAAGGAATAAAGAAAATAGTGAACATTCGGCACCTTGCTATTAGGTACACCAATCTCTTCAAATATGTCACTCCCTAGCTTGTTTATGTGAGCAGCAAGGAATGACACCGTCTTTTCCAAAGTAAAACCAACTTGGATTTCAGCTAAACCAAATAAATAAATTTATTTATCAGTATTCATATGTATCATTAGACACCATATATATTAATATATGCATTGCGGTAAAGTTTAATAGAGACAGTGAAGTAGAACTAAATAACGAACTCACCAAAAAAATAGAATTACGAATCCACGAATAATGTATCGCGACGTGAGACCACGGAGCAGGCAGGCAAAGGCAAGCAAACGAACCGCAGACCGTGCCCGTTGGGGAGCGCGTCCACGAAGGACGAAGGTGAGCAGCAACTTGAGCTTGCACCCGCCGTCGGACGCGAACCCGGCGTGCATCTCGACGACCATGGCGTCGACGACCAGCCGCAGGCGCACACCCTCCCTTCCTCCCCCCCGTACAGCGGCAGCGGCGGTGGAGTCCTCCCGTAGGCATCCCGCGGCGGCGGCGGGACCCATGGGTCGAAGTAGCCGGAGGGGCGCGCCGAGGCGACGGAGCGGACGGAAGAGGGCTCCCTTCCTTCCCCCTGCAGCGGCGGTGGCGGTGGAGCCCTCCCGTAGGCGCCCCGTGGCGGTGGCAGGACTCAGGGGTCGAAGCAGCCGGAGGGCGCGCCGAGGCGACGGAGCAAACGGAAGAGGGCTTCCTGGAGGAGAAGGGCGAGGCTAGAGCTAGAGCCTGGAGGGCCCTGGGGCTAAGGCGGAGGAGGCGAGGAGGACGATGCGGATGAGATTGGGAAGGAGGCGAGGCGGCCGCGGGGGAGACGTGGGGAGAGCGGGTTAGGGTTGCCGATACAGAGCCTCGGCAACCACATGGACGGCGGGTTGATTACCGAATATTTGAAGGATTTTTTTTTGCAAAAACGTCAAAACGGGGAGGCTCTGGCCGCTGGATTGGCCTCGCTGCTCGATCCAACGTCCAGAATAAAGCGGCCGACGTGGCCGCAGCGCGCGAAAAAAATCGCCACGTGGCGAGGGGGACGGGGGAACTGCGTTATGTACTACTATATAGTTGAGTAGGCGGGCCCATGGCCCGCCGAGTTGAGCATGAATGATTAATTTACTATGATGAGCAGAGTTGAAAGTAATCACATGGAGGCATCCAGATATAACCTGCTTTGATAAACATTATTGAATCATTT
>SPJY01032976.1:0-11157 GCA_005191435.1 Raddia distichophylla
TCTTTTCGACGGCCTCGACCCCATCTAGAACTTTTGGCCCAGAGAACAGTCTGCTGCGAGCAGGACGACGCAGAGTAGGGATGGCCCAACGAAATTATTAATAGTAATAATACAAATTCAATTCAAATTCGAATGATTCTGCAATTTTCCAAATTTCTTCAGGGCTATTTTTAAGTTTACTAGGTCCATATGCCAATTCTGTCCAATTTCGGCCCATACGGGCCCTTAGCACATGGCGGCTAGGGTTTCCAACCCTAGCCGCCGGGGTGTCCAGCGGCGGCGGGTCAGCGCAGTCAACACGGTGTGCGGGCGCGGGGGGTCACGGCGAGCTGGCATGCGCTCAAGCGGGCGCCCGAGGCGGCCGACAGGGCCACGGCGGCACGGTCGATAGGCTGTGGGTGGCAACTGAATCATTCTAATAGATTGGTTTTTACAAATCCCCAAAAACTAATCTACTAAATATTTCTTGCAAGATTTTTCTATCTACTAGGAAAAACTCACAAGGATTCTCGATCTACAACGAAAACAAGCACAGATTACAATCTACTTGGTAATCGATGCGCAAAACAATACCTTCGTGGTAGATGTGAATGCAGATCGTTCTTCCTCGTACGGATTGATCGGCACGTCAAGGAGCGAGCGTGCTGATAACGTGCTAGGAGACCTCGCTACTGGGTGTAGTCCGAGGTATATACGTGGTCAATCAATCACCGAGAGATCAAGAACACAGAGGACACAGAAATATAGGGTGGAGCTTCTCTTTATTAATTCTCAGATCTGTTGTACAATAGGGTCTCCACCTCTTCTTATATATTGGCTCAGGGTTTGGCTAGGTCCGACCACCGTGGGGGAGCCATCGGTTGGCCCTAGCCGCGCCGGGCCGCGTGCCGGCTCTAGCCGGGCTGTGCTCCCACACTGGTGGTTTCCCAACAAGTTCGACGAAAGGAGGAACCGTGTAGCCTGCAAGAACAAGAAGCATGCATATATATATCATCCAGCGTACACAAAACTAATTAACATGAGCGTAGATAAAATGAAGATTAATTAGAATAGATGGCCGGCGTTGAGACTCACTCCCGCACTTGTAGCCGGGCTGGAAGGGCTTGCCGCAGAACTTGGCGATGAAGACGACCTTCTCGAGGCACCACACCTTCTCGACGTCGGGGGTGACCCGGGAGCAGAGGCACGGCACGTCCGCCGCCCGCCACACGGCGCAGCACTCCGGCGACGGCTCCACCTTGGGCTCCGCCGGCCACTCCGCGAACTTCTTGCACTCCCGGATCATCCCTTCCCGGTCCTTCTCGCACCCGCCCGCCGCCGCCGCCGCCGCCACCAACACCAACACACACAGCCCCATCAGTGGCTTCCAGTTCGCCATGCCTTTCTTCATTGATTAATTGATCGAGTTCTACGTACGTCTCCAATTCTTCACAGAAATGGATGGAAACATATATACATATATATAGTGTCTTCCTTTATATAGCTAGCTAGGCTAGGCTAATTCACCGGGTCCACAAAATTAATCCACACGACGCATATTATACCTGTCAGATATATATACTATAAATTTGCATATCTATAAGATGCCAATGCGTCATTTATATATCAGATATATACATATATTCAATGTGTGTGCATATAGATATCTTGATTGTTTTGTAGGCGGCTTCAATATATTTATTGAGATATCTTGCGAGTAAATATATGCCTCAGCACGTGCGTCCACATATATGGAGTACATCAGATACAAACATTAATTAAATGTATATATTATTTAATGCGTTGCTTCAACTAATTGCGATATATTGAGATATCTTTGAAATAAATATCTCACAGCGTCGACATTACATCACATACGCGCCATCAATTAGATTATACGTACATATATTATATATATGATTGTTTTGCGTGTCAGTGCTATATTTCTTGATATATACGCGAGGTATCAGAGCATTTCAAATGGTGGAGTCAATCACTGTAAACAACAAACACGGTCTCGGTAGCTTCCAATTCGCCATGGCTTTCTAATAATATATGTGGGCTTGTGTGGTCTTGGGTGTGATCGATAGAGAGTATATCTTTTTAAGAGAAACATATATGGTCGCCTCAAGAGGACATGATTGATGAGCTTGTTGTCGCTACGTCCACTATGTCAACCAATGGAACAGGAGAGCGACAAGACAACATGAACCCTCATGCATCATCAATGGAGGTTCAGCGAGTTATTGCCAAGTTCTAAGAAGTCCCCGGCCACCGGGTCCAAGCGAAGAGGACGTACGTCCAAGTTGTTGCCAAGTCCAGTTTGGCAATTCAGGAGCAGTCGACCTTCAAACGGACATCCAGGCCACATACAACATCCAAATTAAGCAAATAAGAACTCTACGTAAAATTTACGAGATAAGCTTTCCAATGGATCCAATCACACCCTTGCACTATATCTACAACAATGGGAATCTTCGTTTTACGGAGGTGGACAAAATCTGCCCAGCCGGTGCTGCGTCGCCGTTTTATTGGGCCCAAGACCCGTGTACCCCAAGTGTCGCACGCGTGTGGACTCCTGTTTGGGCGCCCCTCCTCTGGCCGCCGCCCTACTTAAGTCCTTCATCGTGTCTCGTCTTCGTTGGGTTTTGTTTAGCTGATTTCGTCGCGGTTGTGTGAGATATCGACTTATTCTTCCTGTGTTGGTTAGACCAACAAAACCAAGTTTCTGAACCCCGGCTATTCTTAATCTACATTCGTAATTGTGATTGCTCTTCTTTTGTTCTTGCTCATTCTTCGGTTGCCTGCAGGAACAAACCTTCGTGAACAGCTCGATCACGATTCACGTCTCTGGTTTGGTCGATAACAATCGTCGTGGTGATTTAGCAATCGACGGGATTTACAGTTACTTGTGTGGTCAGAAACTGGATCATTTAGGTCTCAATAACACCTACCAAATTTACTTCGTCATCTCTCACCAGATCGGGACCCGCGTCCGCTCCTATCATCGTCCCGTTTTATATAGCTAGGTTAATTCACCGGATCCACAAAATTAAGCCACACGAGACATAATTAATATATTGAAAGAAAGCGTGTACGTATATCCGTAGAAGATGGTGCAATACATCATCACAAGTGACCAGGGATGCATCAGATTATATACATTATAATATATCTGTCAGATATATAGTATTAACTTTTATATCATTAAGATGCCAATGCATTATACATATATCAGATATATACATTCAATGTGTGTGTATATATATCTTAATTGTTTTGTATGCGGTTTCAATATTAATTGAGATATCTTGTGAGTAAATATATGTCTCAATACGTGAGACTCATATATATATGGACTACATCAGACACATACATTAAAACAATATATACGTGGCTTCAACTTATTGCGATATATTGAGATATCTTTGGAATACATATCTAACAGCATCGACATACATCACATACGCGCCATCAATTACATGCATGCATGCATACATACACACACGTACGTACGTATGTGTATAATTGCTTTGCATGTCACTACTATGGGAGCGTTTAGATCCTTGATTGGCTAGGGTGGTAGTGTCTTACTGGGCTAGCCTAGTTGTTTGCTATCGTAAAAAAAACTAGCTTTTCTAGGCAAACTAGACCGAGCTAGCAAAAAAAATTTTGCTCAGCCGAAAGAGCCGAATCGGCTCTCCTTCGATGGCAATCTTTACGAAGCAGCAGCTAAAATTAACGACTTGAGCAAAGAATACCTAACAAGCATCGATGACAAGGCTAGCTAAACCGACCCTAGCTAGCCTAGCCTAGCTCGGCTAGAGCTCAGCTAGCCAAAGAACCAAACACAACCTATATTTCTTTAGATATATGTGAGATATCAAAGCATTTCAAATAGTGGAGTCAATCACCATAGACAACACATACAGTCTCAGTAACTTCCAATTCATTGTGGCTTTCTAATAATATATGTGGGCTTGTGTGGTTTTGGGTGTGATCTATTGTGCGACCTGGCGACGACCACGAGTGGCGCTGTGGTGGTGGCGACCCGCGGGACAATGACGACAAAAGCGGTGGCGACGACGACGGAGGAGGCGGCGGCGACACGCAAAGCGGCAATAGTGACTACATTCGGCGCGGTAACGACAACGCGTCGGCAACTACGTGGGGCATGGCAACCGTGATGACAGCGGCGACGACAACGACGATGGTGACTACATGCGGAGCCGTAACGATGAGTGTTTCACCACGCCTTTGCCATCGTCGATGGCAGCGGCGTGGACGGCGACACTGTAATGTTATGTGGCCTTTGGCCCATTTGCTGGCCCAGCCCACTCTAGGGCTTAAAAGACCTAGAGAGAGAAGGAGTTCTCCCATGCTCCTCTCTCTCCCTCTCCTGCTGGCCGCCGGTCCTCCCTCTGCTTCTACCGTCGCCCACCATCTGCCATCGCCGACGCTTGATCTCAGGCTGCAGTTACTGCTGGTCGTGGTCAAGAGCAAGGAGAGGAAGAGGTAGAGGAGAGCAGGAAGAAAGGAAAAGGGAGAAGAGGAAGGTAAGATAGAGAAGTTAGGGTTTAAGATTGTGATTCAATTCTTGTTGATTTGTTTAGGTGTGACAAAGTTGATTATGTTCTCATGATCTTCCCCTAATTAGATGCTAATTTTCATGATTAACAGGAGTGAATCCTTGTAAGTGAGGGTTTAATAGATCAATTGCTATAGCAGTACGCTTATTCCTTAAATTGGTTTAAATATGTTAGGAATTAGACTTTGGCCATATTACGGAAGTTGTAGGTCTCAAAATTATCTTTTCGTAGAGCCCAAGAACGTGAATTTTGGACTTACGTTTTGACCGTTATGGTCATTTTAAGCTGCTGTCCAGATTGTAATTTGTATGAATTTAGAGTTTTGGAGACCGTTGCTAAGGGGGATTAGCTAGTTCTAGATGGCCACGAGTTGGTGCTAGTTAGTAACTATCTTCCTCGCTTGCTCGGGTGTTGATTTGGGGAATTTTATTGTAGGGAACGCCGCCACGGGGTCAGTTACACCTGTAGCTCACTCGGCATCATTTGGGAGAAGAGGCAAGTGCATACTACATTGTTGGTGATCCTTTTGGGTACACCGTATGTTTTGAATACTTACTTACGTTTTTGTGTTGATGATGTAATAATGGAATGAGGTGGTATGATGGTAAGTAACTCATAATGATTAAACCATGCATTTGCATGTATGAGCATGATGATGGCATGAAAGACCTACTTCGGTAGACACCCCCCATGGGATGGCGGGTAGACTTGCTTCGGCGGTCAACCTCCATGGGATGGAGTGCAGTGTGTGACACCGACGGGTATACACTCAGCAATACCGTTGTATGCATATGAGATATGAGTATGAGCATATGCATTGCATGATTGCATATCAAATTATGAAGAAGTTATGATCCGATGCCTTTTGCTATTTTAGATAAAGATATAATCTGTATTGTTTTATGTAGAGAGAATTCCCTGTATGCCATTGAAAAAGTTTACGAGTCCCTATCTGCCACTCGAAATTCTCTCTTCCCTTACATGCCATCAGTTTAAGTTTTTTCTTCCCTCAGTGCCACTCAAGCAGTAAAGAATATAATGAGTTACAAAATGACCATTATGCCCCTTCCTTTTTAATACATAAAAAATTCATAAAAATAGTATAGAATCCATAAAAACATGAGGAAAAATTCTACAGATTCATAAAATTATGTATAACCAAATTTAAAAGTAAGAACTAAACTTTTTAGATGTAAATTTTATTTTAAAATTAATTAAACTTACCATGCCTCATGAAAAAGGAGAACAAAAACTGAAAATACCAAATGTCATAAATATTTGAATAGCAAGTAGAGCATGATTTTACATAAATTTAAAATTTTGAATTACTCAGTTTGGAGTTGAAATGAAGGAGATATGACTTTTTAAAGTTTTAAACGGAAGGGGCATTTTAGACATTAATAAACATTTTAAACGGCTAAAACTAACAGACTTAACGGCAGTGGCACTGAGGGAAGAGAAAACTTGAACCAGTGACATCTAAGAGAAGAGAGAATTTCGAGTGGCAGATAGGGAATTGTAAATTTTTTAAGTGGCATATAGGGAATTCTCTCTTTTATATACTTGCTGAGTTTTATACTCACTCTTGCTTTCTATATTTTTTTTAGGTGGCCCTTGAAGCATGCATTGGATAGGCATAGTTCACTGTTGCTACACGCACGTTAAACTACACATTCAACTCCTTAGTGATTCAAATAAACTTAGTTGCATGTTATTAGAGCTTGGAAACGTTAGTTTTCATTCGTTTGTTAAATTTTAATTTGGTTCGTTATTGTTCATTGTCGACTAAAGTTAATGCTTGGATGGTATCTTAATTATGTTTAAAGGTTTCAAGATAGTTTTGTTTTAAATTGGTGTGATGGCTTAATATTGTGAAATTATGAATGCTCTGTGCAAAAGTGACCGGTTTACAGGGGATATGATGTCGAAATTTTCTATGAGGTACTGTTTTGTATGTTGTGTTCGTAGCACTTAAGCCTTGTTAGGTTGGGGTGTAACAGACACTCCCATGGACAATCGCCCTGAATGGCGACGAGTCGGCGATAGTTTTTTCGTTATAGTTTTTTCGAGGTTGGTATATGATTGTTTTACTCATTTAGTATAGTTTTTGGGGGGTATAGATGTATTAACGGTCTTCAGTTTCGTGTATAGTTTTTAACATTTGTCAGTAGTTTGTTGCATACTCATGAATAGTTTTTGCATGCGATTTTCATTTTTTTGGTGGAGATTGTATTTGTAAATATATGTTATCGTTTTTACGTTTCAATATTATAGTTATTTGGATAATTGCTTGTAGTTTTTGTGAATATAACCAAAATTCATCAAGTTTGGTCTTGTTTTGTTCGTAAAAATGTAACAAATAAAATGGTGAAAACCGTTCGTTGACTGGAACTTCCGAAAAAAAAAATATGAGCAAAAAACGATGAAGAAAGAAGTTTGCATGTGTAATAAATGCATTCACACGTATTAGTATCTTCCTTCCCGTAATTTCTGAACGCCATGCAATTATAGGTTTGATAGTTGTTTTTGCCATGCATTCGATAGTTTTTCCATTGTCGTTATAGTTTTTCATCTGGCGCGATGCAATTGTATATTTGATAGTTTTTAGCCATGCGTTCGATAGTTATTTTTTCACTGTCGTTATAGTTTGCTGGGAAAAACCATCGAACTAATATTTACAACCAGTAACCGTAATTAACACATGCCATTTTGTGGAAAGGGACGCTTAACATTTATTTGGTGGGATTAACAGTGAGTTAATTATGAGTTGGTGCCACCGCTCTGCTTGTTTGGAGAAACGGTCTATTCAGCACCTACAGCGCTAAAATAGCGCCACCGTGTGTGTATATGGGCTGGGGTCAGTCAGGCCTCCATCAGTCGCGGCCATCAGTTGGGCGTGTTCTACAAAATCTATAGTGAAATTCTTCGATCCGGACCATACATTTTGTTCATCTCCATAAACTCTTCTAAGGTACCAAATTTTACAATTTTTTGATTTTTTTGCTATTTGTTTGTATTTTTCAAAATCAGCCTAGCAATCTAAAGTATTCTAGTGCGTCCATTTAGGCTGATTTGAAAAATACTAAACAAATAGCAAAAAAATTAAAAAAATGTAAAATTTGGTATACTAGGAGAGTTTATCGAGATGAACAAAATTTACGGTTTGGATCGAAGAATTTCACCATATATTTTGTAGAAAACGCCCGACTGACGGCGCGACCGACGGATCGCCGACTGACCACAGCCCCTCTCTCTCTCTCTATATATATAGAGAGAGAGAGAGTTCACGGATCCCTCCGTGAACTCGACGGGTTTTTGAAATTCGAGAACTTTAGTGATTGATCCAAACCGTTGATTTTGTTCATCTTGTCAAAACGTAGCCACCAACCAAGTTTCGTATTTTTTCGAATTTGTTGGCTATTTGTTTTCTAATTTTGAAAATCAGCCTTCTAAATAGTCGTGGAGCGTCCAAAAAAAGTTGATTTTCAAAATTAGAAAACAAATAGCAAAAAAATTCGAAAAAATACGAAACTTGGTTGGTGGCTAAAACGATGAAGAAAGAAGTTTGCATGTGTAATAAATGCATTCACACGTATTAGTATCTTCCTTCCCGTAATTTCTGAACGCCATGCAATTATAGGTTTGATAGTTGTTTTTGCCATGCATTCGATAGTTTTTCCATTGTCGTTATAGTTTTTCATCTGGCGCGATGCAATTGTATATTTGATAGTTTTTAGCCATGCGTTCGATAGTTATTTTTTCACTGTCGTTATAGTTTGCTGGGAAAAACCATCGAACTAATATTTACAACCAGTAACCGTAATTAACACATGTCGTTTTGTGGAAAGGGACGTTTATTTGGTGGGATTAACGGTGAGTTAATTATGAGTTGGTGCCACCGCTCTGCTTGTTTGGAGAAACGGTCTATTCAGCACCTACAGCGCTAAATAGCGCCACCGTGTGTGTGTGTATATACACTATATATATATATATATATATGATATATACATTCAATGTGTGTGTATATATCTTAATTGTTTTGTACGCATTATACTCTTTTTGGCTGCCATATGTGTTATACGCTTTTTGTACAGGGATTTGGCCCTGCCTTGAATGAAGATGAAATTTTCATGGATGTGACACTTTTTTATGAAGGCACTTTGGAAGGGCGATATGAGGTCCTCCATGAATGGTGGCAACCTGAGGGAGAGGATCTTCGTGAAACATTTCCCTAGACTGTGGATAAGGCTGATCGAGCGATAATCAACCGGCCTTGTGGGGCTTTCTTTTTTGGGCAGTAGCACAATGAGGACGCGGTTGAGTGCCTCGATGCAGGGGTTGACGAGATTGAAGAGGCACTGTAAGGTTGATAAGAGGTTGCCGGAGATGAAGTCCCAACATGCCTTGTAGAAATCCTAGGTGAAGCCATCGGGGCCAGGGGTCTTCTCGTTGGACAGGCTAGAGACCACCCGCTTAAGCTCGTCCAATGAGAGGTCCTCCTCAGGGGGAGAGAGATCAAGGGAGGGGAGACCCCAGGAAATCCCAATTGAAGGAGCAGACATGCGAGTTCTGGGAGAAGGATGCAGCAGTTGTTTATCTGCAGATGGAAGTATTTGGTGTTTGCGTCCCCGAGCTTAAGCTAGAAAAGTCGGGAGCGTTGCTTGCTTTCACTTCATATGGTCCACCATGCAGAGGCAAAGGACCTATAATTTGAGTGGGCGACGCAAGGTCGAGCTTGCTAACGGAGAGCCTACGGGATTCCATGGCCACGTCGAGTTGGTGCATGACCACAGAGGCTACCGCCAGTTACATCTTGGTATTGCCAATGTGGTTGCGACTCTCGGCTTTGAGGGCATTAGCCGAGCGGATAAGCTTGGGATTGAAATGGAGGAGCAGGTGGGTAGGCAGGTTTGGCGACGCCTCGCACTAGGCCTATTGGGCCACCTCCAAAAAACCGGGCGTCTTGATCCAGAAGGATTCGAAGCGAAAACGCCTGGGCGGGCAAGGGAAGCACTCGGCGGTGAGAAGCAGGGGACAATGGTCGGAGGCGGTGGAATACAGTGGGATCAGGGAGCAGAAAGGGAAGATCAATTTCCAGGCAGAGTTGGAGAAGGCTTGGTCAAGCCTAACCAAGGTGGGGTTGGCTTGTTCATTGCTCCAATTGAAGCGACACCCTGAGAGGTGGAGCTCCCTCAAGTGACAGGAGTCCAAGGCCACCCGGAAGAGCGACATGAGTCAACGGTTGAGGTTAAGATTGTTCTTGTCCACTGTTTGGTAGATGAGATTGAAATCTCCTATCAACATCCACGGGCCCGAGAAGTGGTTGGAGGTGGAGACGAGTTCTTGGAAGATGGCATCTTTGTCGGTGGTGTTGGTGGGGACGTGACGTTGTAGACGACCCAAGAGATTTGGATGCATAGGAGCGTGACCCACGTAGAGATGGAGTGCCGAAGGATGAGAGGGTCTAACATTTGTACGCAGGAATCATCCCAAAAGAGGAGTAACCCCCTCTCGTTCCGGAGGCCAAAAGAGACAAGTGACCTCGAAGACGGGAGGGGTCTAAAAGCTTGGATTCTTGCACTACAGGAAACGTCAACAGTTTCGAGTGCCAAAACCGTCGAACAAAGCGCACAAGCCGTCGGGATACTGTTCTCAGAGGGACATTTTCTCGACGGCTTGGCCGTCGAGAGAAGTTCTCTCGACGGCTATCTTAAAAACCATCGAGTTTAGTGCACCAGACGCCGTTACCGTGCGACGGGCTTAGTCTCGACGGCCACGAACGAACAGTCGAGATAAAGCAAAAGCAGGGCTCACCAACCTAGCCTTCCCTGGTCATGTACTCTCGATGGCCACTGGAAAAACCGTCGAGAGAGGTCATGTCCAGATGTTGCGTAGTACCGACGGCCGTGTGAGTGCCGTCGAGACTACCTTGCCCGATGTTGTGTAGTCTCGACGGCTTACTGACGGCCATCAAGAGTATGACTGTGCAGTAAAAAATTGTTTTAATTTTGTAAAAAAAATCTAGAAAACTGCAGCAGCTGCTTCACCTACAAACCCAAAAGCCCACAATGCATATATATCCCATTTGTCGCACACATGCGACAAGATCACAATTGACAAGCTCAAGTGCACTCAAATAATTAAAAGGCACACAGTACACATCTATTAGCCAACAAACGATCCAAACGGTCCGCACGACATACACATATGCACAACATAGCAATCACAATCATACGATAACCAAAACATATATATCGTCAGCTAGCTAGTCACCTAATGCTCGCTAGACGGAGGATCGCCTGAAGGGGGTAGGCACGGCTGGGTAAACAAACGGGGGAGCACCATCGAACAAGTTGTTGACGAAGTTGGCCTCCTGGCTGCCCGATGTGTCCCCTCCCTCGTGCGCATGAGCTACTACTGGGGCAGCAGAACCTGAACCCTTAAAACAAATATAGACTTATTAGTTAATGGTATGTGTTGAAATAAAGTAATAATATATATTTTGAGGTCGAATGACTTACCGCCTCAGTAACGTATGGGTAACCACCATGTGGGCGAGTTGGGCCCATGTAGTCACCTGCTGGGGGTG
>SPJY01032980.1:0-10312 GCA_005191435.1 Raddia distichophylla
CAGTGTCGGCGGCCACCTTTAAGCTGTCGACATAGACCTACATCAATGTCGGCGGCTACATTACATGCCACCGACACAGACTGCATCTATGTTGGCGGCTAAGTTAGCTTCCGCCGAAACAGACCTCTGTTATGTAGGCGGCCTTAATATATGCCGCCGACATAGATTCGTTCCAGAGGTGCCTGGGAATTCTCCTGGAGGGATCTGTGTCGGCGGTCGTTGGCATGGCCGCCGAAATAGCTCCAGACACGTGTCGCCTCCTCGCTCGTCATATGGACCCCACTAGTCAGAGCGCCGAGATAGGATCGGGCCGTTTGCCATATGGTATGTAGTTGTTGTTAGGTTTTGTGTCGAATATGTGTACAAGTAGGTTAAATGGACTCTGTGTCGTAATAGGCAGGGTTGGTTTAAAGTTATAGTTGGACTCCAACCCGGCATGCACTATATAAGGGGAGACAGCCTTGGTGTAACCAAGTGAACGACTTCATAATAGTAGCATAGGCAAGATGACGTCAGCGGCCGGCACGTGGTCGTGACCTGGCTAGCCGGCGTGCTACGGTATTATTGTTTGGGGAGGAGCGCCCATAATCAGAGCCCCGCAGATGTAGGCAAAAGCTGAACTGCGTTAACAAACATTGTATCTCTTGTTGTCGTTCGTGATCTTACATCGACGCATATCGTAACAAGTGGTATCAGAGCTTGGTTGGCGAGGTTGGCCACGCGGAATATCTAGGGGGAGACACGAGGTTTATGCAAACACGGGCGCCGCGGAAAACGCCCTATCGGCGCAAGGTGGAGTATGGCAGCGATCGACGATTCGATCGGTGGTGTTGGACACTTCGGGCAGGAGGATCGAACCGTTCGATGAGCTATCGTTGGCAGGGATCTACCAAGGCCAGGTGATCAAGTGCTGACAACGTAGCTGGCGAGGTCGTGTCGTGACCCCAGTACTTGTAATAGGAATCCAGCACCACGCAATACTAATCCCAGTTTATTATCTCGTGATGGACAATACGGTGGAATCATCACAGTATATTTAACTAAGGTGAAATATGTGTAAACAGTTGCGTTTTATTACAAAAGAAACTGGCATACCAATCCGAATAGTCCATGAGGAATTAAACATTAAGCATAAATAACATCGGAGTATCCAAATTAGATAACTGTGATAAATTCCAAGATGTAGACCCGGACATCTTTACTAGCCTTGTGCACCCCGTCAGAGCCCTCCTAGTCCTGACCGTAATCTGTATAAATATGTCCGTGAGAAATTTAATGAGTACGCGGCTACCCAGCAAGCAATCCTTAGGTATGAGTGCAGGGTCAAGAATGGGGATTAAGTTATTTTATCCAAAACCTGATTCTAGTCACATTTTAGTTGTTCCAAATTTTAGTTAAGTGAATGCATGATGATAGTATTATCTCACAATTTTCCACAAAAGGTGCATCTCGCACCAGGCCAAAACCCAGCCTAATCTAGTGAAGTTTATTATTGAAAAAGGTGAATCTATGAGTGCAAACCTTCCAAACCATCCATATCTGCGGACACGGCTACCATGATAGTTTTAACTCTACAGAGTGTGTACAAATTTCCCCATAAGCCCCGTCTCATCCACTAGGAGAAACGGTACAAGACTTTTCCAGCCTACTACGCCCACCACTTCACCTGCCCTCTCTTTTGGTTTCCCCGGCCCCGCCAGTGTCTGCCGCGGTAGGCGCCTACTACTTCTGGACACCACTCGTGGGTCGTTCCCCAATTAAGCCATTCGGTCTCAGGAACGCACCTACCCCTCAGGAGATATTGCAAGCCTCCCCATAGGGCAACTGTAGCGAAACGTAACCGGACAGCCCACGAGCAAGCGGTTATTGGCACAAGTGGCTGTACGGTTTGGTTTGGTCTAGCAATACACAAGCTTGAGTCCTTATTAGGGGAGACTGTCTCATCCCCACCACAATCCCGAAAACATCTCTGCCGGGTCTCCCCTAAAATATGTACACTAGTTTTAGTGGTTTAGGTATAGTAAAAAATACCATCACAGAGCATACGCCTCACAAGGCACAAGTTGTAGTGAACCCCAAATTCAGTCCTACACATCTAGTTAAGGCTAGGCTAGGAAAATACAACAGGTTCGCAAAGGTGGCTAAAGCATATTAATAGATTATTAACATGTCTAGGTACTCACACCTAATTTTTACATGTATGCAGGTAATTTCAATAAAGAGCAACAATCATTAAATTGTAAAACTAGAGTGAAAATATGTATCTATGCTTGCCTTCGATGAATTCTGCGCTTTGCAGGTCCCACACCGGCTCCGAGCAGCACTCCGAACAACAGTGGCACAAACCGTCTAAACGGAAATCAACAAATAATACAACAGCAAAATCAATACAGAGAAAATAATTATTAAATATACAAAAAGTTCTAGAATTAAAATATAATTTTTAGGCTTCAAAATCATCTAATTTGGAGTTATGGAGCTCCCTAAACAATTTGGGGGAAGTTTCGGGCTAAATAGAAAATTTCAGGAAAAAGAAAAACCTATTTAACCCCTAATTGGGCCGAACCGACAGAACCGGCCCATCTCTCCAACGCGCGCGCACGGCCTAGCTCGGCCCAGCACGGCCCGGTCCGGCGTGGCGCGGTGCGGCTGACAGGTGGGGGCCACGGGACTGAAGCGACGGGCGGTGCTGGCGTGGCGATGGCAGACACGTGGCAGATGACGTGGCAGACACATGGCACTTGGGAGGGCAGTGTGGGTGCAAACGTGGCACGACATGTGGCAGCTGACGTGGCATGCCACGTGGTAGTGAGGGATCGACTATGGGTGACGTGGCATGACACATGGCTTGACACGTGTCAAACCACGTGGCTCTTGGACCGATGTGGTGCTGGCGGGCCCACGGGTCAGTGACGGTGGCGTGGTTATCGCGCGTGCGCGTGCACGTAGCGCCACGCCTCGCGCTTGGGGTGGGTCATGGACTACTATGGCTGACGCGCGGGACCCACGGCTTGGCCAGGTCCGCGTGTCAGCGACTGTGGCTAGATCCCGTGCGGAGTGATACGACGCGGCGCCGGCGTCGGCGGTGGGTCCCACGGGACACACGTCGCGTTCTTACTAGAGACGGCGGCGGTGCGGTAGGAGGCGCCGGCAGTGGCGGGACCCACAGGACACGTGTCACGACGGGATTGGGCGAGGGCGGTGGTGCTGTCGGTGGCCGACGCGGGAGGTGGACCCCGCCGGGACGTGCGTCGGGGCGTGATTGGCGGCGTCGCCGGCGCGGTCCTGTGCATAAGGGCTTTGCGGGCCCCGCCGATACGCGCGTAAATTGGTCGCGGGCGGGCGACGTGGCGGGCGTGGATTGGTCGCGGGTTTTCCGTCGGCGGCGTAAACGCTGAGGTTCGCTGGCGACCGTGTGAACCCTAAACTTCGGCGAGATCCACCGGGCGGAAAACAGAACCAAATAGGGCGATCCGCATATGCATTTTGACCGTCTCGACGAGATTTATCTAATGGTGCCATCTACACATCGATTTGACTACGGAATGGGGAATCTTGACCCGAAGATTTATGGTTTGGGGGTGGGGGGTGGAGTGGCCGGTGAGGAACAATACGGGGTAGGGTTTTGTGCCGAATATGTGTACAAGTAGGTTACATGGAGTCTGTGTTGTAAAAGGCAGGGTTGGTTTAAAGTTGTAGTCGGACTCTGGCCAGACCTCCAATATATAAAGGGAGGCAGCTTTGGTGTAACCAGGTGAACGTCTTCATAATAGTAGCATAGGCAGGAGTAGGTTAGCGGCCGGCATGTGGTCGTGACCAGGTCAGCCGGTGTGCTGCGGTATTATGGATTGGGGAGGAGCGCCCATAGTCAGAGCCCCGCAGACGTAAGCAGCAATGCCAAACTGCGTTATCAAACATCGTGTCTCCTGATGTCGTTCGTGATATTGTATTAGCGTAAATCCTAATAGTTGTAAATTGAAAGGGCTGCTGAACTAGGGCTGGAAAAATAGCTCACGGCTTGTGGCTTGGCTCGGAGGAGCTACCGAGCGCGAGCCGAGCCTACTTTTAGGACTCGTTGAAATTGTGAGCCGAGCCTAGTCTGGCTCGGCTCGTTGACAAATTTTGAATGAGAAAATGCTTCTGGCTCTTTGCTCGGCTCGGGCAGGCTCGGCTTGGCTCGTAGGTGCCTCGTTTTTTACCGAGCTCTCGACCGAGCCGGGCTCCGCTCGGCTCGTTTCCACCCATATGTTGAACCAGGAGATAAATGATGAAACACATACATAGATACGGTTTAGACATATGCATGCTTCGACAGCTTACACAGGTGATTTGATGAACACACACACTCCACTGCTCAGTTGTCAGTATTACTGACAACTGTGCATGCATGCACGTCCTCCAAAAGGCCAAGCCCTGAGCTGCCTCTGAGGTTATTGTACCTGGCACGCCTGCGTGCAGACGACGGCGCCGACCTCGTCGCCGTCAAGCCCCGGCTCGTCCGCGAGCTCCTGCAACAACGCGCCGACCGCAGCGGCGTCCTGCCCCGGCCGCCACGCGTGAACGCCGGCGATCATCTGCGACCCGGTGCACATATATGGCCAGCATGCAGACGGCGGCCATCCTCAGCGCAGCTGCAGAAGCCATTGCGAGCTAATTAGTAACTTGATTACTTGCGACGAACAATCGAGATGATGCTAATGTGATTAAGAGTTTATAAGTTATAACTAGACGCGAGATGCGACTTGGAGTGGTATAATGCCTTGCTTTTTATAGAGAGAGAAATGTTCCTGTACGTACGTCGGCGATAGAAGCTTGTACTCCTGATGAACTTCGATATAATTAACTAGTTGATTATGCATTAGTGGATTACTTCAGGATAAATTTGAAGAGTAGACGCAAGAAGCATATAGAGGTAACTTAATGACGCTGAGTTGTTGGCCAGGCACTATTGTTCGGATTTTAGTGATTGATTTGTGTGTGTGAATCATAATAGAGAACGTCCGCTGCCAATCCAAGCATGGCTCTTATTTTGAAGCAACTGTCATTCAGTTAAGTATTAGAGATTAGTATAGCACAACAATGTTGTTCAGCTACCATGGACAGGCACCTCCGAGAAGCTGACAGAAAAATAAATTAAGCTATTGTATTGGAAATCACGCTATGCGAAGGCGAGCCCTACAGACACTGATGAGTGGAATAAAAATGTTGAAGTGCAATTTTTTCAATAGAAATCTTAGTTCCTGATTCAGTGACAGTGACATTCATACAAGCGCCGTTGAGAGACATATGATCCTATTGAATTTCCTCTTGCGGTGAATTCCGAGTTATCACACTTGGTTTCGAGTGGTCAACATTGTTATTCAAGCTTAGTTGTTTTGAATGTTTTTTCTTTTTAACTAAATTATTTAAAACTTTATCTATTATCTATTACTATACAGATGTAAATTTAATTAGGGACATTGCATTAATCGGAGCAATTCCCATCTAAATACGAGGAAAAAATAGATAGAGATCCCACATCCTTCAATGCCCTCATGAGGTCCTCCCCTTTTGCCGCGGTGGGCGAATCCCACCTTGAGGCCCTCCTTTTGCAGCAGTGAATCCCTCGTCCTTCATCACCTCTGACGAGGTCTATCGTTCGCTGCCTTGTCTACTCCACCTCCTTGTGATGCTCCACGAAGTTGAGCGGGTTCCTTGTAGGTGACGGGTTAGCGATTACGGACTTTATGTTGGTCTTTCAGCCGGTGTCCTCCTTCAGCTTAGTTTAGGGCATGTATGTTTTCGGGCGAAAGCATTGCCCATTTGAGCCGGCAATGGTGATGCCTCTGGTGCCACTACCTTTCTTGGAGGCATTGTCATAGGTAAAATCTTACCCAAGCATTCCTGGGTGAAAACCTAGCCCGTGAGGTTCGGTTGCAACGACGTGGAGGCCACTAAATGCTTTGTTGAAGGTGTCACCTCTCGGTGGATTCCAATTTAAGGTTTTTCTTTGTTGATTATTTAGTCGTTGCTTAGTTGTTGCTCGGGGAATGGTCTCGGTTGGGTTGGTTGCGTCGCCCTATCGGGTAGACTACCAATGTTGCTTTGTTGTTTTCCCGGCAGTGGCGGGCTATTGTATTGTTGTCTTCTTGTTAGGTGATCGTGTGTTTGGCTGTAGACTAAAGTTGACAATATTGACTTGCAGTGTTGTTCAATGTTTTGCATTGTGTTGTCTTTATCTTTTCTATATTTTTCTCCTACTTGACAGAGATCCCGCCTTTCGGTTAAAAAAAATTACAGAGTAATCATTAATATTTCTTGCACTGCAACGGACTCCTTTGCAGCCATCGTGTGGCCGTATTTTTGGTTTTGTTGGATTGACACCAGCTATATATCCATCTTTTTCACCAGCGTTTCCTGGACTACCAAATGGACTCCATTCCACCCATTTTGGGTCAACCTATCCAATTTTTTTTTTTTACGAAATTCATCGGATTCCTCAACACAAGTTTGCTCGGTTGTCAGTTGGTCTATGCTTTTATTGTTTATACTCCCTCCATTTTTTTCTTGACGCCTTTGACTTTTTGTCATGTTTTGACCATTCGTCTTATTAAAAAATTTAGTGCAAAGATGTTAAAAAAATAAGACATATTTAAAGTATCTCTATTGATAAAATAAATCACAACAAAATAAATGATATTTACAAAAATAATTTGAATAAGACGAATGGTCAAAGGCGTATCGAAAAGTCAAAGACGTAAAAAAAAACAAAGGTAGCATATAACAAGCAAATTGTCCTACACATTTGCGGTACTAAATTTGAGTTAATATCTAACTTGACAACATTATTTTTATTATGAATTTAATTATGCAATTTTTATTGTACTGATATGAGATATTTCTTTTAATACGATATGGACTCTTATTTCTATACTTTTATTCTGAATTTCTATTATCTTATTTTATAATTATAGTAAGTATGGAGTCTTTCTTTTAATCTAAGATCTATAAGGGATTCTACCTATTGCTACACAATGATTGCAACAAAATAACATTCGTTGCTATAGCCAATGCTATTGCCACATAATATTTTTTTTGGTAATAAGTTTCATATATCGCAACAATCGTGGATTGTTGCATTATTTATTATTTTTGTTGCAATAAATTGAATGTATTGGAATGAAAATAAAATTGTGGCATTAACTAGCTACTATTGCAACAAAAAAGTTGCAATAACTAACTTCTATCACAACAAAATTTATTACAACAATATTATGGTTTGGGGAGGAGCGCCCATAATCAGATCCTCGAAGACGTAGACGAAAGCCGAATTGCGTTATCAAACATCATGTCTCCTCGTGTTGTTCGTGATCTTCAATTGGTATCAGAGCCTAGGTGGCCCGTCTGGTTCTAGACATTCTCAGGCCAATGTGTGAGAGGGAGATGGAATAGTCCCACATTGAAAGTGAGGAGGGCCTCAGCATGATTTATAAGTATGAGGGTGTACCCACTTATTGAGCTAGCTTTTTGGGAGGAGATTTGGCCCAAGAGATCTAAAGCCCGTTGCTGTACGTTGGGCATGTATATGCGACAGGCCAACGACCTAGGGGTGCTCGGTGGGTGCGCCATGTGGGCAGCCTAGCCAAAAATTGGTATCAGAGTTTAGATAGGGAGGTTGGCCATACGAAAGATCTAGGGGGAGACACGAGGTTTTTGCATACACAAGCGCCGTGGAAAACGTCCTATCGGCGCAAGGTGGAGCATGGCAACGATCGATGAGTCGATCGGTGGTGTCGGACACTTCGGACAGGAGGCTGAAACCGTTCTATGAGCCACCGTTGGCAGGTTTCACCAGATGTGTCGATCAGACTGGCAAAGTAGCCGGCGAGGTCTGCAGGCGACGGCGACGACCTCGGTGTTCACGATCAGACCGGCAGGCGCGGAAGGATGTTGGATAGATTGGAATGGCGGGAGCAGTGATGCGACCGGATGTTCCACAGGAGACGCTGCATCACGACACTCAGGGCTAAGCTGTGTCGTGGATGAGGATGTCCAGGGTGCGGCATGTTTTGCCGTCGATGGATCTAGAGCACGGTGGTGGGCTAGTAAGCCTGCTCGAGGGCTCATAAATTGGGTCCGAAGGTGTTGGTGATTTTTCGGCGACCGGTGGACGTCCTCGGTGGGCCCACTGTGGTCATACGTATACGTGTACTGCACAGTACGTGTATGTGAGCAGCACCAGCGGTGGCGGCCCACGGAGGGGCGGCGGTGGCCCATGCCGGCTAGGCCAGGCCCAAAGGCGTGTCCGAGTCGAGCTTGTACTTGGGCGCGTGGAGGAACAGTGCTAGGCCTAAAAGGAGGGAAAATATTAGTTGGGTGAGTCCAAATTCTAAAAGGAAAAGAAGTCCTATTTGGACTAGAATTTCATGACGAAAATTGGGGCTGCCTCACCACTATGAAAGCAGGTCCAAGGGAGAGCCAAACCGAACAATCCAAAGTAATCAGCGGTGGTTTTGAGCGCAGACTACGGAGGCGTTTTTGAGGCGTGAGATTCCGAAAGAGGGAGGCATTCTTGGAGGGCTATTGGCAATCTGTTTAAGATGACGAACGGGTCAGGTGGCAATACATCCATCGATAAACAATTGGCGTTAGGAGAATCGCAGATCGGTAGGATAAAGCCGACGGGTACGAACTTCGGCTTGGTGAGATTTGTTGGTACGGGAAACTTCAGTTTATGGCATGCGAGGGTCTGAGATCTTCTGGTAAAGTAGGGGATTGTGGTGGCTCTCAAGATGAATAAACCAGAGAAGGTGGAGGTCGGTGACTGGGAGGAGATGCGGTTGCAGACAGCGGCAACCATACGCTTTTGTCTCTCAGATTAGCTCATGTACCATATCATGGAGTTGTCATCAACAAAAAAATTTGGGACAAGCTGGTCAGTCAGTTTATGTCTAAGACTCTGGCTAACAAGCTGTGTCTGAAATAGAAGTTGTATGGGCTGAATATGCAGGAGGGGTCGGATCTACAAGCACACATTAATGTTTTCAACAGATATGTCACGAATCTATTACATTTAGAGGTGACAATCGTTGATGAAGACACGACAATTATTCTTCTTTGTTCGTTGCCTCCGTCCTTTGAGCATTTGGTCACGACACTGACGTATGGCAAGGATAGCATCATGTTTGAGGATATTATTGTGGCATTTATGTCTCATCAATTTAGAAAAAATAACAATGCACTGGAAGAATCTCGTTCTATTGCTTTACTATTCTAATGTGATCAAGGCGGTCATGGGACCGAAAAAAGAATAAGAAAAATAACAGGGCGGTGCGGTGCTCCAGATGCAACAAGTGGGGGCATATATATAAAGAGGGACTGTCTAGGTACACCAAAGGGAGCAGACGCTAATATGGCAATAGGCTCATATGGCTACAAATACGACATTGTTGAGGTTCTCTTAATGAAAGGGGCTTCTGTTGCAGGTGGAGTTACTAAGTGTGTTTTTGCAGGGTCGGCGTTATTTGTTCCAAAAGGCGATGAGTTCAAGGAGGACTCGTCGGGCGGCCCGTTGTAGGCTGCAAAAGGAGGAAGCAATCAGAGTCCGGGTGCACGGGTTTGCATAAAACGCTGAAACGACTTTAAGGTGGAGAATGTCATATTTTACAAGTGGAGTTTGTTAGGTTTTGTGTGGAATATGTGTACAAGTAGGTTATATAGACTCTGTTTTGTAATAGGCAGGATTGGTTTAGAGTTAAAGTCAGACTCTAGGCAGGCCTCCACTATATAAAGGGAGACGGTCCTGTTGTAACTAGGTGAACGACTTCATAATAGTAGCATAAACAATAGAAGGTCAGCGGCCGATATGTGATCATGATCAGGTCAGCCGATGTGCCGTGGAATTATGGTTTAGGAAGGAGCGTCCATAATTAGAGCTCCGCAGACGTAGGCGAAAACCGAGCTGTATTATCAAACATCGTGTCTTCGGGTGTCGTTCGTGATCTTCTATTGGCGTAATTCTAATACGAGCGATCACTAGACAAAGCCACACATGATTTAGCTGGCGAGCTTGCATGGTGCTACCCCACCAGAATCAGCGTTAGCCAAAATCAACATTGTTTTCGTTTCTAGTGCGATGCCCCCCCGCTCGGTCCTTGTGAGTTGATTCCTATGTGAAAGAAGAAATTTTCCACATTGCGCGATTGTTCAAGATTAATTTCGGGTGTGTATATAAACAGTAATAATCGGCCAACCTTTATTCCATGTATAAAATATTTTATCTAGATTATACATACTTCTAAATTTCATTTACAGATGCCGGCTCCGGTAGTGG
>SPJY01033003.1:0-12232 GCA_005191435.1 Raddia distichophylla
ACAGTGCCGACGGTTGTATAAAGGCCGTCGAGACTACTTCCACTGTATCGATGGCCAACTAGTGCCCGTCGACACTGTTAGGCCCGTGCCACGTCACCAGAGCCTGGCCTTTGGTGGGACCTACCTTTCTCTTTATCGACGGCTTGTGACGGCCGTCGAGACTACGGCGCCATGACGGCAAACGACGTCTTGCCATTCTGTGTCGACTGCTATATCGTCAACCGTCGAGAATAGTAGTGTCGACGGTCAAGCCGTCGATACTACTGCGCTCTCTCGACGACGTTTACTCGACGGCTGTTTCTCGACGGCCGGCCGTCGAGACTTATTAATGTCGACGGTTTTCCTATTGTTCTCGACGGCTAAAACCGTCGATAGAGGTGCTGTCTCCTGTAGTGAATCTGCGCAACCTCGCGGGCCGGGAGTCCTGCGTAGCATCACTAACGGTCACCGCGTGCCCGACCTGAAACCAAACATAAGAGTGCGGCTCGCGTATACCTTCATGGAAGTCCCGGTCCGGATCCTCCCAACCGCCCATGTCGCTGATACACCGCTCACGGCGCCCCAGCGGGCTGACCCGGTGCCCGATAGAGCCAACGACGACGTCATAGCCCGTCAAACCTTTCCTGACGAGCCCCTTGATCTCCTGCTCCGTGACTTGATCCTCCGGCAAGGCTTCGCTACGCTGGGAGATTGGAGTGTCTGGCGCGGCTAAAGAGTATTCCAGGTTCGAGGCCCCACGGTTTAGGTAGAACCATCGCCAGGCCCAGCCATCAACCTTCGTCTTCACCTCGTACTCCGGGTACGATTGGCTCCCCCGGGCTTGGCGCGCGGTCAAATAGAAGACCCCTCCATTGCCCACTCGGTGGCCGACGGGCTTCAACTCAAAAAAGTGCTGGAGGAGGCTCATCGTTGGCCGCACTCCGCAGTGCGCCTCACACAAGAACGCGAAGATAGACAGATGGACGTAGGATTGCGGAGACAAGTTCTCCGGCCTCAGCTCCGTGAAGGCGAAGAAGTCCCCGACGAACTACGACTCTGGCATGCGAAAACCGCAGATAGCCGAACCTTCGAAGCAGATCAGCACCAGGGAGCCTCCACGAGCCCGACTTAACGAAGCCGTCCCTCTCTAGCTCCGCCATCCTCTCCTTCGTCAGAGCGCTCTCTCCGATGACAACCATGGCGGTAGGGAGCGAGAAGGATAAGAGCGAGTCGAGAAGAGGGGGACGGAGGCAAAGGGGATGATTCTACAGTGTGAGTTCCCCCCTGCGAAGCGCTGCCTTATAAAAGAAAGCAACGGTCGAAGCGGAAATCGTGGGGATCGTGCCCGAGAGGGCGTAACTGCCCCACCTTTCTGTCGAATCAAATTCAATGCTCAGACTTTGGCTCCCGAGCCAAATCTTCCCGCGCGGCGCGTGATGGGGATTTTTTCTCTAAACCTCAGACCGGCTCACTGCGCGACCCGCTCGAGGCTCGGGGGCTGGCTATTGGTGATTAATGAGCGGCCCACCTCGAGCTGGGCCTTGGGCTGATTCCGTGTCAGCCCACCGCGCGTACAGAAAGTCCAAGAAGCCACCCTTGGCCGCGTTGAAGGAGGCGCCTAGCCCGCCGGGGTTCGCCCCGAGCTTGACCGGGTCAACCGCGTTGTCCCGGGTCTCTGCCGGGGGCGTGGCGCACCACCCGGGCTTCCCTTAGCCCCGGGGGAAGGCTCTACGGACAGTATGCCTATTCGTGGACAGGTGGCGACAGCTATCGCGTCCTGCCGCACTTTCTCCGGCCTTGACCGGAACGAACTGTGCCTCCCGGGAACCCCGCAGCCCGGGAAGGGCACGCGGGCAGTCTGGTTTGTCGTTTGTCCTCTTTGGCAAGCAACGGACGGTTGTTACGCTACGCGACGCCCCCAACGAGCGGCGCGAGGCTGGCCCAGTCCAGTCAATGCTATATTGGGGATAAAAGGAAAGTGATTTCTCCCTAAAGAAGGATTCCTCTCCGTATCGGCGCCCAAAGACAAACACGTGTCCAGTACTAACCCGACCAGTTTCTTCCTGCAGGCTCGAGACCAGACAGGGCCCTAGAACGAGACAAGAGCCTCACCACTAGAGCAAAGACCGGCGCGGGGCCCACCGCATCAGCTTCGGGCGACCCGCCGCGCCTATAAAAGGAGGATTCTTGGACATTCGAAGGGACCCAGGAGATCCGGCTGTCGTACTTTGTATCTCGTACTGAATGCCACCACTTATGTATTAATTGTACCGTGGTTATTCCCACGTATGTTCTAAATTATGTAGGCTTGTAATGTATCACATTGTATTAAATTGTACGCACTAGTTCTGATCCTTGGGACGAGTATGTAATACAGATCGAGAGTGATTCATTCCTTTTGGTCGGGTCCTAACACCATTTGGATGGGCCTAAGGGTTCGATGAGGGAGCACCTCCTAGAAAACTGGCTGAACCTGGATACAGCAAGAAGGCAACAGCTCAAGAGAGGACATTAGTGGCTACTCTTACCCTAAACCAGTGAGCAGGGACAACAACGATACTCTCATGTAGATATACAATTAGTTAGCTAGGCTTGTACTGTATATATAGATAGTAGTATCAGCCTAGCTAACACCAGCTAGGCTAGATAAAAAGTATTTTAAAATATAATTGTCGGTTCTAACCATAGACCATCGTGTCGTTTTGTTTCAAGCCAAAGGACAGAGAATGGCTCATCTGTGTTAATCCCAAACCAACACAAATGATTTGTTCATGTGTTTGATGTTTTGTGCCGATTCAAAACTAATGACCATTTAGAACCAATATTGATAACATGTTTTGTAGAAGTGAAAAACATATTAGAGATAAAAAGAACAAATTGAAAATACCAAAACATGTGTATTTTGAAATTAAAGATTAGTAGTCCTTTTGTTCAAGAATATAAGTTTTATTTTTTGAATGGACTTGTCCATCAATACAGGGTTTATTTTATACCCTAATGCAGAATAAATGTGTTGTTCCCAATGCACACTAATACATATGGGTCATATTCATTTTGAAGATTATGTTATAGCTAGTTTATTTTAGAAGTTTTCTATCTGATATATATAGATGACATGTCCATTTCCTATAGCTAATAATTGGCCCCATCATTGGAGATGCTCTTATATTCTTGAGTGAGGAGAGTAGTACGTAGATAAGTAGATACTCCCTCTGTTCCAAATTGTAGTTCGTTCTAGCCCCCTCCGTTTATTCCAATTTGTAAGTCGTCCCAGCGCCCAACAATTCAAACTGTTTTTATCTTTTCCTAAATTGCCCCCGACATCCTTGCCTCACAGAGCTCGCTCCCCTGCTCAGTTCCCCCCAAATCGTCGTCGCCTCGCTGAGCACACTCCCCTGCTCCAAATAGCATCGCCTCGCTCCCCTCCGACCTTAATCTTCGACGAGCCACCAATAACGCCACCTCACATCCCCCACCGTGCGTGCTCCACCTTCACCACCCTAACTCCGGCGGCCACGCGGGGCAGAGAAAGGAGCCGTCTTTCCCGGCGAACCTCCACCTCTGCGTCTCCCGTGATGCCTCCCTACTCCCAGCCGTGGGGGCTCCCCTCTGTCGTGCGCGTCACATGCATCGCCAAAGAATTCCTCCTCAAGCTCTAGGGGGCTCACCGCGACCCGCCCCCGTGATGGCTCGTGCTCTGCGACGACGACACCGCCTTCATCCTTGCCAACCTCCTCCACACGCTCGCTGGCATGGTACCTCGGCGTGTGCTCCGAGTCCGCGACGCAAAACGGTGTCAACCTCGGCGTCGAGCTCACCCACAAGCCAAGATACCACCATGTGTCTCTTCTTCTACTTCTTCTTCCTTCTCCTCCTCCTCCTCCTCCTCCTCCTACTCATCCTTCCAAAGATTGCAACTTTTTTTACATATGCTTCTCCATGTGCCACTGTGCTAGTATTGCCCATTGAAATGTTTGGATGGATTGTTGCGTAATTGCCTAGTCTAGTCTCCAACAGCATGTGAAATTCTTGTGCCCATTGGAGTACAAGTAAATTCTACCACTGCTGGAGAGTACTCAGGACATGTTTGTGTATTTATGAATATCGTTTGTGATTCATATGTGTAATGTGTCACATGTGGTACCAACACAAAACATGTTTGAGCCAATTTGTTGGTCTTTTTATGAGATGAATGACTTGAGTCAATTTGTCGGTAATTGTAAGGGGATTTCATGTGGGTAATTGTTTGTCTTTTCATTGCAATTTTGTAAAGTGCAATTACACTCTTATCCAACTGCTACTGCCAATTCACTCCTTTTCACATACACAAAAAATGTGTACTCAACCAAATTGTCCAGTGTACCCTACTCTCACTGAGAATTTATCTAGTGTACACAACATAAGTCAGGATTATGAGTAGGACCACATCATTTAATGTACTCGCTTCTCATTGAGAATTTCTCCATGCTATCACTGAGAATTTCTTTCTGCTGTCATCGAGAATTTCACTCTGCTGGCTGTCACTGAGAATATATCAATTCTAAATGCTCCTTGTAGCCTCCCTTGTGCTGTTGAGAGGAGTAAGTAACTCAGCCAAATTGTGCTGGATGTGCTACTGCACTCTCGTAGAGACCCTTATCACATGACAGCCCACAAGGTAGCCTCCCGATCTCCAATTCTTTGTAGGCCTTTCTTATTCATATGTGGGTTTTTATACCCATTCCCTCCAATTTTAATCACTTCTTTCATACACATCTGCAGACTTATGAATACTTTATTCAGATTTGCCACCTCATAGCCTTCAAACTCTTCCTCTACACCAAGAATAAGATCTTCAATAGTTTTCGGACTTCTACAATCAGTTAAGGACTGTATGGAGTTGAAGAAACCAAGGTCTAGCACATTCATGTCCGGGGAGTTAGATGGTTGTTGCATCAGCTGAATGTTTAGCCCAGTAGCCGCCACAGTTTGAAGGAAGGCTTGGTCATTTGGACCAATGTTGGTTTTAGCATTGTCTTGCTGAATGAAAATGGTCTTGCCAACATCATCTTGTGGCCACACAGATTGGATTTTTGGGATAACTTTTTCAACTAAATATTGCATCATGACCTCTTTGTTGACTATGATAGATTTGGTTTCTATAGTCCCTTTAGGTCTGTTTTTGCTCATTCTTGCTGCAGACACCTCTTTGATAAACGGAAACACAACAATCGTTCCAGAAAATGTCATGCTCCCTTGTGCATCATATCTGGGCCAAGCAGCAGCTACAAGGAACATGAATTTACCAATGTTATTCTTGTTATGAACAGCGCGTATAGGGTTATCCTCTTCGGTAGCAAGTAGTATTTCTTTGCCTTTTTGGTCATATAAAACCATCTCTCATCCATGTGCACTATATTGTTCATGTGAACAAATCTAAGTTCAGCATCCCCTAGAGTTCTCTGATCTAACATTGAAATGCAAAACTGGAGTCTATCTCTCTTGTTGCCCTCTGTCAAGAGTGGTTTCAATGTATTGGAGTGGCGTCTTATGTGACCTAAATTGAACTTCCTGTGCAAAGTTGAAATGCTTACATCTAGGAACATAGCTAGTGACCTTAAATTCGACCTTCTATTTAGTGGAATTGTGGCCTTTCAGGAGATGTCAAGGTCAATGCTCTTGTGACCAACTCAACCAGTTCTTCTGTTTGACACATCAACCTCTAGACCAAGTGCAATATGCTCCCTTGCACGCCTCCAAATCTTTTGAATTACTCGAATATGTGCCTGAAAAAAGTAGCAACCTCCGTAGTTGCATTCTTCAATAATTTCCCATTTCTGCTTTTTGCGTGCAATGAGGTGTAAGCAGCATATCTCTGAGCATCTGTTAACCATTTCCTTAACCTCATTTGTGGTTGTTGCACCCCAGCAAGGGCAATAATTAGATAAGAGAATAATGAGAGAAGATGGAGATGGGAAGCTTGAAAGGCATGCAGGATCGAGGAGTATGCAGCACTGTAAGTGATGCATGTATGCAGCAATGTATAATATAAAGCAATACACTTTGCTGAAAACTTAAGCGGACAAGTTTAGTTCTATACACTTTGCTGAAAACTTAAGTGGACAAGGAAAACATTTATTTTGTGGCATGTTCAGTTTAATTTAGTTCACCATTGCAATCTGAATTCAGTGAGTGTACTACTCAAATATCCTTATAGCTTAATGGTACTAAGATTATATTTGCACAATAGAGCAACCAAATAGTTAATGTACAACTTTATAAAGTACTCATAGAACTTGACAGACTTGGCATTTACTAATTTGCTGAATTTCAGTGCTGGAGCTTGCTGAATTTCTTTGCACAATACTTCACAGACCATTGCATTCACTAAATTTGCTGAATTTAGTACACATAGAACTTCACTTAATGAGCTAGCTACATTCCCATAAAAAATGAGTCAGCTAAACAGAACATTGCATTCACTAAGTGAACAATAAGACCAAGAATATATGCTCATACAGGTACTGTACATCATTTCAAAAAATTCGATACAAACATTCATTCCAATAATTTGCTACAGACATTCATTCAACTCTTTTTGAAAGATCTGGACAGTCAGAACTAGTACAATCATTCTTTAGGGATCTTTTTCACTTTTGAATTCTGCCTCAACTATTCAAACATACACACATGCAGAGGCCAGAGGAAGAGGGAGATTAACATTCAGAGGTTGCACCTGTTGGCCCAGCTCCTCTCCTCCACGCACGCGCTGCACGCAGCACCCCTACTGACTTCTCTCTAAGTCACTTGTGGGAGAGAAGCAAGCAGGAACACAAGCACGAGAAGAAGATTACACACACACACACACTGCACTTTTGTTTATTCAGCAACTCACAGAACAAGAACACTCACACACAGCCACTCTGCTCACTCTGAACAAACACGCACACTGCTCGCACTCACACGCACAGGCTTGGCTTTTAAGCGCACACACACGCACACACGTCTTGCCACCTCCTGGGCGCACGTCTCCACCTTGCCGTTCCACATCTTCCGGCCACGAGAGCACGTCCTCCCGCAAGACCTGGACAAGCTAACGGCTGCATGATCACCGGTGCACGTCCAACGCTCAACTCGCTAGACTCTCGCAGCACGCACCACGCCAAAGACTCGGAGCCTGCATGCGGTCACTCACACGCATAGCTCACCACTCACCACCTCGTACAAGCCTTGCATGTACAGAGACACTAACACACGCACTTAACACCTAAAACAACAAGATTAACTCTAACAAACACCCCCTAATCTTGTTGATTTTATTCTTCACCTCCACACAACCTCACAGCAGTGTGGGCTCATCCACATCTGCAATGCCAAGCTGCGCCACTGCATTCTTCACGTTCTTCGGCTTGTCACACTCGTCAGCAAAATGACCATACTCACCACAGTTGCGGCAATCAATCTTGGACTTGTCGAACCTGCCGCAGTACTTCTTCTTGTCACCGTTCTTGTTGACACCGCTGCCGGAGGCCTCGCCGTTGCGCTTCTCTTCCGCAACTATGGCCTCCCACTCGGCACGCGTGAGCCGCTGCTCGGCATGTGCCACCAGCAGCTTCTCCTCTTCCTTGTCACGCCGTCGCCCCTTTGTAGACTCCTCGAACGCCCGCAGACGCCCGACAACTTCCGCCACCGACATCGCCGACACATCCCCCCATTGCTCAATGGTGCTCACAATGGGTAGGAACTTGTCGGGGACGGAACGCAGGAGTTTCTCGACGACGGTTGCCTCCTCCACTTTCGTGCCGAGAGTGCGTATCTCGTTCACGACAGTGGTCACCTTCAAAGCAAACTCATTAAATTTTTCACACTCACCCATGTACATGTTGTCAAGCTCCCTCTTGAGCGTTTGTACTCGGGCCTTTTTGACGCGCTCTTCACCGACGTGCATCTCCTTGAGAGCGTCCCACACCTCTTTCGCCGTCTCTTGCTTGGACACGGCCATCATCACGGGCTCCGGTACAGCCTGGACAATGGCGGCGAGAGCCATTTGATCCATCCTGTCATCCACCGCTTGCTTGCCCTCCACGGCCGCCCACACGCCTTGTGCGCGCATGAAGATTTTCATCTTCACCGCCCACGCGCCGTAGTTGTTCTCCGCGAGCATGGGGTAACGCAATGTCACCCCCATCTCCTTCACTTGCTGCACAGCCACCACGTCACTTGGGGAAGACTTGCCGCTGCCGTCGTCGTCACCCGGCGGCATGATCTTCGGCATCTCACGAACGAGGCTCTGATACCACCTGTTGGCCCAGCCCCTCTCCTCCACGCACGCGCTGCACGCAGCACCCCTACTGACTTCTCTCTAAGTCACTTGTGGGAGAGAAGCAAGCAGGAACACAAGCACGAGAAGAAGATTACACACACACACACACTGCACTTTTGTTTATTCAGCAACTCACAGAACAAGAACACTCACACACAGCCACTCTGCTCACTCTGAACAAACACGCACACTGCTCGCACTCACACGCACAGGCTTGGCTTTTAAGCGCACACACACGCACACACGTCTTGCCACCTCCTGGGCGCACGTCTCCACCTTGCCGTTCCACATCTTCCGGCCACGAGAGCACGTCCTCCCGCAAGACCTGGACAAGCTAACGGCTGCATGATCACCGGTGCACGTCCAACGCTCAACTCGCTAGACTCTCGCAGCACGCACCACGCCAAAGACTCGGAGCCTGCATGCGGTCACTCACACGCATAGCTCACCACTCACCACCTCGTACAAGCCTTGCATGTACAGAGACACTAACACACGCACTTAACACCTAAAACAACAAGATTAACTCTAACAGCACTGGACTGCAACTTGCAAAGGCCGTAGTGCTGGTACTCGTGCATTATCTCAACATTATCTCGTGCACATGACAATTACTCAATTTTACTCATGCCGGTACTCCATTTTATGCCATTCAGATTCCTACTATGCGTATATATCTTTCAGATTCCTAGTTTATGCATGGTGCATAATTGGTGTTGTTTGTTTCTTTTGACTGCAATTGTGTAAATTGTAGTTACGGAGTACTCCTGGATTTGACACTTGTTCATGGCTGCGCAAGTTGTTACTTGTTGGACTTGGAATACATGACATGGGTACGGAGGAGCACCAATATACAGTACCTGCAGCTTGAGTGGGAGGGTTGTGGCCTTCTTCAATCACAGCTGAAGCATTGCCTCCCACTTCTTTGGGGGGAGTAGAATTGAAGTTGAGGGCTACAGCCTCACCTCCTCTAGGTATGGTTCCACTTCCACCATCCTGCTCTTCAGGAGGAGTTGAATTGAGGTACAAGAGTATGAGAAAGGATGTTGCCATGGTTGCAGATGCGTGAGTACTCCAGTTGGCTACAGATTGGATGAACTGTTGACCTCTCTGTTGGCTCCAGATTGGATGATCTGTTGACCTCTGTTAGTCTAGGAGTTCGAGGTCTGCAGATGTGTGAGGATGAGTTCCAGGTAGGGATGGCAGAAAAACACATGGGTATGGATACCCATGGGTATCCGACCCGATGGGCATGTGTATGGGTTGCAACCTATACCCATGAGTTTTTCGGGTTTGGGTACGGGTACAATTCTGTACCCATGGGTAACCCGAATTCTGACATGTGGGCCACATATACATATATATCAGTATGTCAAGGCTTACACCGCCCATGGCCCACACAGCCCAGTGTGGCACGGCGGAAGTGCCCACTGGCCACAGCCCAATTTCTCCACCGCCCTGGCCCCTGCCCCCTCCCCAATCGGCCAATCCCCATTCCCCAAAACCCTAGTACCCAAGGCCATAGGCCACATCAGGCAGCAACAAAACAGCAGGAGGGCCTCGCCGTCATGCCCTCCCCCGCTGTGGCGCTGCCACTCAGACGGCCGCCGCCAACTGCCTGCCGTCGTGAGGTTCTCTCTCCCTCTCCTCCTCTCTCTCTCTCTCTCTCTCTCTCTCTCTCTCTCTCTCTCTCGGTCTCTCTCCCTCTCTCTCGGCTCTCTCCGCCTCTCCGTTCCACAGGCCAGTCCCCCTGACGCCTCTCCGTATCTATGTATTTGGTAAACTGCACACAGTAGCATTGTTAGTTTTTTATGTGTGTGTGTATGACCAGTAGCATTGTTACATTATACTGCATATATATGGGATGGATCATGGATGGTTGATGTCTGTATTTGGATGATTGTTGGCCTGCTGCATAAGTGCATATATATGGTTAATGAATGATTGAGCTGAGCTGACCATAGGTTAATGAATGGCTTGCTAGCTTGCTGCATATATATTTTTGGGTATGGGTACCCATCGGGTATCGGGTACCCGTCGGGTTCGGGTATGGGTGCGGGTTTGTACCCACATATGTTTTCGGGTTCGGTATGGGTATTATTTTCGGGTTTCGGGTTTGGGTAGGATACAAGCGTACCCGGAGATACCCGCCCGATTGCCATCCCTAGTTCCAGGGCTCCAAGTTGAATTAGTTAAGCAGGTGGCTGGGCTTGGGCGTGACCACAAGTTTGCCGTCGTCTCATGCCCTCTGGCGGCAGCGTCGACAACCACCTGACAAGCCTCGATGGCAAGCTCTGCTCCAGTGCGAGCAGCTGGCGGGTGGAGCTCCAGTGCGCAAAGCCAGCGGGAGGATCACAACGAGGAAGCGCTCCAGCGCGGTGGCCGGTGTCACAAATTCTAGTGCAGACGGGCCGGTGGGAGGAGCGAGCAAGCGGACGGAGTTTCAGTGATGAAGACTCGTTGCGGCGGAGCTCCAGGGCGGGAGGACTCGTGCCGGCGGCCAGCGGCAAGGCGGTGGGGCAGAGCTCCAGTGCTGGCGACGGGGGAGCTCCAGTTGCTTTCAAATTTCAAATCGAGCTAGGGACTGAAATGACCTTTCACCGAGTTTGTTAAGCTGTCTGTTGATTCCTAGAACAAACTACATTGTGGAACAGAGGGAGTAATTATAAGCAAATATGCCTCAAAAACCATGTTTTCATTTGAGGGATGGAATTGGCAAACAGGGTGAGTAAATGAACCAATTGAGTCGTTTGCCTCTCTCTTGGGAGCAATGAAAGGATTTGTCCCATACAATGAAGAGAAATTTGGCTCCATGCCATCGATCAAACCACTGTTCGAGAAAATGCAGTTACTTTTTGGAAAATTGTGAAAATGACATTACTCTCATATCTCTTTTCAAAATGCTATTACTCCATTAGATCCTCATGTTATGCTCCCGGAAAACACAAAAAAAATATCCTTGGAAAAAATCTAAAGCCAAGTGTTGATCTCAAAATGAAAGAAAAAAGTTAAAAGGTTATTGAATTTGACGTTCTCCAAAAAGCTAAACTCAAATAGTTAAGGAACAACCTAGTCTAATGTCATCCAGTGTATTTGGCTTCACATTTTTGTAGATGGTCAAATGTCTTTCAATTTTCTTTTATTTTTATATGAATATTTGTCTTCAAACTTTTTTCTAAAAGTATTTCTATCTTTGAATAGTGACATTTTGGGAAAAAAAAAAAAAGAGATGAGAATATAATAATATTTTTACAATTCACTTGAAAAAACAATGGCAATTTTTTAAAATGGTTATTCGACCAGTAACTATATTGACATATTTCACTTACCTCAAACAAATCCGAAATGATGTGCTGTTTAGTGTGTACGTGTCAGTACTGTTGACCATTCATGTAGCTGTCTACTGATCTACTCAACTTCCATCGTGTTGTCAAATCACGGCACGACATGATCGAGCACGGCCAAGTCTCCCACCAAACCTAATTAACCAGCTCCAGGCTCCAGCACGGTGCTACAAGTTAAGGAACAACCTTCACTGATGCTCTCTTTCTTCGGTGCGAGTAAAGTTGTATTTTCCTATAGCAAAACTTGACAATCCTAAAAAAAATCTAAAAAGGATGAAAAATAATTAAAAATAGTTTTAAGATCTTTGATATAAACATTAAAAGTGTTGAAAAAATCGTTACAAATTATTACAACATATAGGCTATATAAAAATAATAAATTTTACTACAGTAAAGCTCAATTCAACTTTACGCTGAAAAGAACAAGGCCTAAATTGATTCTTCCGTCTCGCTCCTGCGCGGTTCTTTACTATTTCTCGTGAACACTTTAAATTCTTTTGTATAATATTATAACCCTTTTATTTATTCTTCTAAAATTTCTTCGCATTTTATACTACACTGTAAAAGATTTCTTATCTACGCCGGCTCCTCTTTACTTAAAAAATAT